>CM041635.1:460906-566791 GCA_023333625.1 Bothriochloa decipiens
TATATATATATATATATATATATATATATATATATATATATATATATTTTTAGCCCAAGTCGCACGCGTCTATGGCTACCCAGTTTTATACTACCGGTAGTACAGGGAGTGCATGTTCTGACACACGACAACGGTCACATTTGGTGAGGTACCGGTAGTACCGGTGGTTCCAGCAGTACTACCGGTAGTTGTTCTGGACAGACCATATATATACCCCTCACCTCTCTTTTCTCTCTCTCTTGCTCATTCTATTTCATTCTCTCGAGACTTACCCGAGAAAGGCTTCTTCCAAGCACCAGCTCACCTGCTCTCTCTTCCCCCCTTGCTCCTAAACTTCATCCCCTCAAGGATTCGAGCTAGGGACGTGAGATTAGAGAGTAGGATGACTTGAGCACTTGGATTTCTCGTCTGGCTGGCTTGATTTGTGTTTGTTACTCTTGGGTTCTTGGAACCCTAGCTGGCTAGGCGTTCTTCGTGGCTGCCCATGTTGTCTCATTTGTGAGGGCGCCCCGAAGGGTTTGTATTACCCTTGATTCTTAGTGAATATCTCAAGTTTGCCTTCGTGGTTGCTTGAGGGAGGAAACCTTTGTGGTAACCTCAATAACGGGGATGTAGGAACTCCTTTGTGGGGATTACTGAACCTCGGATTAAATTGTGTGTCTTGCTGTGGTGGTAGCATCGACTACCCTTGTTTTTGTGTTCTTCGTGTTCCTCATCCCTACCCCCAAAGTTCATAGGTTGGAGGACTCAATCTATGATTTCGTGCGGTGAAACGCCTCAAGAAGTTCAGCACTTTTATCAGCAATATCAACAAAGGGGTGGTAACAATTGGATCTAAATTTACAACTCATTTTACTCTGATTTTCATTTCGATTAGTTTCTTAGGCTACCAGAAGTATCAGAAGTTTGCATCGGTAGTACTGGTTTTTGTACTACCGGTCGGTGCTACTTCCGGTCCTACTTCCGGTAGGTATTTAACTTCTGTATTTGAGTTTGTAAGTTTTAGGTTTTTGATAATCGCCTATTCACCCCCCTCTAGGCCGATTAGATCCTTTCAGAAACAAGAACAAACACTTGTTGTACAGTCATCTACACAGCTTGGGGTGCACAAGATGGAAGGTGCGTTGTGGATGGGTGTGGTCAATATTGGCAAAGATGACGACGCCAGGCATATGTACCTGCAAACACCGGTCGAAGGAAGGCTGCAAATGATCAAGAATTATGCCGCTATGGTGTTGAACCAGCCCCCTCCATCCTTGCATTTGACCTAGCTGTGGCTGTAGTTGGCATCATGCCCTGTTGCTTTTGTGTATTCGAACTATGTGGTTGCGATGATGAACTTGTCATGTGCCTTAATTTGAAATCTGTTGTGATGCATATTATTTATTATATTGTTTGGATGTGTCAGGTCATGGAAGTTATGTTTCTAAGGCCTTAATTGTACTTAGTGACTCTGTGTAATGATATGGCTAGGAAATTCATGCTCAAGTTGATGCTCAAGTTCATGCTGAAGTGGATAATGAGGACGAGGAGGACGAATGGTGGGAAGATTTTTGGAACATGATGGTAGAAGATGATGATGAAGCACCATTTTTGTTTGGTACGTATGCATACGCTAATCATGTGGACAAGTATTGCAGTAGGCGGCCATATAGGACACCACCATTGACTAGGGAGGAATGGGTGCAAAACAAGCTTGAGGATGAAGAAGCCTGCTATGACATGTTTAGGATGACTCCCCGAATGTTTCATAGCTTGCATGACCTGTTGAAAACAAAATATGGCCTAAAACCATCACCTAAGTCAACCACAGAGGAAGCTCTAGCCATCTTTCTTTGGGTATGTGGGGCACCACAATCATCTAGATAAGCTAGGGATAGATTTGAGAGATCACTTGGCACGGTTCACAACCTCTTTCACAAAGTCCTAAAATGTATGGTAGCCCTAGCTAATGACATCATTAAACCTAGGGACCCACAATTTAGAAGAATGCATCCCAGGCTGAAAAACAGTAGGTTCAACCCTGAATTCAGGCGCTACATAGGGGCAATAGATGGCACACACATTCCTATGGTCGTGCCAGAGGAGATGATTATGCAGCACTTGTGTCGCAAGGGCAAGACAACCTAGAATGTCATGTCCGCTTGTGACTTCGATATGTTTTTTACATTTGTCCTTACTGGGTGGCCTGGATCAATGCATGACATGAGAGTGTTTGATGATGCAATGACAAGATACAAAGATTATTTCCCAAAGATACCTAGAGGTACACACGTTGCTATTTCGTTACTGTTGCCTAATTTAGACATTGAAAACTTACAGGTATTGCCTCCTGTAGGGAAGTTCTTCCTGGTGGACTCGGGGTATGCAAACCGGATAGGGTTTCTTGCTCCTTACCGGCAGACCAGGTATCACATCCAAGACTTTCAAAACACCGTCGAACCACAAGGTATGAAGGAGACCTTCAACTATGCACATTCGTCTCTTAGAAATGTGATTGAAAGGGCGTTTGGAGTCTTGAAAATGAAGTGGCGCATATTGTTGAACATCTCGACCTATCGACCTCAAACACAGACACATATTATATGTGCATGCTTTGCTTTGCACAACTTCATTAAGATAAATGGTGAATATGATCCTCACTTTGCCTCAGTTGACAACAATATCAACTTCGTGCCTGTAGAAGCCACTCTGGATCAGCCAGAAACTGTGGATGCTCCAAAAAGTGAAGACACGGAAGACATGAATGAATTCCGTGACTCGCTGGCTGCATATTTGTACAATAGGATGAATTCTTGATTGCGGGAATTGTTTCTATACTTGTTGAGGTTGTCCTTTCAAAAGGACCTGTATCAATTTTTGTTGGATTTGAGTTTGTATCAATTTTTGATGGACTTATATTTGTATCAATCATTGTGGAACAACTGATTTGAATAATTTTGAATATTTGTATCCATACATGTATGAGGGCATGCAGAATTGCATGCACAAATGAGGACATTAATGATTCTAAATAGTGTTTGTCGATTCTGGATTCCTGGGTGGATGAACAGTACCAATTTCGGGTGAACAGTGTTTGCCGATTCTGGAGCTCCAGAATCAGACATCTAAACATGACCTATGTACGGTTCACACGAGGACATGACATATAATGGTGTAGGTGTTGGAGACATGGAGAGTAGATCGAGCGATCAAGGAAAGCAACAGTACCTACATTAACTCAATTATTCCATTCCAATTGATCCCACCAGCTACAGCTAGCTTGCGTCAAATCATGACCATGACGTTATGCGCGCGTCCCCCGGGCGGCCTGATCTGATCCGATCCGATCCACTTCCAGGGGTGTCGTCGTCGTCGATGCTTTTGAGTGTTGTCACGTGATGATCGCGACCACGGCCGCCAATTCCCCCTGTCCCTATGCCGAGCCGAGCAGGGGCAGCTGTCGTCCCAGGAGGGGCGGAGGATCGGAGGCCAAGTGCCAATGCGACTGCCGCCGTACGTACGTTTGCTCCTCGGCTTTCCTCAATTCTCCTGACATACGGAGACGGACAAGGCAGGTCCATCGAGGATCCTGATCCATATTCGCCCGGCTCGGCTCGCGCAGTCCTTGAGGTCTCGTTAGTTTCGGCCTGATTGGCCTATTCCCGGGCACATCCTGATGGATCGCTATGCCCTGTTTTTAATCCAGATGAGAACTAGAATATGTGTTCATTTTGGGTTAGCCTGGAACCTAAACTTGCCCGAAACAAAAACTGTCTCTCTCTTCCAATCTCTACGGTCCGGAACAAAACCGGACCTCCTATCCTCTTAGAATTAATCCTGGCCTAGAATGAGTAACATAAGGGCATCAACTGGTTCTAGGCCTGGACTGATTCATCCCCTGGATTGAATGCCCAATAGCCGAACAAGACCCGAAGGAGACCAGAGGGAGCCAGGTCATGGAAAAATGAAAACGAACTTTTTTTCTTTCGGCCCTGACCCTCTCCTTAGCTTTGGGCAGGTTTTCGTCACCTCTCATCTTGCTCTGACCCACTGTCCAATGTCGTCGTTGTCGAAGCCCAATGCCGAGGACGCACCGGTGGCGCCTCCCTAGTCGTCTGTATGCTTACTCGTTCCCTCAACACGCCACACTTGTCGCTCGAGGAAACCCATATCTAGCTCGACACGCTATACTTGTCGCTCAGGGAAACCCATATCTAACCTGACGTAGAGAAATAGAAACACATAACAAGTAATGATGTGAAATGCTTGTAATGAACTAAGCTCTCTCCCCATTATATTATCAATGACATTGGGTCTTCTGGTGCCCTGACACCCTCCATCCATGGACTAACCAAAATCAATGGAAAACTCATTTAGGGCAAGCTCTCCCTGCCCTGCCAGAGCTCATACGAACAAGCCAAGACCATTCGTATTTGCTACCACTTTGCAAGGTACGTACTCAAAAAAACATGGTTAAGTATTGAGTTTTTTGTTTTTTGGTTAAGTATGAGGCTATTGTCGAGAACCAAATGGTGCCTCAGTACGAATATGATCAACAATACCACCACTAAAATGAGTAGTATACGTACGCCGACAATTTACAAGGTCGAAATATGACTGTCCAAAATGAGAAGTGAAGCTTGACTTGTTGGTCGAGGTTTCTCTTCAATCATCATGGGTGGGTCCTTAACTGTTAGCTAGCGATCGAGCATAAAAACTACTTTTTTTGAGATGGGCATAAAACATTTATGCTGACCCATGTGACGCACATTGGGCCATCAAGATCACAGCCTTTAGTTGAAAATTGTCCTTTTCCATGGGCCATGTGCCATGACAACCTGTTCCCATTTCTGTTCTGTTTTCTAGCAGGCGTCGCCGTGGCACGCAGACGACTGAAGGCGTCGCCATTTGGTTGAGTGAAAGATCGAGATGAGAACAAACATCTAATTAAATTAAACAAACATCAAGATCACAGCCTTGTTGTGAGTAAGCAGACTGGTTGCAGTGTTGCCTTACTGAGTTGCATGAGAAAGAAAATACAAAATATGGTGGGAATCATTCAACGTTGAACTCCGGTCAGGATCTTGCACTAGTTTTCAATCTAGCAGATCTGCTTGGTGATTCGGTGACATCATGTTGTAAGTTCAGTGAACTATATTCCACGAGTACCACATAACAGAAGTACCACACAATACAAGAGCTGATATCAAGTTAGGCCAGCCTGATAAACTTTGGACAACAATAAACAACAACAACATAGTCTTTCGTCCCAAGCAAATTAGGATAGGCTAGAGATGAAACCCAAAAGAGACCAGAAAACAAAGGACACATAGATGGTACAAGAAAAAAAGGATTACGGTTCAGGCACGTTAATTGCTAGTCTCCAAGCGCTTCTATCCATAGCTAAATGCTTAGAGATATTCCACTCCTTAAGGTCTCCCTTAACCGACTCGTTCTAGGTCAGTTTAGGTCGACCTCTACCGTTCTTTATATTATCAACCAGCTTTACAACCTCACTACGCACCGGCGCCTCAGGTGGCCTTCGTTGGACATGGCCAAACCATCTCAACCGGTGTTGAATCAATTTCTCCTCAGTTGGTGCCACCCCAACCTTATCCCGAATATCGTCGTTCCGGACTCTATCCCTCCTTGTGTGCCCACAACACCATCGCAACATACGTATCTCTGCTACACTCAATTGCTGGATATGTCGTCTTTTTGTAGGCCAACATTCAGCACCGTATAGCATCGCCGAACGAATCGTTGTCCTATAAAACTTACCTTTTAACTTCTGAGGAGGCATCTTGTTTGACCGAAAAATGAGGTTAAAAAGCTTAGTTAACCATACTATTGCTCTGGCACCTAGACATCTCCACACTTCAATGGGGATACCATCAGGGCCCATCGTCTTACCTTCCTTCATCCTCTTCAAAGCCTCTTCGATCTCTGCCTTCTGAATTCTCCTCACGAAGCGTCTGTTGGTATCGTCATATGAGTCATCCAACTCTAAGGTAGGACCCGCATCATTCTTCCCATTAAACAACTTGTCAAAGTACTCTCTCCATCTGTCCTTGATCTCCTCATCCCTCACCAAAAGTCGATATGTCCCATCCTTGATGCATTTGATTTGGTTGATGTTCCTTGTCTTCCTCTCGCGGATCCTAGCCATCCTATAAATGTCCTTCTCCCCTTCCTTCGTGCCTAGCCGCTGGTAAAGGTCATCATACGCCTAACCTTTTGCTACACTCATTGCTCGTTTTGCAGCCCTCTTCGCTATTTTATAACCCTCACTGTTGGCCGCACTCTTATCATGGTGGAGGCGCTTGAACCACTTCTTCTTTTCCCTAATAGCCCTTTGCACCTCGTCATTCCACCACCATGTGTCTTTCGCTTCCCGTTTGCCTCCCCTACTCACTCCAAACACATCTGAAGCCACCTTTCGAACACATGTCGCCATCTTTAACCACATGTCATTTGCATCTTCTTCTTCTTCCCACGGCCCCTCGCCTAGCACGCTCTCCTTAAATGTTTGCGCTGCTTCTCCTCTAAGCTTCCACCATTTTGTTTCCTCAATCTTGGCCCGATTGTCTAGGTGGACATGTACCCGAAAGCGAAAATCCGCCACCACAAGCTTGTGTTGAGGGACAACACACTCCCCAGGTAACACCTTACAATCTAAGCAAGCACGTCTATCTCCCTCCTTGCAAGGATAAAGTCGATCTGGCTCAAGTGTTGTCCACTACGAAAGGTCACTAGATGGGGTTTCCTCTTCTTAAAGACAGTGTTCGCTATCAACAAATCGTAGGCCAACGCGAAGTTCAAAACATCATCCCCCTCTTGATTTCTACTACCATACCCAAAACCCCCATGCACCCGCTCGAAACCTACATTAGTCGCACCCACATGGCCGTTGAGGTTTCCTCCTATGAAGAGTTTCTCGCTGATAGGCACGGTAACCATGCTATCGAGATCTTCCCAAAACTGCCTCTTGGTGCTCTCGCAAAGACCTACCTATGGGGCATAGGCACTGATCACATTTAGAGTCGAGTCTCCAACTACCAACCGGACTAGGATAATCCGATCGCCTTTTCTCCGCACATCAACCACTACATCCTTAAGGCTCCTATCGATCAAGATGCCTACACCATTCCTACCTGAAGTTGTCCCCGTGTACCAAAGTTTGTAGCAGTATCCACCACCTCCTTCGCCTTCTGGCCCTTCCATTTAGTCTCTTGTACGCATAGAATATTTACACGCCTCCTAATTACTGTATCGACTAGCTCTCTTAACCTACCCGTTAGAGACCCTACATTCCAGCTACCTAGACGAATCCTAGTTGGCTCGGCTAGCTTCCTTACCCTTCGCACCCGTCGAGGAAAGTACGAAGACCTTTGCTCATTTATCACTACACCCGGGCACAGATGTAACGCGTTACAAAGGTTGCGACGACCCGACCCTTGCTCATTTATCATCGTACCCGGATCACGATACGACGCGCCACTAAGGTGATGACGACCCGGCCCTTGCCCATTTAACACTACACCGGGGTTCCGATGTAGCGTGTCGCTAAGAGGGTTAGCCCCAACGAATCTCTTGTGGGTTTCATATCCATGAGAGTGGCTGGTTTTAAAATATTGGTTAGCCGAACCTAACACACCCTCCTCCTTTATCTGGGCTTAGGACCAGCTATGTTGAACGACTCAAGAAAGTCTTCCAATCAACATAGGCGGAGTTCCTGATAAACTTTGGACATTGTACAAAAATAACAGGGGTACTTAATATTCGAACAAGTCGTCCAAGAGAATACATCGGCATATAAAAGTAAGCCAAACCGGATTAAAAGAAGATGGACAATGCTCAATTTTATCGGATCTCCAGAACCAATTTTGCATTTAGTAGACTATGTCACCAACATAAAGACCTTTGATTCTGCCGTCAAAAACGAAAGATCAATCTCAACTAAATCAAGTACAAATCCAGCATCAAGTATTCAAACTGCACATAGAGTCAACCCAAAATAATGCCAAAGAAGAGATGAAATATGTAAATTCTGGATTACCCTCAAAAGGGTGGTAATATTGGAGAAAGCCCTTATGTTAAAATGAAAACCTCAAGCTCAAATAGATACAAAACCACCTACACAAATATACTCTCCAGCTACTTGCTAATATACTCTCCAGCTACTTGCTAACATATACTTCAACACGTGGTCACAGATCCCTTCAATCCAAATTTGTGCCACAAGCCCGCAAGGACAATTAACATCAATATTGCTTTCATGCCATTTCATTCAAAATCAGAACATATGCACTCTATCCTATGCCAACAAGAAACCCTGCAACAGACTTTGATAGCTTATCTACTAATATATCATATTGCTGCTCAGAGCAACCCTAATTCTCCAAGTATCAATGAACTTTCCATATAATTCTGTCAAGATATATTTACGTTATTCTGAAAAACTAGGTGGACTTACTACATCTCTAAAAGTCAATTAAACTAGCAATATCACAGATGGAAGGTCTATTTCATTATGAGTTATGGAAAATTGCTCATTACATCTCTACAAGAGCTTAGCATATTGATTGTGAATCATTCTTTTCTAAAATTAGAGGATACATCATTTAGGATCATAGTATTGATTTTTTTTGGATTTCTGCTTAGCAATGACACCAATGTCTGAGTCGGTGCACATTTCTACATGGATTCAGCAGCAAGATCATATCAAAAGTTTTAACAGCTTAGAAAAATGGGCTACCCCTTGCAGGTGAAGTAAGAAAATGACAAAATATTATGTACAAATCAGTGATGTTGTTACAGCCATGTTAGGCTCTTGTAAAATTTACTGCAACAACGCCCCTATTGTCAGGGTCAATCAATACTATGATCTGTGTCAATATGAATCAAGAAAAGTTATCAATTGCCCACAACACTGAACACAATATGAATCAGCAGCTTCAAGAGAGAATCAATGGCTATCATCTGTGTCTCTATAAACACTAAAATTTGATGTTCTAATAAACTACATATAATATTATTGAGTTGCAACCGATCAGTCAAAATGTAACCCTGGAATATCCAGCAAGTAAATCATCCCATTGCATCAGAATATCCAACAAGTAAATCATCCCATTGCATCAAGATGTGCAGCTAACCTCTCTGAATTTTTAGAATAAAAATACAGCAGCATGTATGTAGTACCAACTAGTATATGTCAACTTCTGTCATTTGAACAAACATAAGTCCCTCCTTAAGTTTAAGGAGTGAAGGAACTGATCAACTCGCGCAAAACCATCTCTGCATCTACCTCTATACTTTGCCTTTGATACAGCTGAGTAACAACATTGTAACCAAAGCACCCGGTTCAAAACCAACCCATGCATACAACTCTATAAAACCATACCAGAAGAGCATGCAGCCACTCCATGGTTGGATGGTTCAGGCGGCGACGGTTCGGCTGGCTTTCCAGGACTCGTACTCCGGGTCGTCGGTAGGCAGCTCGAAGCGGCACAGCGGGCACGAATTGCGCACCTGGAGCCAGGGCACGATGCAGTCATCGTGGTAGCGGTGCGAGCACGGCAGCCTCTTGACGCGCTGGCCGGCGGCGACCCCGTCCTTGCACACCGCGCATTCGTCCCCTTCCCCTTCCTGGCCGGCCGCGACGACGGCGGACGGGAGCGCCTCCACGGCGGATCTGGCGGCCGGGGGCTTGTTTTTGAGGAACAGCCCCTCCCCGCCTGCCACGAGCACCTCGTACGCCGCCGCATCCTCCCTGTGGTGCGAGGTGTACACGAACCCCTCCTCGGCGTCGGCGGGGGCGGAGGGCGGCGGGGGCACGTCGGCGAGCACCTCCCACTCGGGCTCCGGGGCTTCTCCTGCGGCAGCGCCCGAGGGGGATGCGACCTCCTCCCACTCGAACTCCTCGGCCGCCGGGGAGGCGAAGAGCAGCTCGTCGGCTTCCTCAATCTCGAGGGAGTCCCAGCAGATGGAGGTGAGATCTCCGTCGTACTCCGCCGCCTCCGCGTCCACGTCCGTGAACCCGAGGCCGTCGCGGTCGCAGTCCCCGTCGCACGCGGGCGCGAAGAGGGCGTCGCGGAAGAGGGCTACGTCGACGGAGCTGAAGAGGCTGCGGACGCGGTCGGCCGCCGCGGCCACCGCCGACGCGGACGCGGACGCGGAGGGCGCGGACGGATCCGGGCGGAAGACGGGGACGAAGGCGTCGTCGGAGCAGTAGGACGCGCTGGGGGAGTAGGAGGCCTCCAGGGCCCGGTGGATCTCGTCGCCGGCGAGCCGGGGATGGTGGATGTGGATCGACGAGGAAGCCATGGATGCGCGATTGCGAAGCGAGAGGGGAAAAATCGTGCCCGACTGGCCCGTGCCCCCTGGGGAAACGTTTCGTTTCGGGAGGCCCTTTTTTGCTACACAAACAGGAGCCCTACAATTCTACGCCTCTCGGGCGACCGCGTGCTTTGTCCATGACGTGTGGGGTCACATGCTGTGGAGCCCAGGTGGCAGTAGGGTGTGGGTGGAGCATGCGATGCGCGTGGTTGGTGATCGCGCGGTCTCATGGCAGGTGGGGTACACGTTGCCGGACCCACATGCCGAGACTGGCTACGTGTGTGAAAGACGACAACCGGCATGGGGCCAAGAATGTCAGTGAGAAAAGGACGGTTTGTGTGGCCTTTGCCGATACCTTGGCTGACAGGTGGGGGCGAGGAGGTGTGTAGTGTGAAAGCCGAGCAAAGGTGGCTGGTTGCTTGGGCTGCGGGAACGATGACGACAGGACAGGCTGGAACGACGGCGACGCGGCCGATAGGAATCTGGGATGCCGCTGCTCGCAGCAGCGTCGCGGCACGGCAGCGCCGCCGTTGTCGCTATTCGGCTCCGGCGTTGACCAACTGGGCAACGATACGGGCCCTCTCTACGCTCTACTCTCTCCGTCTAAGTTAATATTTTTAAACTGTCAATAATTATATATTAAAATAAATATATAAATATTATGCTAGGTAATAATATTATCGGAAACATCTTTAAGTCTAATTTTTTAATAAATTTATTTAAAGATATAAATATTGCACGTATTTTATACAAACCTAGTTAAAGTTAAGAAAATTTGATCGGTACGTTTCCTATAACGTCATCCTTTTTGGTACGGAGGGAGTATCTACTAGGCCCAAAGCCAGTATTCTAGGTGATGTATCTTAAGACTTGTGCAAAGATTCCGTTAAATAGAAGACTTCGGCAAAGAATAGACAAGCCACAAAACTTCAACGAGTGTTGTTTTATAATGCAACAAAATATTTTGGTCCTACAATTTTTTAAACGTTATATGTGACAATATTTTGGACTTTACTAGAGCGTGCGAGTGCAGTTTTCCAATTCGCGTCTTCTCACTCCAATTTGGCAGAGAAATTATCTCGTTGCAAAAAAAAGGAAAACAAACAAACAAACTAGATCTAGGTTTGCTGACTCCAACACCCTTGACCTTGCCGTCGGCCGCTGCTCCGGCAAAATCTAGCGTCTGCAACGGCCCTTCTCTTTCCCTTCCTACCATTGCCTCTGGCGAGCCTCCACTACCCCAGCCAAGCCTGACCATCCCTGCCGCGGCCAGGGACCCCCTAAACTGACCATCAACCATCCCCATCGCTCGGCTTATCTGCCTCCTTTGGCCAATCATTCTATAGCCCACAGAAGTTAGAGAGGATAAGGGGGGAGCTCTCCGGAGTTGGACGAGTAGGAGAGAGGAGAGAGAAGGAAGCGTCGGCCTACCTGGCGCACATCCACGACTGCTGCTGACGGATTTGACAGATCCACCATTGACGCTGCGTCTAGATTCGGCGGTGCCGCCACCACATCTGCCATGGCCGTGTGTGGAGGAGCAGCGGATAGATTCGATAAGGCGTGGGCATGTAGAAGAAAGATGAAGCCTACCTGGGCGGATCCACGACCGTTTTGAATCCCCGATTAGGAACATCCACCACCGTCGTCGCCACGTCCAGATCCAACGGCACCGCCGTAGCATCCGCCATGGCAGCGCGTGGGAGAGGCAGTGGGGCGCGGCTCGCCAACACACTGTTTATATTTATACCGGCATCAATTATAACTATAAATGCCAACACACTGTTTATATTTATACCGACATCGATTATACAACATAAATAAGGCATAGTACACATAAACCGATCACACCTTATATAAATGGAGAATTTGCATATTTTAGATGTATTTTTGTCAAAGACTCTAGGTGTAAACTTCAAATACTTTACAAGTATATAAAAATACTTCCTAAATATTACTTTATGAGCGCTTGCGCACCGCACCGCACCGCACATCTACTACCTTCCAATCACGCATGTGGTCTACATAGCATCATCTTCCACCTCCCCCCTCTCTCCTTGAGATAGCCTCCCTAGTGCCCACACCCACGACTTACCGGATCCGCCCACCCGTGCCCTACCGCATCCCCCATGGCGGATGCGGCACCGGCGCCGTCGGATTTAGACACAGTGACAACCACAACAGATCTGCCAAATTCGGCAGTAGCGGTCGTTAATCTGCGCCAGGTGGGCCTCCTCTTCCTTCTCTCCGCCCACGCCTTACCAGATCTGCATGTTCGCACCCCACCGCCTCCCCTATGCTGCCATGGCGATTCCATAAGCGCCTAGCGTTGTACAAGGCCTAAAAGAGTCTCAATAGAACATCGTTGTGCAGTTTTTCACTTGTTGCTGCCTCACAAAACCACAAGATTACGTTGCAACTAAACTAGAGTCAGAGCCTATTCGATAGAGTTCTGCTCATGACTTCATAATTGCTTATCACTTGCTCTCCACTTTACTCTCTAACGAAAATCACCTTATCATAAAATCAAGTAGTATGCTCAAAAAATAGAATCTGGATTTTTACCAAACTGGCCCTTAAACTAGTGGTCATAAGCTTTTGTCGAATGCATCTGTTTTTGATACATACTCCATATGTCCCGCAACTATAGGCCATGTACAAACTAAAGTGGTTGACATTTGATCAAGCTTCTAGTGAATGAAATTTCATTTGAAATTTCTTTTGTAATTAATCTAATGGTATTTATTTGACATATAAATATTGATATTTTTGTATCTATAATTAATTGGTCAAATTTAAGTGCTAGAATTGTATTTCGTTATTGGACGGAGAGAGCACCAAACCAACATTTAGTGTAAAAAAAAAACAGCACATGCAGGCTTTGAATTTTTGTACTCGTACTAATCCTCTTGGTGGTGGCTTGTCACGTAGCACACACACGTGGGTGTTAGGAAAAGAATGAAGCCACTGTTGACATGACATTGATGGATGAGGGGTGTGTGTCAGTGTGTGTGGCCACAACCACAAATCCACATGTTCCCCTCCTCTTGAAATTTGTTGGACGTGAGCTCTCGCCTAACTTAGCCCCTAATTAAGCTTATTTCAATATCCAAATGCGGGTGTGATTGGCCAAAAGGCAGCATTTTTAGTTGATGCGTCTCAGTGGATGAGCTGGATGGGGAGAGGGACGCTTCACCAATCACTAGAGTGTCTATCAGGACTCAGGAGGAATCGTTAGGTTTATTGTACGAGGAAGCACTCCGGATCCTGTGACGTTTTCAAGTCATAGTGACATGGGTCAGTAATGGATTTGCCACTAGGACCACATGTCACTGGCCGCATCACCATTCACCGGTGATGGCTTGGCAGTGTGGGCAATTCGTCCCACTCGCACCTAGCGGAAGTAAAAGTGGCAATTTCTACTCGTTACCCATTACCTGATGAGTAAAAACCCTATTAGGACAAGGGAACGGCTAATTTTTTATTCATGGATAAGTAACTAGGACAAAAAAAAGTCTTACCTAGCGGGTAAGGATATGGGACTGCATTGTCCATACCCATTAGCCCATGAATAAATTTTATTCGACCCAATTCTATGAATGATAGGCCAAAATTACCGCCACATAGCCCAAGCTTAATAAAAAGTCTTTGTGAAATTGGTCACTTGATATTTAGTAATGATAGATTTTATATTAGACTATTTGATCAAGTGTTCGTATGGCTAGTTTGTTTGATGAATTTGTTATTGAATTATCATTCTCTAGCTATAAGAGGAAGTCTGTTATATTGATACTTTAATTCTGAGTAGCCAATGTCTTAGATTCATAGGTAAGGATAACCCATGGATACCCGTTACCCGCATGAGTAAAGGTATGGAGAAGAACTCTTACCCATGCATGAATATAGGTAAATTAGGGGGTAAAATATTTTCTCGTGGGTAAGGGTATGGGCAGGCAAGACCCGATGGATAATTACCGGTTGCCATCTTTGAGCGGAAGGGGCTAGTGGGCTTCTGGTACCGCAGGGCCCAGTTGATATCTTCTTCGAGCTGCCCGGATCCAGATTGCTGTCTGAATGTCTGATCCGTGCAATGCAACGGACGCAGACAGAGTTTCAGGTTCTGATTCTTAAGTTAATTCTACTACTAGGTATAGTATAATATAGTATGTATTATACACAAGATATTACTTGCTGCAAGGTTCATTGCAAAGACATACTAGTACCCTGGGTGAGATCCGGGCATATGAAGAACCGAACCTTCATGCCAATGTCTGTGTGTAAACTTCACGGCGTTAGAGTCCCTTTCACTTTCAGCGCAGTGAAAGGCGGCACCGGCACCGGTACCGGTACCGTCACCTTTGATGCATTTGCAAATTTCCGTCACCGCTGTCACTGCACAAGTCATGATTTTCATCACGAAGCGATCAGGCTGATTTATGGGGAGGCTAAAAGTATGCAGTGACAGCACTGGATGAATTGGACCCCTGTTCCAGGTCCTGGCTTCCTGCTAATCATTTCACGACTTGAATATACTAACCTGCTTCACCAATCATTCTAGTACGTTCATTCAGAAGAAGAGAAAAAAAGGCAAATCCTTCAGTACAATCAATTGGTCTCGGTAATGATCCGATTAAGCCGCCCTCTGTTCTTTGTGCCTCGGTAACCATTCCTTCTCGGAAATGAACAACAATCTTCTCCTTCTTCTCGGATTATCTCAATCATGCGTTCGCATCTCCTGCTTTCTGCCACCGCCGCATGTCTGGTCTCTCTCAAGACTGAAGAAGAGACTGACGGCGAAAGCTGACACCGTTCGGTTCCTTCCCATCTTACATCAGCTCTGATCCGACGAACATCAGTTGTGAGTTGCAGTTGGCTTTTGCAGTTTGCACAAACAACGCCCTTTTGTTCACTCAAGAATCCCCCGTTTTCTCTCCAGAGGTTGAGTGAAACATTCTCAGTCTGTCCTTGTGTTTGCAAGCCTCTGAAAGTTCCCGATGAAACTGAAACTTCACCACTCAACAAGTAGCTTAAGCAGATTGGCCGGCCACGCATGTTACTGACTGACTCTTTCGGGGAACTTCAAGTAACACGCTCAGCCTTGGTTACTTTGCAATGCACTGCATTCAGTTCAGGCCGGCCGGCGTGCATTCAGTTGTTTGGTGTCGGAAACATGCTAGGTTACTTTGCGATGCAATGCAATGCAATGCAATGCAATGCAAGCCCACAGTTCGCAAAGGCAAAAGGGCGAGCAACCGAAAGGCGGTGTTCCCGTTCAAAAGAAGAGAAGCCCATCATCTATCTTCCTTCGTATGTCCTAGCAGCAGTAGCTTGCAAGTCACTCCTTGCCTTCGATCTTGGCTCTCCTCTCCCACTATCAATTTTATTTTATTTTAGTACTACTACACATGCATCCGAAAGGAGTATGTAAACAGTAACAGCAGGAAGTTACCGGGGGATCAAATTCAAAGCGTCTACGTATGGTTTGCTTTAGACAGTCGGAGTAATCAAAAGATTAGATTCGGGGCGGCAGCGAACCCCAAGGCTAATGATAGTTTAGTTTAACTAGTTGGAGACTAGGGAGTCAGAATAGGGGTATCTCAGTCAGTAGGCTCTGTATTGCTTTGGAAATTCTGTATCAAGAAACAGTAATTTTTTTCTTTATCTCTTTCTTTATTCTGAGATTGTAGCTACTATACGTAGCAAACGAGGAAATTCAGAAGAACCAACTTATTTATGTTCTTCAGAAGAAACTTTCCCTTGATGTGAGGCTCATTTCAATTCAACACAACACGACCCTAGAAAGAAAATTCCTGCCATTGAATGGAAATGCAGTTTACAGCAATACTTGCCTCCAAGTAGTACTGGCACTATATATATTTGCAGTCAACTAAAGATGATAGGACAAGGGACACTCACTCACAGTTTTTAAGTACAATTACAGGCAAGGCAGGCAGATTAAACAACGTCTGTGGCGGCACTGTCAGAGTGTCAGTCAGGAGGCTGTGAGATTTGGTAGCGTCAGATGTCAGTCAGATTAGATGGAAGAAGCAACAAGTAGTGTAGTAGTCACGGAGAGTAGTGTAGTAGTCATGGAGCAGTTAGCTACGCCTTGTTGATTTCAAGAAAGCAGGTTCTGTCACCAAAAAAAAAAATGCTAGTGTAACTCTGTTTTATAGACGAACACGGGGATTCTAATCGCCTTGGTACCACATCGAAAACTTAAGAAAACTACACAGAAAAAATAAAGAAAAAAAGAATCGGGTGTCTAAATTTTCATGCAACAATTCTACGCAACCAACTAATAATACAATTAAAACGACAATCCATAAGAAGTAATTTAAATTTAAAAAATTCTATAGCCAGCCAATGATAAAATTACATGTTATCTGTCTGAACAACAAAGAAAAAATGTCAGACAAAGAAATACAGGAGAACTGAAAGAAAAATGCTTTTGGTAAGATAATGCAGTGCCAACCAATTGCCAAACCGAGCTAAGCAAACAAAAGCAAAGGTTAAAGCAAAGAGTGAAAAGCTCCCTAGCCTAGAGAGGTCAATACTGAAGAGCTCCATAAGTTCAAGAACACCCATTTGATCTCTCTCACTCTCACTCTCAGTCTCTCTCTCCATGGAACCATTTGCATGGCCGTCGGTGTCTCAGGCTGCGGGGCTAGCCGGCGGCAGCGCAGACGTCTCCGACGGGAGAGGCGGGGGGCTCTTGCCGCCGCCGCCGATGCTCGGGCTCCAGCTCCCGGCACCGGCCGGTCTGGAGCATTTCATGGACCCCGGCCTAGTCCAGCTGGCCATGCGCTCCTCCTGCTTCGCCGCTGCAAACGGAGCACACACCGCAAGCCCCTCGTACATCACCTCCGAGGACCACCCACTTCAAGCCACCACCGGCAGTGGCAACGGCGAGCCGGGGTTCGGCCGCGGCGGCGGCTACGACAACGCGCCGAGCGCCGAGGCCTGCTCGTCCAAGGCACCGGAGCCGGACTCCAACTCCAAGAAGAGGAAGCGACCAAATGAGGTAATTGCTTATTGCCTAATTGGTTTGCACCGGCAGGTGTGTCAACGTTGTGGTCGGATCGCAGTCGCAGGACGTTCTTGGTACGATTGGGACGGATCAAGATCAAGGGATGGCGTCCGCGGATTCTTCGAACGAGCGCGCCAAGGACGACGCCGAAGGCAAGGAGGAGACGCTGCCGGCGACCCGCAAGAAGAAAGGGAAGGGAGCTTCGGGGGCCGACGACGAGTCGTACATCCATGTCAGGGCCCGGAAGGGGCAAGCAACCAACAGGCATAGCCTCGCAGAGAGGGTGGGTACAGTACTACAGAGTTGCAAAACATTTGGTGTTCCTGGAACATGCAAGCAATTGGTCACCTGAATGAATTAGCTTTAGCACTTGACAATAATCCTGAACGATGAACAGAAAATTTGGTTCTGTTTTGACAGCTGAGAAGGGAGAAGATCAGTGAGAGGATGAAGCTTCTGCAAGACCTTGTTCCTGGTTGCACTAAAGTGAGCCTCCTGACCTGACTGGAAGAACAGCTCTACTTGACTTCTCTGATATCAGAACTTCTTAAGAACAATGACGCGTTTTCTTTGGGCCGGGTTGGGTTTGGATCGATTTAGGTAACTGGGAAGGCAGTGATGCTGGACGAGATCATCAACTATGTCCAATCCCTGCAAAGGCAAGTGGAGGTATGCATGGTTCATCTTCAATTCCTGAAAGTTTCTCTTTCTCATCTGAATATCTGATAAAGGCAATGTACTGACAAAATTATTCCCCTTGCATCTGACAGTTCTTATCCATGAAGCTCGCGGCGGTCAATCCACAGCTCGGACTCAACATAAAACAACTTCTATCGAAAGATGTAGGCAATCTACTGACTCACCTGCAGTTCTTCCTTCTTCTCTTTTCATTCTAGTTTTGCAAGAAACGCACGCCATAGTTACAAAATGTGTCTGTAACTCTGTATTCTTAATTTGGTGGCACGCAGTTTTTTCGCACTCCGAGTGCTCCTTCAAATTCATCTACTCGCCTGGGATTCTCATTCTCCCACGAAATGATGCCCAAACTACCGATATTGTCGCGGTCAGGTATGCTCCCGGGAGGCATTCATGGCTTGGCCAATTCAGATGGGTTCGGAACAGCCATGGAGGAGCAACTAAACGGCAAAGACTCCATAAGAGAGCATGTCTCTCAGGTTTGCATAGCAGAATCCCAGGGTTTCTACTTAATTACCCAAGCCAGCTTGAGCTACTTGAGAGATGCATTGAGTTGTTATTTCTTTCAGAGTAGAAATTTATTGCAATTATGCATTTACACAGGTTAGTTTTCATGAATTCTAACCAAACTTAGCCTCTCGAACAGATGCCTCTCACCTTGGACGGATCGTTCCACAATGCAGCACAAACGGCGTATGGGGCCATAGTCGGTCAAGAGCATCTGAGCATGAGGTCTGATCAGGATGGGTTTCATATGTGAAGTTCAGCACAAGCTCCAGCAGGGCATCCAATTCCGAGCATGAGGTCTGATCAGGTCTTGTCACCTGACATGTGCCGTGGAGATACTGCACACTAGTGCAGAGGCAGCACAAGCTTGAAAGGTTAGCATTGCTTCATGGTTGCACTCAGAGCTGAAAGTTCAAACACCGGAAGTAACTCTGCAGCAGCTATGAATTTATGACGATGTTGGAAGCCCTTTCTGGGTGCTGGCCTGCTGGGTTGAGTGTGAAGTGAATTTGTGTTCCTTAAGAGAAACACCTGAAAATAGACACAGATTGCTGCACAGTATATTTGTTTGTGTTGTTGGTTAATATATAGCCAGTTAGCGTGCAGCACTAAAAACATATTGTTCAGACTAAACTCTCAGCTTTTACTCAGTTCTTTTTTGTGCTCCTTATTATTCTTTTTATCCACCACTGCTCATCTATGTAGATTTGTCATCATTATTTTCATTTTAGACTTTTCTATTTAATGGATATCTTTTAGATCAGTTTTTTTTTTGTGATTTAGTGCGAGTATTGATGATTTTGAATGTTGTATGATTGTAACATTTTAGAGATATTTGGTTGCCGACCACAACTTTCCACGCCTAATGTTTGGTGTGAGCCACACTTGTGGATAGCCACATTCTGTGGCAAATTTAGAACGTTTGGTTGACAACTAAGGTGTGGCAAACACAGTGTGGCTGTTTTTTTTTTTTTTTGACAAGGAACACAGTGTGGCTGTTGACCTGTTGTTTAGTTTATTGCTGCAAATGGTAGGCAAAAAACTGTGGTAGCCGTTTGGATTGCAGCCATATGTTAGTGAAAAAACACCCCAATAGCTATCATATTTAAGCATTAATGAAGTCCACTATGCCGCCATAACACAATGGAAGCATAATAAATACAAGTCTCTGCATCACTTATTAGTCTATTATCTCTCACAAACCATTCAGCACATAGCCTAATATCACAAAGCTAAGGAAATTAACAAAGCTAAAGAATTTTGAACAGACAAATCTAATGTTCTAACAACTAACTTAACTAACTTAACGGACCGAAGAAGGTGGAAGCTTGCCCCATTTAATCAACTATATCTGGTACAACTTGCCTGAGTTATTTTTTTTTTCCGTGAGCAGGCATATATGCCCAGCCCACAACAGCAGACCTCTGTGCCGTATCTGCAAAGAAGCAACGAGCTTAGCATTTTGAAATAACAGATTGGATAAAATTACAGAAACAATTATTTATGTTACCTGGTTTGGATGAAAGTTTAGCTTTTTTACTGGATACGACCTTGAATCCACGAGCTAGCAAGTACGGAAAGCCTCAGAGAACAAACAATCTCAGCTATCCCAAATGAAGCTAGGTATTAACTGTGGTGAACCCAAATTACCTTATTTAGACAAAACTTCAGGGAATTTACCTTGCTCAAGCCCCAGACGTCTACCAGCTTCAAAACATGTATCTGAAGACCACAAGAGTTTACCAGTCAAAAGTGGCTTCGCAATATAACTAAAAGTTGAAACTAAATTAGGGACATTGCTGTTGCATTAGCTTGCATGTAGATTCGATTTAAATCATAACATACATGGTGTTTTATGCTATCAAAACTACATCTATCATGACGAAAATTTACAGACATTGGAGCGAATAACAAGACACAAAACTAAGTCAAAAGGGGAAGAGTAGCTTTCAGGCAGAATAATTGGTAAAACTTGGTTTCACTCAATCTCGTAAGCACAACGACTAACATGTAAATTGGTAAGAAAAATAACTATATAGGAATGAAACAGAGGAAAAGCTAGTTTTACCATGTACGTACCAAATAGAGCTATCAGTTGCTCTCCTCGTACCATTGTTGATTCTGCAGTTGAAAAGCTCAGTCATGAAGCAGAGCAATTGTATAGTATAAATCGAGAGCTAAATACATATATTTTTGTCATGAGCATATAATCTTAGAAAAGATGGCATTATCCAGACATGTCCGCTGACACTACAATACCTGAATTGCTATGATCTGCCTCCTGACTCAAAGAGGGTAGCCTAAAAGAATTGCAGGAATATCATCAGTGTAAAAACAAGCAGCAGATTTTTTTTTATATAAAAAAAGCAGCAGAAACAGCACGAGCGTATCCACACATGTGCATGATGTACCATTTCTTCATCTGAAGATAGAACTGGGCGAGAGCAGCTGGCTGCTGCTTCCGATTTTTACATTTACTTTCGAGCTGTGTCATTAGGGTTCACGGGATCTGGGTCCCCTCCCCATGCTAATGTTACATTTACTTACTCCGTATATTAAACGAAATGAGGAGTGTAACGGGTTCAACGTCGTAGACATTGTTATTTGCAGATCTGGGCGATGTTTATGAATTGCAGCTGAATGCAATTGTAGTGTTTTTCCCTTTTCTAGTTTCATATTTCCACGAACTTAGCATGCTAGTTATGTTTCCTGTTAGCTCACTACATGTTCCAGTCCAGTTTAGTACGCCAACCATGGATGGACGAACATTTTATTTCAATTTTGTGTAGCAGTACCGTCCGAATCGCCTTGTGTAGTGAGCAGCCACTTGCATATAGAGGGAAAGAAAATACTGAATGTAGTAGGAACTAAGAAACTTGCTAATTAGTTGAACAGATATGTTCCTGGTAGCAAAATGCTATGATGACGACCTGCGATCTACAAGTAACACTTTGACTGCGGAGAGAAAGCAGCAAGAGGGAAATATATGTAGAGAACCCTGTTCTATCTTGTCCCAAGAAACATCAACGAAAGAGCAAACATTTCGCTAGCAGATAATCTCCTCGGCAGTTTTCAGTATTATGCAATATAAGCATGGAGTTATTAGTAACTGATGATTGCATTTAACTCCAGTTGCTGCCTATTTTTGGACAGGCCCAGAGTCTTTTTGGTTACTGATGATGGATGCCCTGCCAGATGGTGTCCTGGGGCACATCCTCGGCTTCCTGCTAGCTCCGGAGGCTGTGCGGACGTGTGTTCTTGCTCGGCACTGGCGCCAGCTCTGGAGATTCACCACGTGCCTGCGTGTTGGGTGCCGCCATCAGGGTGAAGTGGCACCGGTGAAAGAGCACCGCGAGTTTTTGGACCATCTGCTGCTCCTCCGCGGAGGTTCACCTCTTGACGTATGTGAATTGGGATTTACTGAATTCCAGGATGATGATAAGCCGCGGGTGAATCTCTGGTTCCGCCATGCCATCATGTGCAGGGTTCGAGTGCTCAAGCTCCATATGTTTTGCATTTACTATTTTGTGCTGGATGACCTGCCTCTCGTTTCTCAGCACCTGACGAGACTGGACCTCTGTGGTGTACACCTCCACGGCAGTTTTCTCAACTTCTCCAGCTGCCCGGCCTTGGAACATCTAGAGTTGGACACGTGTATTCTCACTGCCAAGAAGATCTTGTCCAAGTCCCTAAAGCATCTGAGCTTGACCAATTGCTTGACCGAGTGTGGTGGTGATGACTTTCGTGTTTGCATTTATACCCCAAGCCTGGTCTCACTGTGTCTAGATGACTGCCGGGGGTATACTCCCACATTTGACAGCATGCCATCGTTAGCGAAGGCCTTTGTCCGGATAACCGACGGATGTGATGATGTCTGTCTAAAACTGTTAGACCCAACAGGATTTTTTCAATGTTTCTGCCTATTGTGCAACAGTTGTGAGAACATTGATGCTGTGCTCCTAAGAGGTTTATCACAAGCTAAGAGCTTGGTGTTGATTACTCATCCATACCACGTAAAGTTACACTTCGCCTCAATTACATTATCAATAACTCTCTATGCTATCCCCATATTTATGCTACATTGGCTACATTATTGCATCTTTTTTTCCACATTATGTTAAAAGGGATCTGCGATGGTGCCCTATCTTTAACAATCTGAAGGCATTATTTCTCAATGACTACTGGTGTACGCCCGACTTCAGCGCATTAATCTGTATTCTTGAACACTCACCGGTTCTTGAGAAGCTTACACTTGAACTGTTTTGGAAGGTATGTTCTTTATAAATATTGAGCAGCTGTGCAAATGAGAATCACTACACCACTGAGCGATTTGGGAAAAATGATTTATTTCACTGCAGGGACCTAAGTATAAAGTTGAAATGAAAGGAAGCCTCAAACTGATGGACCGACCATTTAAAATTTCAGAGTACCTTAACATTGTTGAGGTCAAGTGTCAAGATGTTGATGAGAGAGTTTGCGAAGTGTTGAAGTTCCTTTCTTCTACTGTTAACATATGTAAGCTAATTACAACTTTCCTGGTGTTTCTATCTGAAAGTTCACTGTTCACTACAAAATGATTGACGAACAAGTAACCTGCACTGCGTAGACGTACATTTAGCTGGCAGATAAAATCACAACAGTCTGAATTTTCACATGCAGTTAGTAAACTACATGTCAAACAGTCAGTAGAATTTTGTATTCTTATTTGTAGTTGAAATTGTTGTAGTTGTAGTGTCGTAATGAGTAAACTACATGTCAGACAGTTAGTTGTTTTTTCATTCTTTCATTGTCAGGTTAATTGAACATATGACAGTTAATCAGGTTAGCCAGCATTTGTTCATGCAGTTTTAAGATTCTGTCAAGTTACTGGTTTTTCTATTTCTAATATTCCTATATATAATAGTTAACTCTGGAATTATTATGATTTTCATTTTTGTACAGGTTTTGGTGTCTTAATGGAGGCGCTATAAAATTTATGCTGTCAAGGGATCTACTATCTTTCACTGTCACAAAATGTAAGGCTAAGTTGGCTGCAGCTAAGGTTGTCATCTCTATGAGTAATATATGCCTATATGGGCGGTTGTGTTTGTGTGTGACTGTTATGTCAGATATAGACTTGTAGTTATATGAATGCCTAACAGGTGACAGCACAAATTGTTCAGAACTTTAAATACCAGTGGTTGGATCAGGCACATCATCTCACCGTGATTTCTTTCGCAGAGAGATCATAGGGTTTGTTCGACAATTCTGATTGCGCCTTTAGTATGTATATATATACTTTGATGCAGAGTTGAGCTGGTAACGGTGACGTCTTTCTCTTGTAACATAATCTGTTCATATCACGCTGTGTTGTCACGTGCAAAGATTCAAACGAACATCAGGTAGCACTAACAATATTGGAAAAGAAATTGAGACATCTCACTGGACATTTAGCAAATTTATATCCAGATGGAAAGATTGCACTCCACCCAGGAGTGCCTGGAACCCTCGCACCGTGTCAAATGTAATAAAACCGCTAAGCGAAAGTTTTGAAGTTGTTTTGATATTAGTTGTCATTGAAATAGTGAGTGTCGATATGTGATGGTTCAAAAGGTCTTGAAAGAGACAATTCCCACACATCTAGCAAATGTGCTCAATCTGATATAGAAGAGCAGAGTAATGCTTGATACAATTAGAAAGGACCACGCCTCTAGTGAACACAATACTGCAGTTCAGCAAATCCCCTACAGGTATCAGGCAGCAATGGAAATCGTGTAGCAATCTAGCTCCAGTACGAGCAACGCAGGTGAAGGACGTTGATAGATTTTGGGTCGTTCACTTGATGTACGAACTTGATTTCTCCCCGTAGGTATTTGTAGCGTCAGAAAGATAGGAGCAGATTTGTTTACGTCAGACTCTTCATGATCTTCATATACCATTTCGTGTGCTCTTTGATTAAGCACCCAAGTGCATTGGTCCTGCGATAGTATGTGCATGTGTTGCAGTAAGTTGGAAATTTTGTCATGTCATGAGTGCAGTCATTTTGTTTTGGGCAGGCATAACGGGCTCAAGATGCTTTCAGGAGTGTCAACTAGATATTATGCATTCAGGAAATGATCCAAAGAGGCCATGGACTGGTGGAAATTTTGTGATGTGAGTCCATTTGAGTACTGAATTGTGATGTGTTCATCAGTAACAATGCATTTTGGCACATACAAATAAACGGCTATACAGCCAATGTTTATACTTCTTTTTCTATTCTTTGTGTCAGTGTGTGATGTTCTATGCAGAATTAGGTAGGCTAAGGGAGTCAGAATAAGAAATCTCAGTCAGTAGGCGAAATTCTGCGCGAGGATTAATCGGGAAGTAAAATCTGCGTGAAGGAACAGCCGTGCAGAAACTTCTTTTTTTATTATTATTAAATTTGAGGGACAGCACAATTTTGATATGCAATCGATCTTCATGCTTTATTGTTTTCTACGGCCACTACTACCTCAGTAAAATGTAGTGGCCAGAAGTCTACACCTACAAAAATTGCCACGGCAGGACCCCGTATGGTATCTAAGATAATGTTCTAGCCCAGCCCAAGGCCTTAATTTTACCCCGGCACTGCTAAATATGAAGTTCTAACGTGAGAGAATTCACTAATCCCTCCATGGGTCGCTCTCGGGTCTAACTTCCGAGGGCTCAACCACCTCTGTCACGGTGCCTTCAGACGAGTCTCCCTCTGCGCTGGTCTCACCTGTTGATGCTTCGGCCTCCTCCATGACGGACCTTCCCCATCTCCCACCGAGGGCAATTGCCATCATCTCATAGATCTTGCCACCCAACTCTGCTGGACTCTCTGGCTGGAGTTATGACAAACATTCCAACATTTTAATAAATGATTTTTCATCAAGAGCATCAAAATCCGGAAATGCATTCCATTGTACTTACAGTATATCCACTTGAGATTAAAGCAGCATCATATAGGAGCTCAACAGCCCTCTTGGCTTCTGTGCTATCAGGCTCATTTTTGCAAGCAGCCTGCCAACAATAATTTTTCATTCAGATTAGTTCATGTAGCTTAAGCACATTAATTGTTGGTGAGCTTGACAACTGATTCCCCAGGGGTAATAGTCTTACACTCAAATCCTTGATAATTGGGTGGTCGGGGTTGATTTCAAAAATTCTTCTTCCCCTCATGAATTCCAAGCTTGATGTGTCACCAAGTGTCTGAGCCTTCATGAGCCTGTCAGATTTTGAGAAATACATATGAAGAAACAGATAATGATTAAACAAAGCAATGGCTTAACAACAAACCTACCTTTCCATATTGGCGGACCAACCGAACTTGCCAGATACAAGAACACATGGAGATGAACTCAAACGCTTTGATATTTGGACCTTGGCAACCTTGTCACCAAGCTGTTGTTTAACCCAATCACATAAGAGAGTAAACTCCTGCTTCGTTTCTTTAGTGTCTTCCTCTTCATCACCTGCGACAATAAATAGAAAATATCTCCAATTCAACGATGGAAGTAATCAAACAGTCATAACCACACTGAGCAAGCATAAGCATTTTCTCACCCAATTCCAGATCTTCTTTGCTGATATCCACAAATTTCTTCTCTTTGTAGGTTTGCAAGTTCTGAATGGCAACCTCATCTATTGGCTCAATAAGGTAGAGAACCTAAATAAAAAGCAAGTAAAACACTGAGCCAAAGCATGAAAGAAGAAAGAATATGTCTCTCTCATAGTCAACTGTGTCTATGTTAAGTACATACTTCAATATCTTTCTGGACCAGTTTTTCCAAGAAAGGAGCAGTCTTTGCACTCTGGAGACTATCTGTAGCGATGTAGTAGATTGCCTTTTGACTTTCAGGCATGCTCTCTACATATTGATCAAGACTTATTGTATCTCCCTCATTTTTAGAAGAATGGAAGCGCAGCAATGGAGCAAGGCGCTTGTGATTCCCTGTGTCCTCAATGCAACCAAGCTTGATAAACTTGCCAAAGCTCTCCCAAAACTTCTTGTAGTCCTGCAGAACAGATTAAAGAACATCAATATCAAGTAAACCAAACAACTACGAGCAAACTTAAGGTTCAGTCGTACCTCCTTATCTTCCTTTTCAGCAATCTCTTCGATCATATCAAACGTCTTCCTGACAAGTCGCTTGCGCATAATTCTAACCTGTACCTCAAAAAAGCATAATATTATTATATTATCTCAGAATATATCCACAGTAAGGACCTTCAGAATACACAGTTTCAAAGGAGGAGAGGAAAAACTGACAGGTGTTTCACTCGTTACATACAATTCGACTTTCTTGAAGAATCTCCCGAGAAACATTGAGGGGAAGGTCATTTGAATCCACGACACCTTTCACAAAGCTCAAGTATCTTGGAAACTGAAATGTGCACGCTAAAATCAATAATTCATTCCATCTCAATCAATGGATAGTAGAAAACAATAACAATATATTGTTAGTGTGTACCAGTTCACCATCAAAGTCATCAGAGATGAAGACTCTTTTAACATATAGCCGGATATTTTTGGTCTTGGGATTCATTATCTCCTCATTACTAAGTGGTGCCATGCCTGGAACATAAAGAACGCTCCTGAATTCCACCTCACCCTGTTAATAGCAAAGATCAAGTTATTATTGACTATATACAATGTGTGTGAATTTAAGTGTTTCACAGAGTTGTTAAATGAGCTCACACACCTCCGTTGTGAAGTGAGTGTGGGCAAGAGGGTCCAAAAACTCATTGAATGTCTTCTTATAGAACTCATTGTATTCAGTGTTCTCAATTTCCTTTGGATTTCTCATCTGCATGGAGGTAATAGAAATCAACTGTCTGTTTTCTTCATTAGCCCTTACTCCCTTGGAGACCAGAGCGATCACAAGTACCAGACGGGTGCTGTTCTAAGTGAAATGTAAGTATGAAACAAACAGACAATGGTAACTCCAGACCTACCCATATGGGCTTTGTTTCATTGGCCAGTTCCCAGTCCCAATATTTCTCAGTAACAGTCTTCTTCTTTTTCTTTTCCTCACCCTATATGTCAAATTATGCCTAATCAGTTGCAAAAGAAGTAAGATTCTACACAAGGAAAACTCGGAGTCCATTCAGAAAAACTAACCTCTGTTGCCTCTTCACCTTCTTTCGGCTCTTCATCCTCTTCAACCTGTCAATCAAGGGGGATTACGTCAGTGAAATAAATGAAAAGACCATACATATTCATAGATCAAAAGAACTGGTATGATCAAGAGAATAAGCAAGAAGCTTTGTCAAGACCCTACCTCAACAGTTCTTGATTTCTCCTGCCATGTGTATATGGGGAAAGACACAAACTGAGAGTAGTTTTTTACTAATCCTTGAATCCTTGAAGGGTCCGCAAACTCGTACTTATCATCAGGCTATAGAATACATATTAATGTAAGGTTGCTATTAAGAAAAAGCATTTCACGGCATATCAGAAGAACATATCAACATACCCTTAGAAACAGAGTAATCTGAGTTCCACGTGTAAGCATTTTCTCAGGATCAGACTCTTCCTTGATGACATAAGAGCTACTGTCAGCCACAGCTTCCCACACATATTGTTTATCAGATTTCGGACTCTTGGTGGACACCACAACCTGCAATGTGGGTTTGACAAAATGTCAACTTAAAACGATCTAAGGCAGTGCAAAATGAGTAAAAGCTCATTGCATGTAAAATAATTTAAGAAAAAAAATCCAAGAAATATCTCAAACCTTCTCTGCAACAAGAAAAGCTGAGTAAAATCCAACACCAAACTGGCCAATTAGACCATTGTCTGACCCAAGGTCTTTGTTTTCCTGAAGAGCAATACATTTTCATGTTAGGGAAAAAGACAATGAAACAATCACATAGACACTATAGCATTTAAGCCATAACCATATCCCATACTCATAGATGCATGAACAATTGTCAAGGAAGGTACGATGCTGCACCTTGAGGGCCTTCAGAAATTTCGAGGTGCCACTCTGAGCAATGGTACCAAGGCAGTCCTTGAGCTCATCTTTAGTCATACCAACACCAGTATCACTGTTGAAACCAATAGCGACCAGAAAGTCATGCCATTAGAGTCTGTTCAGATAACACCAACAAGTAATTCTATCAGAAACAGGAACTTACGTGATAGTAATCGTTCCAGCATCAGGGTCAGGCTTAATCCGTATTTCCAGCTCACCACCATCGGCAAGCAAAGAGGAATCAGTCACACCGAGAAACCTCAGCTTATCCAATGCATCACTCGCGTTGCTATTAAAGCAGCAGGTAAGTACCATCCATGAATAATGGCATCGAGTGAATTGCCATAGATTTCAAGATTCCAGCTAAAAGGTACTAACCTAACAAGCTCACGGAGAAATACTTCCTTATGACTGTACAGACTATGGACGATCAAATCCATTAAGCGGCTCACCTACAAGGTAGAACAGAAACAAAGATACACGCTTCAGTAACCAGTAGTGGCACACAAATACAAGCTACACAATCAAACTTGATCATATAGATTTGGCAACATTTCTTATGAACTACACTACTACAGGTACCGGTATCACATTAATTCCCCCAAAAACTTTCAAGGTCTATGGAAGACGGATACCAAATAAAATTAGAATTCCATTTCAAATTACAGATATGGACCGTGCCCATGTCTCACCTCCGCCTGATACTCGAGTTCCTCCCCAGCTGCCTCCTCCCCGGTGGGCTTCTCGGCGACGGCCGCATCGCACCTCACCCTGAGCGACCTCCCCCTGCTTCTGTGGGCCTCCCACCTGAGCCCTCTGGAGGGCTTCACCGCCCCGCTCCCCCGCGGCGCAACCGAGGCCGCGGCGGACGGCGCCCTCCTCCCCGCGCAGGGCCGCAGCGCCGCCACCGACGACGCGCCCAGAGTCCCGCTCAGAGCCGGCGACATGGGATGAGAGACAGCGACCGCGCACGCCACGAGCTCGCGCGCCAACGTTCGTAGAGAGGAAGGGGGAGAGGGAGCAGAGGATAAGGGAGGGGGGCTTTAGGGTTTTTTTTGTAGTATAAGCTGTGGGAGGCCGGCGGGTTCAACAAGAGGAAGGAGATGAGATGAGTCGCTGTGACTGGTGAACAAGGCCTCTTTTTTCTGCTTTTCATAGGCCCAAACAGGTTTCTTTCTTCTTCTTCCGTAGGCCCATTTATCGAAATGTGATTGTATAGCCACCTCAGTGTTCGAAGCTACTCCCCGTCCAAAAAAAATGCACCTCACTACTCGAGAAATTAAAATATTTTTAAAATTAACTAAACATATAAATAAGTACGACTAATATCTATGGTGTTTAATAAGTATAATTGGATTAAACGTGGAATGTATTTTTTTATAATAAATTTATTCAGATGTGCAAATGTTTATGCTATTATCTACTTGTATGTTTGATTCTTCACAAAAAAAAAATTATCTACTTCTATGTTTTTTTTTTTTGAAAACATCTACTTCTATGTTTGATTCTTCACAAAAGGAGATATTTTTGGAACGAGTCTTTTCTTGCTGATAACAGACCGAGCAAGTCTCAATCCGGACAGATCACAGCGCTGTTTATGTGTGTAGTGCCTACAAGCTTCAAGCAACGTAACGTGTACAAGTGTAAAAGAATCAGAAACTGACATAAAGATCGTGCTATATTTCTCTTTACTGTTCGTGAACAATTAATATTCCCATCACGCAGAGTCTTCTTTTAGAATCTAAGCAACAAGGGAAAAATGCTGATACTAACAGCAACCAGAAACCCATCCCAATCATCGACCTCGGCTAAGCTCACCGCTGTCAGGCGGCTCTTTGAAGCAGTCGACATTGCACAGACCCATGGCTCTAATCTTCTCTCCGATCCTGCACATTCGCATCACATTTTCGAAACTGGTATTTATATATTTCATTATTTCTTCAAATCAAATGAAATAAACAAGACAGCAAAGGCCGAACCAACCTATCAAAGCTTTTCCTTGGTTTTTCCTGTTGCTCATGTTCGAGGATGCTGTCGAAGCAGTCCACGCCCCTCCTGGATCTCCTTTCTGTGCTCGACCTCGCCTTCTCCCTGTGGCCGGTGCTTCGCCTGCGCTTATCTACATGCTCGGTGCTCAGCGTATGCTCCTCGTGAATCGTGTTCTTCTTCGATGGCTCTAGCCTTCGCGAGATCATGCGAGAAGCCTCAGAGATAGCTTCACTGTCAGGTTGCGTTCTGTTTTCAGCTGCCGATGTCTCATGCTCGGCTGCAGCATCTTTTTCAGATGACAACTTCTTTATGGTCGATAAGAACTTCTTCAGATGTCGTATGTATACTGGGAATTTCTCCAGGTTGCCGTGGTCACCTCCCTCGATCCACAGAGGTTCATACTTGTGCTGGCACAGCTCATAGAGCCGCTTCCCATGGGAGCAGTCCACGACGTCATCTTTTGTGCCCTGAAAACAATGCCTCGGTTTATTATTGATTGCTAGTATTAGAAGAATCCTACCAGTACCACGTAGATGTGTATAAGACCTTACATGGATTACCAGAACCGGGCATTTAACATGCGGAATTTTGTCGATGTTCTGCAAATGAAGCATGTGTTAGCATATACGAGATGTTAATTATTCATCTTGACTGATACTTCAGTCAGAGAGGCAAACCTTGTATATGTCAAACCAGTACGTTTTCTTCACAGAATACATGACACGCAATCCAGACAGTATTGGACTGTGCAGAACCACAGCTCTTACGCGATCGAAACGAACAGCTAAATCAAGGGTTGGTCCGCTGCCAACAGATTGACCATACAGAACAATGTCTTCTTCCCTAGTTCCATAAACGTCCACAAGGCACTTGTATGCAGCCTCTATGTCAGCAAAGGTATTAGCTTCACTTGGCTGCAGATGGATTTTGCAGAAAGATTGTGTTAGCACTGTTATTTTATTCCTAAAATGGCTCAACTGCTAAAATAATGAAGGCAATTTTTGCCCTGGGATATCGCAAAAATATCAAATTGGCTGCAACACACCGTCAACGTGGTTTTGCTGAGTACCATTATGAATTCACGAATGTTTATCAGAGTAGACACCGCGCTGATTATTTTAATCATTTTTTAGTTTTAAAGAGAGAAGGTACGATAAATGTCCAAACTGCCCTCATCTTCATGTCACATATACACTATGGTGCTAAAGTGCCTGGCTAGGATTTTATTGGAATATATACAAATTTGTAGGGGGGCTATTGGATGACTTAATAGACTCAATAAACAGTGAATAGATAAAAAGAGAATGGGGGGGGGGGTTTCTGCAAATTGACTTTTCTTCCTCCCCGTAACCAATCGCGACGGCCAGGGAGGCCGCACCACCCCTCGCCATGTCGGCCAGGGAGGCGACCAGGGATGCCGCGTCGCCCACAGCCACGCCGGCTAGGGAAGCTGCGTCGCCCCTAGTCGCGCCGGTCAGGGTGACCGCGTCGCACCCAACTCCTTCCTCGATCTCTGCACGCCATGGCCGCCGGCGGGCTGAGCACCGCCGCCCTACCTCTTTCTTCGGCTTGCGTTGTGCCCCCTTCACCCAAGATGACCGTCCCACCTTCTCCCTCGGCTTGTGCCACGCCTCCGCTTCCCTTTCCTGGCCGAGATGGCCACCGGAACACCTCCTCGCCGCCGACAACCCACCTACTCTGAGCCTCTGACCCGAGAGCTACCTCCCAGACCCGATGCCTTTGCCCCGTTGTGTCCCTGTTGAGGTGCAGTCGCAGCCCCCCACGTACGCCTCCTAGCCCCGACAACGCCGCACGAGGTTACACTGGGCTCGCCGGAGAAGGTGACGGTGTGTTTTAGCAAAAAATGAGTGACTAGCTTGAGATTGAAGATGAGGACAGTTTGGGCATTTCCCGTACCTTCTCTCTCTTCAAAACTGAGAAATGATTAAAATAAATGGTGTGGTGTCCACTGGCAAACATTCACGAACTCATAATGGTACTCGGCAAAACCAAGCGTTGGCGATGTGTTGCAGCCAATTTGATGTTTTCACGATGTCCTACAGCAAAAAATTGCCTAAAATGAACTAGTTCAGAATAAAAATCCCTTGGATCAAACTCGGTCAAGCATGCATTAATCAATTTAAAGGCCTAAGTTTGGAACAAGAAAGGCCAAGAATAATGTTGTGAAGTGCCCCTCGACTGAAGGTGTCATGCTAAGAGCATTAGTTTCAGAAAAAGGACAGAGATAAATTACCTTGCCTGATGACTGCCCATAACCAGGTAATCATACCTGAGAAGAATGATGGAATTATTCTAAGACAGGCAACTTCAATCATCAAGAATAGATGACAGAGAATTTGCGGAAGTTTTAAGAAGGACATAGACTTGCAGCAACCGGCAACTATTTTCATGGTTCAGCAAGAACAAATAAGCCAGATAGCCTGACCAACATCTTCATGTCAATGAAAATGCCCATATCCAAAAAAAAATATTCACATTAATAGTAATATAATGCTAGTAAAAAACTGCAAAGAAAATATGAATGTTTGTGGGAATGGAAATGAAACCTAGAATATGACTATACTGCAACATAATATTAACAGTTGATACAGTTTGCACATAAGCTCTCTTGGACATTATCAAGAGATTTTTTTTTTACAACTAAGGATATTAATAGTTTTTTTACAACTAAGGATATTAATAGTTGAGATACAGATGCAACACCAGCCGTCTTGGACATTGTCAATTGGGGTTTTAGAAAACCTGAAGTCGCATGTATTTCAAGGTAATTATCAGTGCAATTTTTCTGATTTCAGCTCATGCAGGATATGATGGGAAACCAAAATAATACTTTATTTCATTAACTTTTCATGACTCTTTTTAATCAATCTAGACATGTTCTGTCGACAGCTCCTACACATCACTCTCTGTCTCTTTGTCTCACTTTGATGGGCAAACAAACCCCTGGACCACACATTGTTCCCTCCTTTTCTTCAAGCTCCTGCATCTAACCACACCCTCTTGTCTGAAAATCACTCTTGTCCTCTTAATTGTACTCAACATGTAATCTGGACGTGCATCCAGTTAGAGCATTGTACTTAATTAGTTGTACTAATTCGTTCAAGAGAGTAAAAAGATGTGGACATACTCCTACTTTGCATTAAACGGTCATGCTAAGGAACAAAACTCATACTCCTAGTGCAAGATTCAGCCCTGTGTAAGAATCTGACATAATTATAGAGCTAAAAATTGTGTAAGCATTTTCATGGTCAACACAAAACAAAAAAAAAAACCACTTTATTTGTAAGACTAGTTTCACCTAACAGTATGTGTTCTGTAATGAGCACCCTTGCGTGTTCTGGGCCATCGTGTGGTTCATTCATGCAGCATATCTGCATCATTGATGTAACATCCAATTAGCTGTTCTGTTATATCTGGATTTGTTTGCTAGTTTGCTACGAATCCAGTCCACCAGTCCAGAGTTTGATCCCTTGATCAAGTGAAGGATTTCAATCCAGGATAATATCACTGGCATGTGGACGGGGTTGTTTTACTGTGTATACTTGAGGCGTCATTGTGTAGCCAAATAGTTAAGTCAAATAGCAAATAAATTCAAAACATGATGTACGATACTAGAATTTAATATACTGCTCCAGCAAGGAAAGCAAGTCCAATGAAAGGTCAAAATGCTGTTTCCATGAGTGAGAGTGACCCACATAAACAAGTAGAAAATACAGCTTCGAGGAACAGTGCAGATCGTGTAGGCTAATCAAGCAATGATATCAAGTAAACTTTAGTGCTCTAGCACTCTATGACTGTTTTCCAATGATTAGCTTTCTATCTACAGTACCTAGTAAAAATTAAACAACCACAAAAAAATCGTAATGAGACCTTTGAACATGCATGCCACTTTCAAGAAAAGATGGGTATATATAGAACTGGGCTACTTTTGCATTGCAGAATGAGCTTCACTAGAGTATAGAACTAGATGTATCCTATTCCTATGGTGCCCAGAAAAGTGTCAAATCACCTCAAATGGAGACAAAAGACAAAAAAAAAGTCCAAACACAATAGTTTTACAGGTTCAGGATCTGTGAATAAATTGATTGTAAAGTGCTACTTAAGAAAAACGTGATTTTCTTCAACAGTAGCAGCAGCAACAAAATTTGCATCAGTTCCACCTAATATAGATGGCAAACTAAATCTTAGCCAAATAACATGCTGCGCCCTCTCTCATCAATCAGACAAAAACCTGATTCTCCCTAAAAAATCAGGAGTATCAATTGCGCATGATAAATCTTTAACAAGAAACCAAACTCTCATTCAGAAATATTATAAGTTAATGAAAACAATCAATGCAAATCGAAGTAGCAGCACATGATTACCTCACTCAATAACAGTAGGAGGACACGTATGATCACTGTATCCATCATATTAAATTCACTACTCATACAGAGACCATTATAACACGGAAAACGACAGAAGGCAAACATTTATTTTGTTTGTTTTTTCGTAAGTGATCAAGGCAGTAAAGGATCAAACCATGATCCAATCAAAAGAAAAAGAAATGAAGATTATGTTCCGATCAGTTTTCACAAGATCATCTGCTCCCCGGGAAAAAAATCCTTTCTTTTCACAAGATGATGAATTGATGAGATGAGCCATCCTGTATGACTACTAATAAAGTAGAAATCTTGGTCGCCCAACCAAGTCAAAAGCATCGGAGAGACCAGTCAATCACACAACAACACGAGCGCTTCATCGATCACTTGCCCCATGAGGTTGACGTGGAGTCGTGCGCTGAGCTCGACGAAGATCCCGTACATCTTGCCGAGGTCGGCGGCGTTGCCGTGGGAGAAGAGGACGGTGAGGCTGGCGCCGGGGTGCCGCACGTACACGGCGATGATCTCCGAGCCCCGCCGCGTCTGCACCCGCCTCGCCTCCACGCCCACGCTCCACCGCACGCCCATCATCGCCACCCTCCTCGTCGCCACCTTACACGACGCCGCATCCTCCGCCACCGCCGCCGCCGCTGGCTCGTCCTCCTCGTCGAACACGCCGTAAGACGGCGGGTCGGGAGGGAAGAACGCCATCTTGGAAGCCACGGACGAAGTCACTCCACCCATATCCAATCTAACCAATCTCAGAACACCGGCCGCAGCCGCATCAGGATCTTCTCCGGCCGGGGAGGGTGGAGGCGGCGTGGCAGCCTGGAATGGAGGAGGAGGGGCTTCAACTTGACGGTCAGATTCTTCTAGAGGCCCAATTGGAAAGTTTCCAGCTCAGAGCTGCTCCACGGAAGGGGGTGTGCATGGAGTTGTGGTGTTCTTCGGGGATCTCAGTGGAAATAGTCAATTCCTCCGGGCTCCGGGGTTTATCGGAGGGGAGGTGGGGTTAAAGATTGGCGCGGAATTAGGGGCGCGGATATGCCGAGTTGCCTTTGCCGGGAGAACTATAGAAAGGAAGGGCTGGTGTCACGTGACCACGGCAAGGAAAGCACGTGAGGTCCATTTTTTCTTTTACAAAATTTCCACTTTTATTTTTCTTTTATTATTATTAGGACCTAGATTCCAGGCTATATACATGTAATTGCTGCATTGCCTTTATTTGACTGATCTGACCATATAATGTCCAGAGATTTGGGCTAGTACTATGTGAATGCTTATTGCTAAAAATATGGAGTATATAAGATCAAAACATTGTTATTATAATTATATATTATAATGAAATGAAATGTAAGATTTTTTATGTTCAGATCTCCGTCTTTGAATTTGAATTGATGTGAATAATGATAGTAGCTACTACTAGTAAAATTATTGAAAGTTCCTACTACCTGCAAATTATTGATGTGATGTTGGAAGTCCTTACTACCTACAGATTATTGGATCTGTAAAACAGTGGTATTAGTTGTACCGCTGAAATGGTTATGCTTAAGCTCCAATATATGCTCCAAAGTCAGAAACAGAGCTACATGTTGTTCCTTCTTTTATTTCTCGAACGAACAAGAAATGCCTCCTCTCTCCTTTTTATAGCAGAAGACATTATATCCAAACTCAAGCATCCTTGGTCCATGCAAATTGCCTTTTTATTCGTAATATAATTTCTCCCCGGGTCCTGCTGCTGAGGATCAGGTCCAGTGTAAGCTGTGCCGGCGAGATGAAATTGGAGTCGGTTGGCATGGCCACTGTGACCTGCCACTGGGCCCCTTCACCCAGCTCACTCTTCTTTCAGGTTCAGGCAATCCTGCCATATCATACATGCCAATATGCTGTATTATTGCCATCATTGCCTGAATATTACTACATGATTTCATCAAAATCTATAGACGTAATTAATGTTACCTACATCACCAAAAAAACACTGATTCACGAAATAACACTAGTACATTTAAAAAAAAGGGGAAGGAAACTCCTTTTACAGCAACACCATGGCGTAATGCTCTAGTGGCAAGCAACGAGGACGTCCTAGACAGATGTGCAAACGCACATGTGTGTGGAGACACTCAGCAAGCCATTGTCAGCTGGATGAATTATTAGTGCCACGTCGTGGCTGAATATTTAAAACAAATGTGCATCGATATCATTAGCCTTTTTCTTAGGAGTAGAGTAACCAAAAAAAAAATGCTATGAGACCTTCTAGCCCTGCTTTGGATGCAACTAATAACCTCTGCACTGCACCCGAGTGGCCGAGCTGAACGCGAAACCCGCAAATTGTAGCGTCAAAGGCAGGTTGTTCGTTGACGGCTTGGCAAGGCACAGGCACATCAGTTCTTGCAATCTGTGATCTGTCCGTCTCACTTGGCTTCCATTCCAGCAATGATGGTGATTTCTTCCAATGCTTAGCAAATGCGCATGCTCTTGCTTCGGTTTGGATGTCAGAACTCGAAGCTCATCAGCTCGTGTGTTCGCTAGAAGTAGTGCAGCAAAGTCGCATTGTTGGGGCTGACATGCCTGATCTGGTGGCAGCGTGCCCTACGTGAAAGCTGTCTGATCGAAAATGCAGCACTGGCATCATCAGATTACGCATGCATAGCGGCAGCAGCTTGAGGGTCCAGGCACTTAACACATAGGGCGTCCAGCTGACAGCAAACCAGCATTATATTAGTTAACGTTGTCGTCATAAAGCCCACCATGAACCACAAAGCATCATCCAAGCACAACGCCCATGCAAATGGTTGGAGTCAGCTTGCAAATGGGCCCAAAGTGGCGACGATTATTGGACACGGCCTTCGCACTTCTTGCTCGTGAGGAAGCAGGCCGGAGCGCCGTGCGTGGGCTTGGCGCGCGATGACCACACGGATCGTTTCAGGGCCTGGAGGATACAGCTCCTTACCCTAGCCGCCGCCGACCATGGCCGGCTGCCTCCTCTTTCACAGGCATATCATCAGATAGGGACGGATATAGAGTTAGCTCCGAATTGAACCGTAGCAGAGATAGGTAGGTCTGATTAAAATTATTTTCATTCTTATCGTGATTTTCCGGAGGTTTGTGAATCTGGTGTCGAGCGACGGTCTCAGGAACGTCTACGCACTGCGCCGCATCGACACGTCGCGCTTCTTCCTCACCACCGCCAATGCAACCATCGCTGCCGGAGTTGGTGCCTTCGCCGAGTGCTTCGCACTCGGTAAAGATATGAAACCGTCAGCAAAGCCTTTGTCGACTGTATTTCATGTGGGCAGTCGGTAAAGGATTGTCGGCAAAGAATGTCTCGGCAAAGAAATCTTTGCCGACTGCCACCTGAAAAGCAGTCGACAAAGACTTTACCGACTGTCAAGCCAGCACTCGGCAAAGGAAGCGGCCACCGTCATCTGACGGCCTCTTTGTCGAGTGCTGACATGGCAGTCGGCAAAGATTTTTTATTTTTTTAAAAAGTCTTTGTTGAGTGCCAGGGCAGGCACTCGGCAAAGAACTTTTATTTTTTTAAAAAAAACAGCCTTTGCCGAGTGCCTGTGCCGGCACTGGGCAAAGCTGGCGTGACACTCGGCAAAGCTGAATTTTTTTTCTTTTTTTCTTTTTCTATATATTTCACAGCAGACAAATCACACACACATATATATATAACACAAATCCATATATAAAGCACAAATCCACGTACATATCACATGTCATAACAAATCTTAGAGCCTGCATGCCATAACAAATCCGAGAGCCTGCATACCATAACAAATCCATCCACATCCAGGTCCAACATACATAACAAGTTCATATCCAACATCCATCACAAAAGTCCATCACAAGCTAAATAAGAGGTACCTACGACGACCTAGCGTCCCAACGGCCCCGAGAGTGTGAAGAGCCCCCACCTTGCCACCCCTACAGCGCCGAGGAGTACGTCCAGGCTCCATCCTGCTGCTGAGGCTCAGGAGCTCCACTTGACCACCCGTGCTGCTGAGGCTGAGGAGTTGCGCCACCTGATCACGGAGACCACCCGTGCTGCGGAGGCAGAGGAGGAGTGCCACCTGGCCACGTATGGTGTGGACTCGGGCTAACCTGCCACTCATGGCCTAGAGAAGCGCCATGTGGAGGAGTCGGGTTCGAACCCGCCGACTATACCTGCACAAAGGAGAAGCGATCTCATTAGTACCAGCGGGATGGCCGCACAAGCCAAAACAATAGACAAACATATATACTCACCGGAATCCCTATAGGGCCAAGAGGAGGAGGTAGAGCGAACATTGAGGCAGGCAACGGAGGCAAGACAACACTAGGGATGTGAAGGTTCTGAAAGAAGACAGCAAAGTCCTGCATCTGACGCTGCGAGTGCTGCTGGACAGCCTCCATCTGGCGCGCCATCTCCTGCCGATGGGCCTTCTGTTGGGCCGCCAGCTCCTGCCGATGGGCCTCCTGCGTGGCCTGCAACTCGGCTAGCTCGAACTGCAATATTACACCCACGATATTTAAACAATGCAAAAGAAAAAAGTACATATGTAAAACTAATGAACGACGAATAAAATTAAAGTTACCTAAACCGCCGCCAACATCTAGGTGGAGCTCGGCTGCCGAGGTCGTATGGGGATGTCGGAGGAGGTCATGCTGTCTGATCGACGAACCTGACGAAGGGTGAAAACGGTGGCCGGGTCGATTGCACTGTGGTCAATAAAGTACCGGCCGTGCTGCTTTCCTCCTCCCGTCCTCATCGAGATGTCTGTATCCAGGGGCTGTGTGGCAGGATCGAAGGTCTCACCATGGCGCTTGCGAGCCGCTTCAGTGTGTTGGACCATCTTCTCGTAGGAGTTCGGGTTGGTGTATGTGGATCTGTCGCTTTGCCCTTGTGAGACAGGGCGTAGCCCGTGAACTTGTTGATCACCTGCCCACCATGCGACTGGGACTGCAAGAAAAACACAAGGATGATTACACGTAATGTGAATGAATAAATAAATAAATAAATCAACAGAAGCGTACCCATGTGTCCATGAACCCTCCGAGAGGGCGACACCCTTAGTGGTGTGCCGGCCTTGTCCTTGCCTTGGGATTGGCTCTGCACTGCGTGTACGACTCTGGCTTTCTCCACTCATCTACAATGGCCTCCCAGCAATCCATGTGCATTTGCACCAATCAGCAGGAAACTGCATGACAACGTGCATTTGACATGTCAGAAGATGAATCAGAATTAATGTTTTCTACTTATTTTTCATGGAAGGAATTAGAATTAATGTTTTCTACTTACCTGGAGATAGATCTCTTTGGGGAGGTCGGTGTCGGGGTAGAGGATCATCTCCTTGGCTTGCGTCTTCGGCAGCGACTGGCGAAGCACGTCGTGCGTGGTAGGTGATGAGGACCTGGAGGTGCTCCTCGTAGTACATGTCCTTGAGTCGCTCCATGCAGACCTTGTCCTGCACTTGCGACGCCTCAACCTCTTTCCCCAGTTTGTACGTGAACCATTCCTGCATACATATATCATGTATCATTTCATTATTTCAAGAACGTCCAACGAATGTGTAGTATTGACAAAGCGGTGCGATGAAGACTCACCCGGAACTCCCTCTTGATCTTGGTCACAATAGGGACATCGTTTGCGTCTCTGACGTTGAAGAAGTCCCACCACTTCCAGGGCGGTGCTGTGGTCCCATCGTGGGTGACAAGGCCAGGGTAGTGTTTCTTAATCAGGAGGGCCAACATGCCATTAGGATTGTGTGAACTGGCCCCGCTGACACGCTTCTAGTTTCTACATGAGTCATTAAGAAGAACTGTTAGTCTGAAGTTTAATTTTAAATATGTCATATGAATAAGTCATGAAAACATGAATGGTTACTTACTTCTCACCGTCGGGTCGAATCATCGGATGCTGGTCTGGCGCGAGCGGCGCTGAAGGGAGGCGCATGATCCCGCGCTGGTAGACCTTGCTCGAACCTGAGGAAGACGTCTCCCCTGGTGTCGCCTCGCCCCCATCCTGCTCACCCTAGTCCTGCTCGTCCTGCTCACCCCCGTGTTGCTCACCCCTTCCTCCTCGATGACGTCCTGCCAGTCGTCGTTGTCCCAGAAATAGCGCCCTCGTCCTACGGGCCCTCGTCGACGACTCCGCCAACGGCAGGTCCTCCACCTCCTCCTCGTTGGGGCCGGTCCTCAGGTAGCATGAGTTGACCCCCGTTCGTCGCAGTCGTCTACTTCCGCCCGACATTTTATCCTGTGCCTGCAATGACAAAGACAAAGATTAAACCAATTAGCACAAATAATCGATAAGTACTTGTAAAGAGATGCAAAATAGATGAAACATAATTGCAAAGTAATAACAAGAACAATATAGTATTACATGAATTAGAAATTATCTCCATGAATGGCAGTGGTTGGCTCCACGTCATCACTATCACTATTATCATCATCACTATCAATATTGTCGAAACCTAAGTCCTCAACATCTCCATTGTCCTCACCACCTCCATCGTCCTCAACAACTCTATCGCGCTGAGCCCTCCATCGCTCAAGCATCATTATGTCCTTAGGATCTTGCACCACTTTACCCTCATCCTCATCGATGTTGTCATCTACTTCCATGCCCATCAGCGAAAGAATGTCTATCTCCAAATGCCCTTCTAGCCCCTCGGGTTGATAGAACTCTTTGGTATCTGCCTTTGGGTCAAAGTTGTAATCATCATCATTTGGGACAGGCGCTTTACCGCATGACGATACCAAGTGCACAAGGTACCAACCCTTAAGATTCTCATCTTTTTGGCACGCCCGTAGGAGATAATAAACTTGCGTGCCTGTTGAGCCACAATATAGACATCTTCTTCAGTATAGATGGAAGACTGTCAAATTTTGACTTGCCCAATGTCATCGGCTCTTCTCGTGTCATTAGGATCGAACCAATGGCATTTGAATACCACTGGTTTAAGATCTTTGGGGCCCTCAAAGTGGAGCTCATATATTTCTTTGACTATGCCGTAATAGTCACGATCATCGTTGCCAGCGTACAAACTCCTATGCACGTGGTCTTTTGGGTGGGCCAACTCTCCTCGTAGCTTCTCGTGCGAAAGCAATAGCCATTCACATCATAAACGGTGAATGTCTTGACCCTACGGGTGAAGCCCTGTGCAACCTGTTTCAATTCACCACTCATTGCCCTATCCGTGCGTGCCTGCAAGGTGAGGATAGGTAGATCGTTACATTACTTGCTCCTAGGAGTAAAGTGGAATCTCCAATTTGGAACAAGGTAAGTTGGATGGTACCTTCGTACAAAAACAGGAAATAAAATTGGACGAGTCATTTTTGAGAAGATAGTCTTCTTCTTGGTCGGTAGGAGCCCTATTCCCTGTCCATTGTTCCTTAATAAACTCTCTAATAAAACAAGAGACAAAGGGGTTGGACTGATAGGTGGAGGATATTGACTGCGTATGTAACTAGCTCATTGAGAACTTACATTCGATAAAGAACCACTTCTTCAAGGTTCAACAACACGTAGAGCATGATAGTGCGAAACTCATGTTGTTGCAACATCTTGGGGGCCATATATGGAAGTCATGACTCTTCATCCCTAAGACTTTCATAGTCTTAGGGTTCACTCCCCTACTCATATTCGCTGCATACCCATGAGGGAACATTAACGTCTTGATCCACTGCAGCACTTCCTTCCTATCACCCCTTTTCAGGATGTAATCGGCCGGGCCCCTTTTCCAACTCTTGCCTTGCACAGGGGTCTTCATTACTAGCTTTGGTCTATCACAGATCTTCTCTACGTCCAGTCTAGCCTTAACATTGTCCTTTGACTTCTCCTTTATGTCCATGAGTGTACCCCAAAGTGTCTCGACGACATTCTTTTCTGTGTGCATTACATCGATGTTGTGTGGAAGAAGAAGGTCCTTGAAGTAGGGGAGCCTAGTCAAACCTGATATATGGGTCCACATGTGTTCCACACCATACTTCTTAAAACCACCATTGTCTTCATCAATTTTGAGAGCCTCTGACTGGGCAAGGACCTGGCACCGCTCATAATCTGAGGAATGGGGTCGGTAACTTGAACACCTTTCATGAAGTGCTTGATGTCTCGTCTGAACTCATGGTCGTCATCTAGGAATTGACGATGTTTGTCAAACGAAGAGAACTTGCCACCCTTCTTCAGCCAGGTGAACATCACAGATGCCTTGCATACTAGGCAAGGAAACTTCCCGTGAACACACCACCCACTAAATATTCCATACGCCAGGAAGTCATGCATTGAATACTGATACCACACATGCATTGTGAAGTTATTCTTTGTAGCTCGGTCGTACGTCAGTGCCCCCTTTTCCCAAGCATGTTGCAATTCATCCTACAGTGGCTGCATGAACACACCCATATTGTTGCCCGGGTGTTCAGGTATTATCAGCAACAAGAACACGTTCTTGGGTTCAAACATGACGCTTGGGGAAGATTGAGGGGGATCACGAACATAGGCCAACAAGTGTACGGGGCCGCCATCATTCCATACGGGTTGAACCCATCTGTTGCCATCGCTACATGTACATTCTAAGCGTCCATAGCTTTGTTAGGATGCTTGTTATCGAAGTACTTCCATGCGTCACCATCCGATGGGTGTACCATCTTGTCACTGTATCTTTTGCCATCCTTGTGTCATCTCATCTATTTCACGGACTACTCTGTCATGTACATCTGTTGGAGCCTCAGTATGACAGAAAGGTATCGTAGGACCTTCTCGGGGATCTTAGACTATTTCTTCTTGCCATCACTACCGTCTACTTCCACATACCTAGAGGCTTTGCACTTTGGACAGTGCGTTGCTTCCTCAAGGTCTCCCCTAAATAGGACGCACCCGTTAAGACAAGCATGGATTGACTCATACGTCATCTTAAGTGCATGAAGGAGCTTCTGTGACTCGTACATGTTCTTCGGCAGCATGTGACCCTTCGAAAGCATTGTGCCAAAAACTGCCAACATGTAATGGAAGCCATCTCGACTCAGGCTCAACTTTCACTTCAATGCTATTAGGCATCCAATGGCATCTAGTTGTCACATTATTGTCTTCTCATGAAGGGGCTTCTGTGCCAAAGACATCATTTCGTAGAACGCCTTTGTGGTTTCCTTTGGATCCTCGTCCACCAATCCTTCATTACCATGTGCCTCGTTATAGTCTACCACCATGTCGGCCATCCCAGCATGTCCATCATACTCCTCGAGGTGTGCTCTCACCTCATCCTCTCTAATATGGTCCCTGTCACCATGGAAGATCCACCTCTTATAGTTTGCCACAAATCCATTCTTGAAAAGATCTTTGTATACATCTTTCTTTATTTTTATTTTTGAGTTCTTACATTGGCTGCAGGGACACGACATCCGAATCGACCCTTTAGCAGCCAGAACAAATGCTTGCTCCAGGAAATTATTGGTCCTCCTAACCCATTCATCGCTCTTTGTCTTAGCTGTGAAGCCCGTGTACATCCACTCACGGTTATCCGTCCTCTGTCATACACATGCGTAAGCGAGTAATAAACCAGCAATTGCATCTACACGATGTTCCTACCATCTAATAGATGAAGGATAGGTCCTAATCCCACTCGTGGATGCGTAGATGGGTTAGCTTCCATGTTCTGCCCCCGTCCGAGTCAGAATTTTGGCAGCACCTCCCCGTTATTCTCCCGATACACATCCCCGCAGGGAGAGTGTGTATCCGGGGAACAACGGGGAGGTGCTGTCAAAACTCTAACTCAGACGGGAGCAGAACATGGAAGCGAATCCATCAACACATCCACGGGCTATCCAAAAAACATGGACAATCCAAAACATATACGGTCGCAGATATGCAAAAACCTACATACCTCTGACCGTATCTCTTTCAGACGAGAGACGCCTAACTGGGTCACATGACCTAAGTACAACAATGGGTAATTTATACCTAGGGTGGTGGTGGAGAGAGGCTAGTGGGGTAGTGGCTAGTCGGTGCAGTGGCGAGGTGACGCGGTGCAGGCAGACCCACAGCGCCGATGAAGACCTGCTCTGCAAAAGAAGAAAAACAACACTATAAGTTCAAAAATTCGGCAGAACCTCCCCTATACGAGCAGGTTTCAAAACCTGCAAGAAAGAAGCCAGCTCGATGGCCGACAACACATATACGACATGAAGGCCATGAATCCACAAACTCAGCATGAAGGCCATCAACAACATAAGCAGCACGATGGCTGTCAACCCTGGGGCTTTACCTTGTTCTCCGACGAGCGGCGTGGACGACGGTGTGGACGAATGCCGTCAAGGAATGGCGTGGACGGTCATCGGACCAAGGTCTTTCTCCTCCCTTCTCCCTCCTCTTCTCCTCCTCCTCTTCTCCTCCTCCCTTCTCCTCCTTCTTCTTCCTCCTCCTTCTTCTTCTTCTTCCTCCTCCTTCTCTTTTTCCTTCTTCTTCTTCCTCCTTCTTCTTCCTCCTTCCCTTCTTCTTTCTTCCTCCTTCTCTTTTCTTCCCCTTCCTCCTCCTTCTCTTCTCTTTTCTTCCTCTTCCTCATCCTTCTCTTCTCTCCTCTTCACGCGCGGGGCCAGGGGTGGGGTGGGCCGCGCGGCCGCCAACGGGCGCGGCGCGAGGGCGGGGAGGGCGTGAGATGGCAACGTTGGGACAGGCTCCTGGTTGGCAGCGGAGCCCCACCGGAGCTGGAGCCACTACAAGATACTTTTTGTGACAGAATTTCTCATGACGGGGCCTGAATCTGTCATATAATGTTGCATAATATGATGGAAAATTTTGTGTCGTCACAAATTGAGGAGAGCCCGTATTTTTTTATGACGACTTAGATTTTTTGTCACATAAAGGCAGCAATTTTTGTCATAAATTGTGTATCCCCGTAGACGGTTGTGGATTTCTTTTTTGTGACGCAAGGACGTGTCTTTTTATGACTATTTAGCGTTGTCACGTTTAGGTACTTGAAAAATTGACCAGTCCAAACCCCTGGCAGGTGGACCAAGCATTGACCAGTTGTGATTTGTGTGCACTTGGTATGAAATCTGGGCAACAAATTTCATAACATATATTTGTATGAACATTAGAAACTCAAGAAGTGCATAGAAGAGATAATATAATATACAAACAAAAGTGCATGCAGTTCAAACTAGAACCTTAAAAGGTACCACAGATAGTTCATTTCCACATCCCCACATTGATATATAGCCTAGGTGTCATTCATCTTACACAGAAACAATGCCCACTTGGGCTACCAAAAGTCAACAGTGGCACATCTAGGTAAACATGATCAGTGCACACTTGGGCTTCCAAAAGTCTTAACTGCCACATTTAAACATCTTCAGTCTATCTTCTTTTTTGGGCCAATGTCCTTCAACAGCTTCTCATACTTGTCTATCTTCACTTGCATTGCCTCAAGTTTCTACAGAGCTTCATCAACCTTCTTATCCTTGACCAGGTTAGTGAGGTCGTCAATCTTCCAACCCAGACTGGTGATGTTCTGCTGAAGGGGTCTAGTGACACTTTCGGTTGTGCTTATGAGCGTTGGTCGCATCATCATCATGTTCTGAACATGGTACTACAAACGGACAAGATGAACTGTTATAGTACTTTGAGGAAACAACAACAAATATATAACACAATGTGGAATACCAATGAAACACACACATGTGGAATACCAAATTATAGAACTGAAGAAACTATAAATCAATCAATGTTGAATCTCAAGAAAGAGTGGATAACAAAAAGGGCTTGGCGTCAGAAATATGGCTTTTTCTCGTAATACTTTGGTTTGGAGCATAAGGACACATAGAACAGCATAATCCTCAATTGAAATTAGTACACTCAAACTCATGTAGGCCATGAAATCATTAAGAAACTTGCAGCCTCGACCATCAGGAAGTGCAATACATTACTGAGGCTTGCAAATTCCTTGATGATTCAATGAACTACATAAAAAAGAAACAACAGAAACTCTTGGCAGGTGTCCAGTTTCTCACAAGCCAAAGATGATCAACTACATTCCTTTCTAGTCGCTGCCATTGCATTCATCATAGGCACAAAACGTAACAAGTGAAGTACCATGTGCAGAAAGAAAACCTCACAATAGCATCTTTGGCCCAGATACATGGCCTTTGCAAATGAAACAAAACCTCACAATAGCATCTTCATACACTTGTATGCAAAATAGCATTGTTAGGCCCAGTTTCATTTCCAAAGGTCAAAATAAATCAACAGGCCTCAGATATAAGACAAGCAACATGTATGAAAATAAATAGGCCTCAGCTTTGTAGCATGTATTAAAACATCATTTGTAGTAATCATAAGTATCATCATTGGTGGCAAATTGTAGGATATCGCCCATTCCGAGCCCTCCATATTGGCCAAAGCAAATTGGTTGCATTGGGAATGGTTGAAAAAAAAGATGATCACAAAAACATCCACCTTAGATATGTTTGTTGCATCATAGGCCAATGTACAAGATCACAGTGTCGAGCATCAACAACATCACTTCATGATAGAGTTGAGTAGTGTACCTCTGTGCTAAGATAATGAGCCGACTAACCAGGATCAAGAACAATGAAGGGGGAGAGGGCGCCTTCTTGGCCACCGCCATCGCGACCTTCTTCCTGGGAGCCAACACAGCCTTCTTCTTGCCTACCGTCGGCAAGGCCACCTTCTTGCCTCCACCTTATTGGAAGCCGGCACAGACTGCTTCAAAAAAAACAGGCAGATACTTAGGTGCCAAAAATTTAACCTGCTTGATCAATCCGACCTGATGAAGGTGGGAGTGCATGGCTAGCTTGCTGGTGGAGTTGGGGGAGGCCGTCGAGGTAGCAGCTCGGGTCGCCGGCGAGGGAGCACATCGGGTCGCCCCAAATGAGGAGGTGAGGTGGGGCGGTCGAGGGAGCAGCTCAGCGAGATAGCAGGTCAGGTGAATGGAGACAGTTGTCGGGGGAAGTGCGGAGCGAGGGCAGTGAGCGGGGCCGGGGAGTTGGCCGACGAGGCAGCAGCGCCACCGAGAGTGAGCTGTAAGCACACGAGCCCTGCTCAGGTGGCCGCCGAGAGTGAGCAAGAGGCAAGAACTTTGTTTTTTTACGATATACAGAAGGTGGCCGTGACACTCGGCCATGTTTCAATGATATGTGGGCCCAGAGGGTAATGTGTCATCTAATCCACTGAGTTCATTTTATAAGTAGTGTTTCTCTTTTTAATTCATAGCAAAATGTTGTAACAAGTAAATCTCACACATACTGACTCTGATTGTGATGATTTTTTCCTAAATTTTCTAAAAATAAGATATACCTAAATGTTGCATTTGTTTTCCTCTTTTTTTCATGAATAGAAATTTTGAACAAATCCAAATTTGCATGTTAAAAAGTGTCAATTTCTGTGCACATTTAGGGATTCAAAATTAGTTCAAACAAATAAGTCATGAATACAAAGATTGTATAACTCAATCATCTCTACCTTATTTATTTAGGTCATTTGTTCATCCGAGAAAGTGATGATAACTTTGTTCACAAAATTTACTCATCACACTTAGAGTTATGAAACTATAAGAGGGATGAGTAAGATTTGAGAACAAAGTTACGGTCACTTTCTCGGATGAACAAATGGCCTAAATAACAAATGTAGATATGATTGAGTTGTACAATGTTTGTATTCTTGACTTTTTGGTTTGAACTCATTTAGTACCCCAAATAACAATGCCTATTTTCAAAAAATTTAAATTCAAAATTCAAACTATCAAAATGAAGTCAATTCAAAAAATGACAAATGTAGTGAAGGTAGATCTCGATGTGTTGAACAACTTCATTCATTACCATTTTTTGATTTGAAAACATTTAGTACCCCTAAACTTGTATTTGAGTTCCTAATAGTACTAACACTTTCACTGCCAGATGGGTCCCACAGTGCCAGATGAAATTTGGCCACGTACAACACATGCTCTCCCGCCGTATCCACTGCTACTGACAGATGAGCCCCACACGTCTCCCGCCAAGGCGAGGCAAAATTTTGGCTCCTGCCTTATCCTCTTCACCGCTCCTCGCACGAGCTCATCCCCCTCTCCGCCGCCGCACCGCTGCATCCCACACTCCACCTATCCCCCTCTCCCCCGCCGCACCACCGCATCCACCAATCCCCCTTCTGTTGTCACATCCGCCCATCCCCCCCGCTGCCACATTCACCAATCCCCCTTCCCCCGCCGCCGCATCCACCAATCCACCTGCTGCGGCATCCACCCATCCACCAATCCACCCGCTGCCGCATCCACCAATCCTCGCCGAGCATGGTCTCCTCGCTCTCGAAAACTTAGCGACGCCGAAGGACCACCAAGGCAGACCATACCTCAAGACGCCAGCATCCCGAGCTCCTTCGATGTGCCTCGACGGAGCTATACCTCATGACGCCGCACCGCCACTGAAGGCTACCACGCGGTGCTAGAGGACCACCAAGGCGGTTGCCGTACCTGACGCCGGCGGAGGACCACCAACGCATCACGGGCTACCTCAGCAGGCCCCGATGATATTCTCCCTCAACTTTGCTTCCTCCTCCTAAGGTACATGTCAGAGAATGACTCATTGAATTTCCTGATAGTTGTATGCTTCACTGAACTAGACAGTAAGAGTTGTATGCTTGTGGGAGCTATGTGTGTTGTTTTTCCTGATGTTGTGCCCTGGTGACTCATTGAATTTCCTCATAGTTGTATGCCTCACTAAACTGGACAATGAGAGTTGTATGGTTGTGGTAGCAATGTGTTGTGTTTTTCTAATGTTGCGCCCTGTTCATTTACTCAGAAATGGATGCATTTTTGCTTGTGTTGTTTCATTCACTCCTTGGAGTGTGTTGTCAAGTTAAAACAAGGCACACTGGGTTATTAGTAGGATTTTGTGTACTGATTTGTCAAAGTCAGATAAAATGCATAAGTTAAACACTGATTTTGAACTGACCCTTTAGTAGGCTTGCTAAATAGGATTACTATATGGTTCCATTCTGAACTGCAGCAGTGAACACTGATTTGTTTGTTATTTTTTGATACTGAACTTGCCTACGCTAGCATCACACCTGCATTTTTTACAACATGCTACATATATTTCCAAATATGACATGTTACATTAGTAGTGGTAAACTGATATCAACTGTTGTCAAATGTTGTCAAATGTCAGTTCTTTCTTAAACCATTTATATTGATAGTGATACATATTTATATTATCAACTGCTTTTAGTGAATACTGGTTTATTAGTTTTTTCCTTGTACTCCTTTACAGAAACTAAACCCAACAGTTTCTGCTATCTCTGCGTTTCATCACTATCCAATTATTATCTTTGTCATGTGGGCTGGAAAGAATATATCGATAGTTACCTTTTGCTACTACTAGAACCCTATGATCCTTCTTATAGTATTGAACTATTGCATTATCTACAAGCAATTATTATTGTATAGACTATTTTGATGTCATTGAGCTCATCCTTCTAAACAAATATGGTTGTTAGTTAGGACTGAATGAGATTATTTGTAGGAATAACAATCTCTGGTCTATATAGATCTTGCGGGGGAAAATGGACATGGACCCCTTTCTGTTGTACAGATCCTTCAGTACAGTGTTGATCATTGAACGTGGAACCTATGCCTTCAACTATGCTAACGGCCTGCCTGATTGGGATCGTTAAGATCTTACACTTGCTTAATTCATTTAGCACACCCATATTTTAAACTCATCAGCAGCTGTGTTAACTTTCCTTCTTTTTTTGCTAAGTTTTACTTTTATTGAGTATCTACATCAGTAGTTGATTTGGTGGTAATTTACTCTAATAAAGCAAGACACATCCTGTCAGTGCGCCATCTACCTCTTATATATTCTTGCCAATGAGCACCAAAAGAACATAATAGATATCTGCTAACACCTCAGTGCCTCTCCACAACTGAATACATGAATGATGATGTTCCATGATTTTTTTAATATATTGCCTATAGCTACATTACACTGGACCAAAACACTACAGTTTAACAAGAGAACCAAAATCGGGTGTTATATTTTGCCTGCACCTGCACCTGGGGAATAGTTTCTATTGACTGCCCTCGAAATAGCAGTTTTCTACCTGAGATTTCAAGTCTCTCCATTTATTTCTTCATTGTGGAGAATAATAGCTATTCTGGTATTCTCTTGTGTGTTGCTTTATAGGGCAGGAGCAACTTGTTACAGTTGCAAGTTCTGTAAACTATTATTCTATCCATCTCAGTTGCAGGCAAGTATTGAACAAAGTAGTTCAGTGGTATGTAGGCCTATTTTCATTGTCTCATTTCTTCTACAAGTTCTATGTTGATGGGTACTGTGATACCCAAGTGAACAATACTTTGTGATATTTGTCTTAGGCACATATGTGTATATACCTTTTGTACATATTTGAAATGAAGATAACTTGTTGTTAGTCCTATTTAAGTTTATTGTCAACTACTTATTTTCACTTGTGTTGTTTTATTCAATTGAAAGGTACAGCAGGCATGGAGGAAAGTGAAGGACATCAGAGCTACATATTCTTGCAAGGTGCGCATTATTCTCCTTTGTGGTGAGGGACATAGGAGCTAATGTATTGCTAGGACTACAAACTCTGTCTTGTCAGCAACTATATAAACTTATTTGCAAATGTATAGCACAAACTTGTGTGATGTATTTGAATCTTTGCACTATGTAATATATCATATGATTTGGGTTGTATGTGAATGATGGTGTGACTTTTATATCAATGTGATGTGACCTTTGTTGAGATTCATCACTGAATGAATTATAATGCATGACGACTTCTTAACCATGGTTAACTACCTATACATGATGATAAGGTGGCCTCACAAAAACTCATCCAAACTTGTCCTCGGACTGCTCATTTGTGACAACACCTATGTAATGTGACGCGTTGACTAAGTTAAAAATGAAAATACCTATCGTCATAAAAGGGTACAATATGTGACGCCAAAAATATATCGTCACAAAAGGTACTGACATTTTGTGACGGTTGACCATAAAATCGTCATGAGGACTTTATATGATGGTCGTTTTGTGACGATGGGCGTGACGCTAGGAAATCCTCACAAGGATCTTTTTATGACAGTTTTTATACTTTACATGACAGTTTGGCCTTGTCACACAATCCTAGAATTCTTATAATGAGCCGCGGCGGGCGGCGACGACGACGACGGGCGCAGGCTCCGGGGCGCGGGGCAGGGCGGGGGTGCGGGGCTCTGTGTCGGGGCTCGGCGGGGACAGGGATGGGGCCAATGGCAGTGGATGTGGTGGCGGCGGCGACGCGAGGCGACGGCAGAAATGGCGGCGGCGGCGCTTGGCGGTGGCAGGGGCGTGGGGCTGTGTGTGCGTGAGTGTGTGTGGTGTGTGTGCATGTGTGGGCTGGCCCGTTAGGGTTAAGCCCCTGTTTCAGTTTTTTCTAGCGGAATAAATCTTTGTCAAGTGCCAGGCTGGGCACTCGGCAAAGAGGGCTTCTTTGCCGAGTGCCACGTCAACGGCACTCGGCAAAGAGCCTGTTTGCTGAGTGCCCAGCCTAGCACTCGACAAAGATTTGATTTTTTAAAATTTTGAGTTCAAACTTTTCTGTAGCCCAAGCATATTATTTAAAAGCACATGTTCGAATTTAGGACCTTTTTATAACTTTTTTGTATATTTCGTTCATTTACTTGAATTTTTCTACATAATCGAAATTTAAACTGTAGGTGCATAAAATAATGAAAGGTAGCCATTCGAAAAATGATATTCATGTTGGAGAGTATATTTTGAGCCCATGTCCATAAACTCACCCAAAAGTTTGAAGGCCTTGTCCATGAAACATGATCATCCAGTTACGGTAGAAGTATTTTTAAATTATATAAAATCAAAACGAAGTTCAAAAATCATAAAGCTTGTCGAGGTGTCATGTTATCGCATGTAGAGGCTATGATAAAAACTTAAGAATGTTTGGAGCAAGTTGTGACGTCGGATGTCCAAAACCCACACATCTCCACATGTGATCACGATGTTTTTAAATTATATAAAATCCAAACGAAGTCCAAAAATCATGAAATTTATCGAGGTGTCATGTTATCACATGTAGAGGCTATGATAAAATTTAAGAATGTTTGGAGCAAGTTGCGACGTCGGATGTCCAAAACCCATACATCTCCACATGTGATCACAATTGATCACACGTGGAGATGTCTAGGTTTTGGACATCCGACGTTGTAACTTACTCTAAACATTTTCAAGTTTTTATCATAGCCTCTACATGTGATAACATGACACCTCAACAAGTTTCATGATTTTTGGACTTCGTTTGGATTTTATATAATTTAAAAACACTTCTATCGCACCTGGATGGTCATGTTTCATGGACAAGGCCTTCAAACTTTTGGGTGAGTTTATGGATATGGGCTCAAAATACACTCTCCAACATGAATATCATTTTTTGAATGGCTATGTTTTATTATTTCATGCATCTATAGTTCAAATTTGGATTATCCCGAAAATTCAAGTAAATGAAATAAATAAATGAAATATAGCAAAAAGTTATAAACAGGTCTCAAATTCGAACATGTGCTTGAATACAATATGTTTGTGCTACAGAAAAATTTTAAACTCAAAACTCAAAAAAATCAAATATTTGCCGAGTACCAAGTTTGACACTCAGCAAAGAGGCTCTTTGCCGAGTGTCTACGGCCTGGCACTCGGCAAAGAAGCCCTATTTGCCGATTGCCCATACTGGCAGTCGACAAAGAGGGCTGGCCTGGGCCCTCACATGGCTCTTTACTGAGTGCGTGGCGTGGCACTCGGCAAAGACATTATCTTTGCCGAGTGCCTGACATTGGGGCAGTCGACAAAGATAACGATGACAGACGTCGTTTGTGTTCGGGAAACTTTGCCAAGTGTGCGTCATCAACTTCTACTCATGCTTCTTCCCCAATGCCGCCAATGGAACCATGACGCAGCGACAGCAGGATTCCATCCTGCCTGATCCCGTCATCAACTTCTACTCTCTACAGGACGTCCACAGCTGCGGCGACATCGATTTCATGCTCGTTGATGACAAGGTGGTTGCCACAGACGGCGCCGGCGGGGCCTTCATCTACGACACCGGCAAGCACGTCATCCGTTCCCTGCCAGGTAGTCACACGCCATTCAAGATGAAATTCACCACCTCCCTTACCATTGGCAGCGACCTCTACGTCATTGATAGGCTCACAAATGGCACTGGGACCCGGAACTTAGAGGCTCTCATCTACACGCCCTAGGCCAAGCAGGGGAACTGGCATTGGCGTGCTCTCCCGCTGCCACCCCTGTTGCCTGGCGTCCTAGAGCAGGACGACCACACCTATTATACATAACCTGCTATAATCCCATCACCTCTTTCCCAGCATGGGCAAGGACAGGGGAGGTCAGCTGTCAATGCCCCCCACGTCTTGGTCCTGTAGCAGTATGGCAGTAGGCCATGTAGAGTAGGTGAGAAGCTCCATCGGCCATGGTAGCAGGTGGAGGCTTGTGAATATATATGTATGCAATGCAATCAGTAAAGTTTAGTTCTTTGTTACCAACTTCAGTTCACAGAGTGTGTGATATGTGTGTGTGGAACAGAGCTCGGCTCGTTTTCTTCCTTGGTTCAGGGAGGAATTCAAGGGGGGTCGAGCAGGTGCTGCTCGCCTTGAGGTGCGAGGTCGGGGGTCCAGCTTGAGCTGCTCACCTCGGTGGTGCTAGGATCTACCGCCAACACGTGGTATCAAAGCCGTACAACGTCGTTAGGCTTCACCGCCGGCGATGTCGGACTCTGGTGCGGGTTAGCCGGGCGCAGGGACGAGCGTTGGGGCGAGATGCTTGTTCCGTCGTTGGCTCTGTAGCCGGTGGACGTACGCGTGGTGAGGGAGTTCAACGGGACCAGTTCCTGGCCGATGCTCACCCGCACCAACTATGATGAATGGGCTATGCAGATGAAGTGGAAGCTGCGTGCCCAGAAATGGTGGGCGGCCGTCGAGGTCGGCAATGCTGGTGAGGAGGCGGAGGTGGGCATCATAGAGGAGCTCATGGCCTCCACCCCGAGGGAGTTCCACGAGGCGCTTGGGGCCAAGAAGAAGGCAAAGGAGGCATGGGAGATGCTGGAGTCATTCCGCATCGGCTCAGATCGAGCCAAGCGAGGGAAGGTCCAGCAGCTGTGTCAAGAGTTCAACGACATCTAGTTCAAGTCTGGCGAGTCGGTGGAGGACTTCGTGCTGCGTCTTCAGTCGCTAGCGAGCCAGCTGGCCACCTTTGGCAAGCCACTGGAGGATGAGGATCTCGTCAGCAAGCTCCTGTGTGTGGTGCCTCCCAAGTACGCCCAGCTTGCTCTGTCTATCGAGATGATGCTGGACTTGTCCACACTGATGCTCGAGGATGTGGTGGGGTGGCTCCGGGCAGTGGAGGGCCACGGATTGGCATCGTCGAAGAAGGAGAAGTCCAACCTACTGCTGATGGAGGAGGAGTGGATGGCAAAGATGAAGGAGAAGCACCAGTTTAGGGAAGCCTCGAGCCACAGCGATGGTGACCATGGCGGCCCCAGCGGCAAGCCGCAGAGGAAGGCTCCGGCGGACAAGAAGAAGGGCAAGAAGAAGACCGTCGCTCCCAACTCTTGCCGAAAGTGCGGCAAGGTGGGGCACTAGGCACGCAAGTACCCGGAGAGGAAGGAGAAGGAGGAGGAGCCGCACCTGGCTCAAGACAATAGCGATGACGGTGACCATGCGCTCCTGATGGGGGTATACTAAGCGGAGCAGAGTGGCGAGGCAGAGGAGGTGGAGGTGGAGCAGAGGACTGCACCGCCAGTCGTCCACTACCTTGACGAGCCACGCACGCAGGTCCATCTGGGCGTCGCCGAAGACAAGTCGGAGCAGAGGTGGTACCTCGACTTTGGTGCGAGCAACCACATGACGGGCTGCCGCGTCGCCTTCTCCGAGCTGGATGACAAGTATGCCGGGAGCGTTAGGTTCGGCGAGAGCTCCCGGGTGCAGATCCGTGAGCATGGCACGGTGCTGTTCCGGTGCAAGAACGGTGAGCACCGCGCGCTCACGGAGGTCTACTACATCCCGGAGCTCCGATCGAGCATCGTCAGCTTGGGACAGCTGGATGAACACGGCGCGGAGGTGCTAATCCGTGACGGGGTGCTGCGCATCAAGGATTAGGATGGGCATCTCCTGGCAAAGGTATCACGGTCACGTAACTGGCTTTATCTTCTATATTTGAAGGTGGAGCAGTCAGTGTGCCTCGCGGCAGTGTGCACAGAGGAGTCGTGGCTATGGCACGGCCGGTTTGGCCATCTGAGCTTCGACGCTCTGGGTCAGCTCAGGAAGATGGTGACTGGGCTTTCGCAGATTGAGCATGCCGGGGAGCTTTGCGACAGCTGCCTGGCAGGGAAGTAGAGGTGGCTGCCGTTCCCGAAGGCGGCGGAGTACCATGCGACGGATCCCCTCGAGCTGGTCCATGGGGACCTTTACGGGCTGATCACGCCGGTGACTCACGGAGGACGGAGGTACTTCCTCCTACTCATGGATGACTGTAGCTGCTACATGTGGCTGCAGCTCCTGACGAGCAAAAGCTATGCGACGTATGCCATTAGGTGCTTCAAGGTGCTGCGGAGAGATCATGGCGCTGCGCCGAGGAGGGTGTGGGTCGACACCTCATGGCACCCTACACACCGTAGCAGAACGGTGTCATGGAGTGCCAGAATCAGACCATCGTTGACATGGTGCGGTTGATGATGAAGGGCAAGGGGATGCCGACAACATTCTGGGGAGAGGCAGTCACGACTGCCGTGCACATCCTCAACCACTCACCGACCAAGACCCTAAAGGGGATGACGCCGTACGAGGAATGGCACAGGCGCAAACCCAATGTCTCGTACTTGTGTACCTTCGGTTGCATCGGCCACGTGAAGGCCACCAAGCCGGGCCTCGGCAAGCTGGAGGACAGGAGCACGTGCATGGTGTTCCTCGGTTATGAGGAGGGGTCGAAGGCCTATCAGCTATACGACCCCCTCGGCGGCAAGGTGGTAGTGTCCCAAGATGTGATTTTCAACGAGGCTGCGTCATGGATCTAGGACAGGCCGGAAGCGAGAGGCCTCGAGCAAGGTGGCAGCGGGCTCTGCGACACGTTTGTCGTGGAGCACATGGTCATCCATGGCACCAAAAGGCTGTGGAGGCACCGAGGGACGGGGAAGCTGAAGTGAAGGAACCATCGGCAGCTGGGGTGGAGGAGCTGCCCAGTCCAATCGGAGCAGAGTTCCCTGGCCACACTTTGACTCGATGGTCAACCCCTCGACGGGGGGCCTCGGCTGACGGACGGATTTTGGGTTCGAACGACCCTGCCACGACTGCGAGCCGGGAGGCCTCGACTAACAGGAGGGCCTTAACCCAGGCACGGGGGGCCTCGACAGCTGCTCTGGGGGTCCTGATTGATGGAACTTCTCCGTTGCGGACGACCCCGACCTCGACAGCTAGTCTGGGGGTCCCGACTAATGGAACCACTCCGCTACGAATGACCCTAGCCTCGACAGCTGGTCTGGGGGTCCCGAATGATGGAACTTCTCTGCTACGGACAACCCTGGCCTCGACCGCTGGTCTGGGGTCTCGACTGACGAAACCTCTCCGCTGCGAATGACCCCGTCTCGAAGAACAATGGCGGCAGTGGCAAGCGTGGAATACATGAACCCACCGTCCAATGGCTTGGATTTCGTGGACGCCTACCACGAAGGAGAGGAGGTGCGATTCTAACGGATCGACAACATTGTCGGTGACGCGGAGGCGTCTTGTCTGGCGACGCGACTCCTCAATGACGACCATACTCTGCTCTTGTTGAGTGCAGAGGAGTCGACCATGTTCACCGTTGCGGAGCGCAACGCGGCATGGCTGAAGGCGATGCTGGAGGAGATGAAGGCCATCGAGGAGAATAAGACCTGGGAACTACTCGATCCGTCGGCGGTTTGCCGGCCGATCGGACTCAAGTGGGTCTACAAGGTGAAGCGGGACGAGCGCGGGGTCGTGGTGAAGCACAAGGCACGCCTCATCGCTCGAGGGTACATGCAGCGCTATGGGGTCGACTTCGAGGAGGTCTTTGCCCCTATCGCACGCATGGAGTCGGTGCGACTCCTGCTCGCCCTCGCTGCTACCAATGAGTGGCAGGTTCACCACCTCGACGTCAAGTCAGCGTTCCTCAACAGGGACCTAGCCGAGACGATCTACGTCAAGCAGGCGTCAGGGTTCGTCGTCAAGGGTGCAGAGAAGAAGGTGCTACGGCTGCGCAAGGCCCTCTACGACCAGCGCCAGACACCGCGGGCATGGAACGCCAAGCTCGACGCCACCTTGGCTGAGCTCGGGTTCGAGAGGTGCACCACAGAGCACGCACTGTACACCCGCCGACAGGGAAGGAGCATCTCATCATCGGGGTGTACGTGGACGATCTCGTCGTCACCGGCGCGCGGGCTCAAGACATCGCCAATTTCAAGGAGGAGATGGCCGCGCGGTTCCGAATGAGGGATTTGGGTGTCCTGTCTTACTACCTCGGCATCGAGGTGAGGCAGGGGGAGGACGCCATCAGGCTGGGGCAGCACGCCTATGTGCAGAAGCTGCTCAAGCAGGTGAGCATGGCGGCCTACAAGGCTGTGGCCACGCCGATGGAGGAGCGCATCAAGCTCTCGAGGCAGAGCACCGCGGCAAAGGTGGATGCTACGCTCTATTGGAGCATCGTCAGGGGGCTGCGCTGGCTGACTCACACACGGCCAGACATCGCGTTCGTGGTGGGCTATGTGAGCAGGTTCACGGAGGATCCGTGGGAGGACCACTGGACGGCGGTCAAGCGCTTATTGTGCTATGTCCAGGGCACGGTGGAGTGGGGAATCGTCTTCCCTAAGCGCGGCAGGCTTCAGCTGTCAGTATTCAGCGAAGCACCGCCGGAGACCAAGGAGGGTGCACCGGGGCTCACGGCGTTCAGCGACGCGGACATGGCAGGCGATGTGGATGGACGGCGGAGCGCCTCGGGCGTGCTCGTCTTTCTCGGAGGAGCGCCGATCGCCTGGCAGTCGTTGAGGCAGAAGATGGTGGCTCTGTCCACCTGTGAGGCACTGCGGCCACAGCGGCGTGCCAGGTGGTCGGGCTGCGACGGTTGCTGAGCGAGCTCACTGGTGTTGAGGCTCGGCCGTCGGCGCTCAAGGTGGACAATCAGCCAGCGATTGCGCTGGCAAAGAACCTCGTTCTCCACGACAGAAGCAAGCATATCGATGTGAAGTTTTACTTCCTTCGTGATTGCGTTGATGGAGGGCAGCTGGTCATCGAGTTCGTCGACACTGTTCGGTAGCTCGCTGACATCCTCACCAAGTCACTCGGGCGTCTTCGGTTCCAAAAGCTGAGGAAGATGATTGACATGGTGGAGGTCAACGGCTAGCAACATAATTAGGGAAAGATTGTTAGACATAACCTGCTGCAATCCTATCAACTTTTTTCTAGCATGGGCAAGGACAGGGGATGTCAGCTGTCGATGCCTCCCCACGTCTTGGTCCTGTAGCAGTATGGCAGTAGACCATGTAGAGTAGGTGAGAAGCTCCATCAGCCATGATAGCAGGTGGAGGCTTGTGTATATATATGTATGCAATGCAATCAGTAAAGTTTAGTTTTTTGCCACCAACTTCAGTTTACAGAGTGTGTGTTATGTGTGTGGGGAAGACAACTCAGCTCGTCTTCTTCCTTGGTTCAGGGAGGAATTCGAGGGAGGTCGACACCTGCTCGCCTCGAGGTGCGAGGTCGAGGGGTCAAGTAAGAGCTGCTCGTCTCGGTGGTGCTAGGATCTAGCGCCAACAACACCAACATGTTTCAAGCAAGAGTAGTTCTGCACGCCGTCATGTCTGCAGGAGTTCCAGAGGAGCTCTTCGTGGAGCAGAACTACTCTTGATGCGCAATGTCTTTGACGATGACATCTGCAGGAGTTCCAGGGAGGACCGCCTGATAATGGCGCACGCCGTGCACCTTGGCTCCGGCAGGTTCTGCATCGCCAGGTTCTACAGCGTCTTGAAGAAACCCGACGACGGCTCCCCAAATGATCGCCTAGGCACCTTCGACGGCCCCTGCTCCGAACTTAACTACGACGAGGAGCTCTTCGTGGTGGTGGCCGGTGTGGAGGTTGTCAGCGGCGGCGACGGAGAGCTCAGTTTGGTGAAGCACCGTTCCGAACGGTACATGATCCTCGACTATGAACTCCACTGGGTGCTGTAGGATCGGAGCTGATGCTGCTTCGCAGTTTGTGGGATCGATGATCGTGCATCTATCTTCTCTTCTCGCTAGAATATATATAGAACAAGGCTGGTTCCCTTATTATCTACTATCTATCTACTGCAGCTGGTTCTGGGCAGACATTTTCTTTCTCGTATGCAATAAGCAACAATGTATTGTCCGTCCCTATGTCTCGATACAGTTGTCTTATCAACTACTAGTGCTTTTGTTTGATTCGTTCGCTACTGGGCATGCATTTTGGTATTTTTAATTTATAATATATAAATCGTGCTCCGTGACAGCCACCTTGTTTATGTCTATTCTGTGGTCATCTTCAGGAAGCACAAAGCATTGTTTCTAAAAAGAAAAAGATAAATCTTCACCCGAGAGTTGGCCCGTACACTAGCCGAGCGGCGCTGGGCTCATCACTGTCCACGGCATCATCCAAGCCCATGCATTGCTCACCAGTCAATGAGTCGGATGTAGCTCCGTTAAGTGCAAACTAGAAACTAACGCGCGGCGTTGCCGCGCGGCCTCGTAGGTACAAACTTGATCAATTATTGATTACTATTTTACAAGCGAGGTTGTCTACCATATTAAGGCAGTTTGATTATGTGTTTATAATGCTACGGACCTTTTTATTTTTATAAAACAGTGGTATATAATTTAGAGATTTGGCTATCGTTGATTTTAGTGATTATCTATAGGGGTAATAGAATAGGCAGTTGGTGTCGTAGAATATTTTTTATGACAAAGAAGAGGCGGAAAATATTTAGCTACGTTGTAGATTGGTTTTAGTGTATTTACAAATTTTCTAAAAAAATATACAAAGAAAAATGGTTTACTTTGTGTGTTTGTGAAAATGACTGGAGACTACGAAAATGGATTTTAATATTTATGGTTATATTTTATTTTTTTTCTTTTGGTTGTAGAATTATCAAATTTAGAGGTAGGATGGATAAGATATAAACCTTCAAAATTTATCGACAAAATATGAATGAGAGGAATTTAGAAATTATTTTGGGTTTTCTTTCTAAACGATGATGAAGAGGCGGGAAATATTTATATATGTTCTAGATTGGTTCTAGTTTATTTACAAATTTTCTGCAAATTTTTTACAAAGGAAAAGGGTCAACTTTGATCGTAGAAGAGATGGAAAATATTTAGCTACGTTCTCGATCGGTAAATTTATCGACAAAAGGCCAATGATAGCAATTTAGAATATTTTTTGATGACAAACAAGAGGCAGAAAATATTTAGCTATGTTATAGATTTTTTCTAGTTTATTTATGAATATTCTAGATTTTTTCTACCAAGAAAAAGGGTGTACTTTGATCTTCTGGATATCGATCGGTAAATTTATCGATAAAAGGCCATTGATAGGAATTTAGAATATTTTTTATGACAAATAAGACAAAAGGCCATTGATAGGAATTTAGAATATTTTTTGATGACAACTAAGAGGCGGAAAATATTTAGCTATGTTATAGATTTTTTCTAGTTTATTTACGAATATTATGGATTTTTTTACCAAGGAAAAGGGTGTACTTTGATCTTCTGGGTATCGATCGGTAAATTTATCGACAAAAGGCCAATGATAGAAATTTAGAATATTTTTTGATGACAAAGAAGAGGCGAAAAATATTTAGCTACATTATAGATTTCTTTTAGTTTATTTATGAATATTCTGGATTTTTTTCTACCAAGAAAAAGGGTGTACTTTGATCTTCTGGGTACGTTCCTCGTGTGCGCGTAGCAAAAATACATAAACAGTGATGAACAGAACATACAGTAACTACGAAAGCGATTTTTCACGTGATTCGAGCCATCCGATTTGCCGACGACGTAGCCATCGCCACCGGCCAGAGCTTGGCTCTGGTTTAGAAGTATAGTAACACGGAAACGATTTTTCACGTGATTCGAGTCGTCCGATCGACATCCGACAGCCGGAGATTTGCCGACGACGAGCTTGGCTCTGGTTCAGAAGTACAGTAATAATGTGCAATGTCGTACCAAATGACAACTGAATTAACAATGTTTGGTTGGAGTCAGTTCGCAAATAGGCTAAAGTGGCGACGATTATTGGACAGGGCCTTCACCACCACCAGCGGCTGGCCCTGCTTTTCATTTTGGACTTTTTGCTTTTTGGAGATTGGCCCTGCTTTTCATGCTACTTCTCCCTCACTAGCCAGCCACTCTAGATTATTTTCATTTTTTCTTGAGTAAAGCTCTAGATTATTTTCATGCTAGTGAGGGAGAAGTAGCATGAAAAGCATGGCCCATGGACCGATGTTGGCCCAGGCACCGTGAGAAGAAGCAATCAGCAGCTGAAACAGCGCGAGTCGTGCGGAGCAACCCGAGCGGCGCTTCCCGTCCGACAAACTAGTATGCTTGATTATTTTTTCTTAAAAAGAAATTATTCGTTTCCCCTTGGAGGGAGCATCATGGTACAGAGAGTTCGACATGGACGTCTCTGAAAGCTACCGGTTACACGACATTGGTCAGCAGCATCTGCACGAACTCCTCCAGGTCCCTGTGTGAGCTCCCGCCCTCCGCCACCGCGGCCGCCGCCAAGCGTCCGAGCTCCGCCGCGCGCTGCCTCACGGCCTGCCCCTCCTCCCCGACGGCCGCGTCGATGGCGGCCGCCATCGTGCCGGCGTCGGGGACGGCGTCGGCGCCCTCCGCCACGGGCACGGCCACGCCGGCCTCCGCGAGCAGCCGCGCGCCCGTGAACTGGTCGGCGCCCATCGGCCACGCTAGCATGGCCACCCCGGCGGCCGCCGCCTCCAGCACCGAGTTCCAGCCGCAGTGCGTCAGGAACCACCCCACGGCGCGGTGCCGCAGCACCTCCACCTGCGGCGCCCACCCGCGGATCACCAGCCCGCGCGAGGACGTGGCCGCCTCGAACCCGTCCGGCACCGCCGTGCCCGCCCGCGCCGCCCACACGAACGCCGCCGAGCTCCGCGCCAGCGCGTCCGCCACTGACGCCGCCTGCGCCGCCGACAGCGCCTGCTGAGTCCCGAAGCTCACGTACACGACCGAGCCGTCGGGGAACGCGTCCAGCCACGCGCCCACCCGCGCCGCTGCCATCGCGGGCTTCCCGCCGCGGTCGCCGCCCGACGTGGACGTGGCGTCCGACAGCGGGCCCACCGCGAACACCCTCTTCGACGCCAGGTCCGGGAGCGGCCGCGTCACGTAGTCCGACTCCAGCGCCGCGAACGTGTTGGCGACGAAGCACGCGCTGCCCTGGTTCCAGAGGAACAGCTGCCGGATCGCCTCCGACACCTCGTCGCCGGCCGCATACTGCCGGAACAGCCCCGACAGGTGCCTCCACGGGAAGGTGGGCGAGCCGGGGATCTCCGGGAACGTGACCGCCTCGTCGTCGGCGTCGGGGTCGTCCTGGCGGCGCTGCCTCGTCGGCAGCCGGCTCCAGAGGGCCTGCGACATGGCGAGGTGGAGCACGCTGGAGGGGGAGAAGGTGACGTGCGGCACGCCCAGCTCCTTGGCCAGCGGCTGCGTCCACCCCGTGAACAGGTCGGAGACGACGGCCGTCACGCGGCGGCCCTGCGCGTTGCACCAGGCGAGGAGCGGCGAGCGGAGCGCCGCGAGGGAGGCCATGAAGGGCCGGAAGAGGTGACGCGGGAGGTCCTTGGTGTTCTCGCCGACGCTCCGCGGCGGGAGCAGCGGTGAGGACGGGAAGGGCAGCGCGAGCACGGCCACGGACGGGCACGCGCGGACCAGTGGCTCGACCAGCGCGGCGTTGCCGGACGTGACGGCGACGGTGACCGCGAGGCCGCGCGCGGCGAGCAGCGCCGCCAGGTCCAGGAGCGGGAGCATGTGTCCCTGCGCCGGGTACGGCACGAGAAGCACATGCGCGTCGCCGCCGCCGCCGCCGCCATTGCTCGCACGGTCCTGTGGTGGCGGCGTCCGCGTGCCCATGGACGGACAACTGGACAATGACAAGGGATCGGGCAGATGGGCCTGGGTTCTTTATTTTTCCGTGGATGGAAACAAGGATGGTACAGGTTAGTAATAAATACTACCGACCAAGGTTATTACTGTATTATTGGTTAATAAATAGTACAGAGTACTGGTCAATCAAGGTTAATAAATACTGACCAAATGCATATGGATGGGCCTGTCATTGAAAACAAAATGTAATGGAGGCCCATGGACAGACAACTAGAAAAGCAGGTGTTGCTTTTCAAATGACTGAAGCTAAGTGGATTGGTCAATACACCAACCACAAGTATACAGTACTAGGAAGCAGGTCTGAAAAATTAACCTCGCAGATGCGGCATGCGGCGTCAACAAATATGGATTCACATTCATTCACCTGCTGTCGCAGCGTGGTTGGCGAAGAAGAGGACCTGCAAGCAACTGCACCTTGGCTTGTTTAGATTCTAGATCTCACCTTAAATTTTACTATGTAAAAAAAAATTTCTCGTCACATCAAAATGCCGACGCATGTATGGAATACTAAATATAGATGAAATAAAAAACTAATTATACAGTTTTATTATACTTTGCGAGACGAATATTTTAAGTCTAATTAATCAATGTTGGATAATTATTACCAAATAAAAATAAAATTACTACAGTGTTTAACAGAATTTACTATATAAAATTGGTACATCAATTTTAGTATCTAAACAAGACCCTAGTGCAAAACCATATTATATTGGTTTGAGTGTGACTTGTGACTAGCTTTTCCAGGTTCCACGGTGAGTCCATGGATGTTGCCGCGCATCGATCCTCCCCCGTGTGCTCTCCAAAAGGGCCGGCACAATTCGAGAAAAGAGACGACCGCTGAGAACAAGATTCTAGATGCTGATTCGCGATGCTTCCCAACTTGTTGAAGGCAATTTTATCTTCATTTTTTCTTCTTATACATTTGGAGCAGCATATATACTCCTAGGTGCTGCCTCCATTGTATGATGTAGCTTGTTTTAGTTTCGTTCTAATTAAATCAACAAGCTTCTCCACCTTCGATTAAAACTTGATCGAACTCATAAACTATCTTTTAGAAACCCAATCTGCAGAAAACATGGATGCGCTCAGTTTAGTCTTTTTTTGAAAGAACTGGAGAGGCAGAAGCCCCTACAGGTGATTTAAATTAAATAAAAAGATTAGTACAATACAAAAGGCAGGAGTTAAGGGACATCAAAAGAAACCAAAAAAAGATGAAAAACAGCCTCAAATGTAATCTAGACTTTGAATCCATTCTTGAAACATGCTGATAAGGCCCGCTTTCACCCTATGCTTAAGCAAGAGTAGTTCTTTTTTGAAAATCTCTCTGGCCCTCTGCACTGATGGCTGAATGCCTTCGAAGATGAGCTTGTTTCTTTTTTTTTTTTGAACCGGACGACGAAAGCTTCGTCGCCTATTTTTATTAGACGAATAAAACGGAAATAAAACTGTACAGCAAACAAAACAAAGCAGAAAAAAAGGGGGGAAAACGACCAAAAAAGAGAGAAAAGGCCAGCGACAAGTCCAAGCTCATGTATGTCATCTACTGCCTGCTTGGGATCACTCTCTTCCTGGCTGTTGCACTGCTTATCAAGAAGTGAGGGGGCCGGACTTACTTGCAGGCCCTCTTCCTGGCCCGGTTTATTTTGCTTCCGCTTAGGTGCTAGGTTGCTCCCTGGGCCTGCTCCTTTTGCTGATGATTGTAGAGAAGTGATATGGTGGCTAGATCTCCTAGTGATGGAGCTGTTAGTGATGTGAAGGTGCTTAAGTATCAGCTCTCTAGCCTGGCAAAGCCATGTGTTGGTAGCTTTTGGCATGCACAAGCATGTATAGCTGTGTACTGATCTGTAAATATTAGTCCTTAATTATGAAACTAGGCCATGTGTGTCTGCCTTGCTCCTCCTGTAATGTTTTTATAAAGCAGTCACGCACTTGTGAACATAACCTTTCTGTTTCCTGACCTCCATGGCCGGCCCTGTGGCTTGATTTGTCAGTTGCTTATGGATTTCATTCTGCATTATTTGGATGTTGTTCTCCATTCAGTCTTGTGGATGTAGCTAGCCGGTATTGGCTTATATCATCCTTGCACAGCGCTGCCACTTGCAGTGGCTGTAGGCTCTGGTGTTGAAAAACTCTATGGTTTCTTTCCAAATATGCCACCAAACATAGATCATGATGCCATCTAAGTCCCTTCTGGCATTTTTGTGGACCTTGCGCCTGCATCGCCACCAGAATGCATGGATGCTCCCTGCAATATTCACACTGTCTAAGATGCTTAGGTCGAACCACTGTTTGATATGTCCCCAAACTTGCTTTGCGAATGGACAGTCTTTGCAGAGGTGTACTAGAGTCTCCATTACGTTTGAACAAAACTTGCACTCTGTATCAGTGTCATCCGTCCACCCTCTCTTGAGTAGGTTGTTAGCTGTTAGGATTTTTTTGTGCATTAATGTCCAAGCAAAGAATCTGCATTTCTGTTCCGCTCTAGCCCTCCAAATCGGTGTTAGTTTTAAGCCACTGTAACTGCCTGTGAATTGGATTTGATACGCATTGTTGGTGGTATATATTCCATCCGCTGTCCATCTCCATGTGCTGTCATCCTCTATGTCCTCTCTCATCTCTGTGCCATTAATCGCCTCCCATAGCTGGACATATTGTCTTACTTCCTCTTGAGATGTAATCGGGTAAACATGATCAATCCACTTGTTATTAGTTAGGGCCTGTCTGACTGTGGTGTTCTTCCTCCTTGTCTTCTGAAATAGCAAGGGGCAATTGCTCTTGCCGATGTTCCGTCAATCCAATTAGAGTACCAGAAAGGTGCAGTCCGGCCGTCCCCAATTGTGACAATTGTTGATGTATAGAAGAGGTCTGTCTGCTTTGTCACAAGGTACGTCAAGTTGATTCCATGCTCTTTGCTTCTCCTTCCATTTATACCATAGCCACCTGAGTCTCAAGGCTCTCGTGAATCTTTCTAATTCTAGAATTCCAAACCCCCCTTTCAGTTTTGGCCGACACGTCGTTGGCCAGTTTACCAGGGAGTGCCCTCCTGAGTCTCTGTCCGGGTCGTCCCCCCGCCATAAGAAACTCCTCCTAATGCGATCTATTCTCTTGATCACCCACTTTTGAGACTGGAAAACCGTGAAGTGATATATGAGGAGGCTTGACAGAACTGACTTCACCAACACCTCCCTTCCTACCGATGACAAGAGCTTTCCTTTCCATCCCGGCAATCGTGCTCCTACCTTCTCCACTAATGGCTGTACCTCGAGCCGCCTCAATCTTCTTGTGTGTAGTGGGAGACCCAAATATTTACCAGGAAATGAGCATATTTTGCCAGGAAAATTGAGTACAATACTGCTCATCTCTTCCGGTTGCATCCTTATTGGATAAATCTCTGTTTTTGTCATGTTCACTTTTAGTCCCGAGCATTCTCTAAAGAACTGCAAGATTTGTTGCAATCTCCTTAGGTCTGTTGCTGTTGGGCTAGCGAACAATGCCGCATCATCTGCATAAAGCGAGCATCTTAGTTGGGCTTGTTTTGGAAGCACCGGCTGTAGAAGGCCCTGGTTGGCCGCATTCTATATTAGTTTCTGGAGTGGATCGATTGCTATTATGAACAACATAGGAGATAAGGAATCTCCCTGCCTTAGACCCTTGGCATGCTTTATGTTTGGTGTTGGCCTTCCATTGATAAGTATTTTCGATGATGACGTTCCTAAGATAGAGGAGATCCAGTTTCTCCACTTCATACTGAACCCCAATGCCTCTAGGGCTTCCGATAGAAATTGCCAACCTATCGAGTCAAACGCTTTCGAGATGTCTAATTTGATGAACAAAGCCGACTTCCTTTTCCTGTGAAGTGTTTGAATTACTCTCTGTACGTATAAAAAATTGTCATGAATGCATCTTCTTTTGATAAAAGCATTTTGGGCTTGGGATACTAGTTCATTCATTCGTGGTGCCAATCTCATAGCCAGTAGCTTTGTGATGATTCTTGAAAGGCTGTTGATTAGACTTATCGGTCTGTAATCCTCAATTCTATCACAGTCAGGCTTCTTGGGCAACAATGCAATGTTTGCTTCATTGAAAATATGCATCTTGGAGGTCTTGTGATTGTAGAACCCCATTATTGCCTCATGAAGATCTTACTTAATGATTTCCCAGCATTTTTTGTAGAATAGCCCAATAAAGCCATCAGGCCCTAGTGCCTTTTCATTTGGTAGATCGGATGGTCTCTAGTACTTCCTGTATTGTGAATGGTGCATCCTGCTCTTCTAAATTGAAGGGTGAGTATCCAAGTGCAGTCCAGTTAATTCGTTTCGTTCTCTGCGTTCTTGTGCCCAATGCAGCACTGAAAAATTCCATTGCCACTTTGGTTTTCTCCTGTTGGCTTGTTGTTGGGCCATTGGCCGTTTGGAGCGAGTTGATGTATTTCTTTTTCCTCCTAGCATTTGCATGAATATGGAATAATCTTGTATTGGAATCTCCCTCTCGGATCCAAGAAAGACGAGAGTGTTGTCGTGCTTTTGCCTTTTGAACCGCAGCTGGCCCCACAGCTCTCGCTTTCAAGAAAACTCTAAGATGAGCTTGTTTCTAGAGGACCAGATTGTCCAGCACAATAGAATTAGAGCAGGCATAAAGAATCTTGACTGAATTTGATCCCTGATTTGTTCTGTGATTTCAGGGAAATCAGCTCCTAAGGGAATGTCAACATGCAGGAATTGCCAGCACTCTCTAGCAAAGGGGCACTACAGGAATAGATGATTGCATGTTTCCTCATAACTACTGACACAGAATACACAATTATAGGAATGGAGCTCCATTTGCTTTCTTCTCAAGATGTTCCTTGTACTTAGCCTATCCTTAATGAGCAACCAAAAGAACACTTTGTGCTTAGGCTGACAAGGGTTTTTCCATAACCATTTATATGCAATATGAACTTGCTGATGGCCCATTATTTCCTTGTATGTCTTGGCTGAACTGAATCTCTCACCCCACTTGTAAACCCAATGATCCTGATGGTTACTGATGGTGAATCTCTGCATTGTCTGAAGAACCTGTTGTAATTGTTGGTAAGCCATTTCAGAGATTGGATTTGGAAAAGTTGTGAGATGTCTTCTTTGCTGAATAGTTTTACTTTGTGCATGCTGAGTTTTACGCCAGAATGAAAAACTTAAGCACGGTTGTACAGAGTGCATGTGCTATCGAACGTACTCATGGCGTGCTCCACTAGAGTGGCATTGGGATCCGATCCGGAATTCCGGATCCGATTCGGAATGCAAGTCAACGTCGCCCTCTCCTCTGCCTGTTTCTCTGTCTATCTGGCCGCATCCGTCAGCGCGATCTCAAGATCCGCCTCTGGTTGCGAGTGAACTGCTGCTCTCTTGTGTTCTTCCATGTGTTTCAATGAATTGTTATTTCCCGTTAGTAGGTAGTTCCTCCATTTTTTTAAATTAGATATTTGATTTTTTTACATCAAATTTGACCACTTGTTTTATTCAATAATTCGATATCGATTGCTTACTTCATAACCGGACTAGCCCTTACAACCAATCAGCCACAAAGCAACATATATATAAAGCTAATAGACACAATTTGAAAAAAAAAAAAAACAACTACACTCAAATAGCATGTACAGTTGGCCTTTAGCCAGAGTTTAGCAATACAATACAGCCAAATCACTAACAGGTACGCTTAAAGCTTTAAGTCGAAAGCTTTTGTCGGGACTTCTCACTTACCAACAGATGGGGCTTTTCTCTGATGTTCTTGTTTTAAAGTCGAAAGCTTTAAGTTTACATGCAAGTAGAATTAATTCCCTGCTCCCTCTTCAAAATCCACAAAGTTCACTCTAGAATTAATTCTCATTTGGTAGAATCATATCTCTAGAGATCAAGGAGCCGAGCTAGAGAGTCTAGGAAATGGAGCTCTGCCAAACAGTCTTTATGTAGAGATACAATTTAGATGAACCAGCGGGTGAATTCGAGCCATACAAAATTGATAGCGGCACATTGTATATGGCCCGGCAAAATGGAAGGAAAAAGCTCATCGGTATGTACGCAATCCTGTACAAAGAAAAACAAAAAAAATACACTAACAAAAGATCTGGACCATAAGGCAAACAACACAAGAAACAAACATAGGGTAGTTTGCTGGCTGATGTTTAGAAATTCCCTAGAGGAAAGAGAACTCTCGTTTTTTTTTCTTTTTGAGAAAAGCACATAGGGTGGTTTGGGCCAGCCGCACTTGCTCGTGAGGAAGCAGGCAGGCAGGAAGGACTCCGCTGTGCGTTGGCTTCGCGGGCCTGGAGGACACAACTCGCACCGACGGATGGGCCAGTCATACAGCCGTGGCCTGCTGGATTGGATTAAAAAGCGGAGGCCGAGCACTGGACTGGATTAGCAAACCGTGGCCAATACAATTCTGAGGACTCAAACAAACTAGTGTGAAGTTGCCGCTCCGGTCCAAGAAAATAAAAGTTTTCCTGTCCTGCTAGTTTGGTCAGAAACATTTTTTTCCCTATCGGGTTAAGTATCCATTTTTTTTATTGTTTTTCACACACATGTCTATTCAGAGTTTCTAGCAGTATGAAGTTATATATTTTCTAAAAATACCGAAATTATGTATTTTTCTTAAAAAATGAGTTATTATATATAAATATACTAATATTTGATATATAAAATAAATTATATTTAATCAATTATAAATTTACTTTATGGCATTACAGACATAATTAATTTTAGTTTTATTACTTTATGGCACCAGCGCCAGCCCCTACACGTACAACCTAGCATGCACGCTCTGCCACAATATTTAGCATGCAAGATTTTACAAATAGACCCTATGCGCTCAACCGCCCATTAAAAAAAATATGACCGGTTGCAGTGAGTCTACTGCAACAAGTAAAGATTTTGAGTAGCTAAATTAATTTGGAAGTCATTTTCTTTACTTTTTAATAGCCAAATTTATTAACTAGTCTTTTGAAGTTGCTCTTATCTATATATGTTTAGATCCAAAAGAGATAATTATTAGTAGATAACTACTATCTATAGGAATCCAAACAAAGCCTAGCTAGCTTGCCACCTGTGAGAGAATATAATAGCAATGCTTACGTAACGATTGCACTAGTAACCGACCGATATGCATGATACGCATCAAAGTGGAGTATCTACATATATGAGCGTGAGCCTGCTGGCTAATTAAGCTAGCTTTACCAGTAGGCTTTAGCTTTTGTCACCTATATCGATTATTTTTCGTGTAGAGCAAGTCATGCAGATACGGAAAATGATGAACATGATAGAGCTAGCTAGTATATATCCACAAGTCATCAGAGAGCCTTGTCGAGTACGGTGGTTCGGTGCATGGTCTCGCTCGCCTCTCAACAGTCCCCATATATATGACTCCCATCCTGACGACCACCACCCATCCCTGTCGATCTCCCTGCTCCATCCAAATCTTCCAAATCCACATATAGATCCTTATTGCCCCCGCCCTGATCTATCGATTGGTGGGTCGCATGGTGCTCCTGCGCTGGCTAGCGCCTTTCCGCATCGTGCGGACGGGGCCACAGCTCCCGCCGCTCCTCAGTCCCCGCCGGAGGATGTCGCAGAGGTGGCCGCCTGCTCGCCGCGGGTTTGCACCTCGTTGTCGGCCCCCTTGACGTCGGCGTTGGCCGTGGCGGATGCAGGCGCCGCCATGCCGACGCCGTCACTGTCGCCTGCGGTCGCCCTCATGGGCTCAGGTGTCGCAGCCCCCGTGGAGGTTGGCCTGGTCCCTACAAGCGCCATGGATGCCCCTGCTTCCCCCAACGTCGCCGGGTCCCTGGGCGGGGGATTGGAGGACATTGTCCTCGTCGAGGACGTGTCTGAAGACGACGATGACGACGAGGAAGAGTGTGAGTTTGCGGCTCCTACGACGGCAGCCGCCACCGACAGCGCCGTGCCGGGGGCCCGGCCGCCACTGCCGAGGGCCAGGCAGCCGCTGCCATCACCGTTGCTGCTGCAGCCGATTTGCGATTCGTCCCGAAGGCCGGCACATTCTCTGTCCCCCCACGCTGCCACCTTCCACCCCGGGGCACCTCCGTGGGGCGCTCTAAGGCTCAACGCTGGGAGGACGTGGACCCGGGCGCGGGCGCCTCTGATGATGCACCCACCCCTGACGCGGACTCCAGCGTGGGCGTCTCCAACGATGAGACTACGCCTGTTGCCACGCGTCCGTCATACCTGGACACTGCTCGTAAGGCTCTCCAGGCCACGTCACCCCCATCGCCGCCTGGAGACGTGAAGGTCGCACAGCGCGCTGCATCGGGGAAGCAGCGTCAACAGCGGAGACGGTGGCGCAGGCTCGCAGCGCCTGTGGGCTGCGAGGCTCCACTGCTACAGACTTCACGGGTGCCAGGCACGCCCCCTTCTGCCAGGAGGCGCCGACAGCGTCACCGTCGTAAGAAGATGGCCTCTGCCAGCGGCCCCGCCGACCCTTCGGCCCCGGAACAACGCCCGGTTCACCTGCGGCTTGGCTCCCATCGCCGCACCTCGATGCCGGATGCCGAGGGTTGGCAGCGGGTGCTCCCACAGCAGCCGTAGCAGGAGGACGCCCGGCCCGCGTCGGCCTGCAGTAGGGGCGCGCCCATCGGATGGGGAGGGGTGCACCCACGCGACGGCGTCCTGTCCCGCAGGGGTTGGTGGGCCTCTGCTTCAACTGTCTAGACCACGGCCATGTCGCTGCTCAGTGCCGTTCCCCGTCGCGTTGCCTTTGTTGCCGCTGTGCCGGACATCAGGCCAAGGTGTGCACGACCGTCATCCCACCTCCACAGAGGCAGCTGTCGTCCGCGCTGTATTCCTCGTCGACTACGTCGCCGCCACTTTGTCCACCTCTGGATGACGTGGGCCACCCTAGGGCTGAGGCCTCCGTCATCAAGAGTGTCGCTGCTCCAGCTTGTGAGACCGTTGCCCCTCTTGTTCTTCTCACGCTTACTGACGTGGGCGCGCTGGACAAGCTTCTGGCACATCTTGCTTCCAAATTCGAGGTGACCATGTGGGTGGCCGGAGGTTATAAGGGTCAGCGGGGAGCCCATTCTAGCTCTCCTTTGCAGGAAGGTGGCGTGCAGTCACAGGTGGCCTCCCAACCCGCGGCGGACCTTTCGCCACGCAAGGATTTTGATCCCATGGACGAAGAGGCGAAGGCAGGCAGGACTGCTGTGGAGGCTGCACCAGTTATCACGGCCTCCGTTGAGGACAGCCTCGACGCGGCAGCGGCTGACACCTCGATCGGCACGGCTAGCAACGACGACGGCCTGGACTCGGGTCCCTCCGACCCTGTGGTTGTGGCGTTGGTGGGTGGCATCGACGGGGACGGCACTGGTGTGAACGCCCGTGATGCCTCCCCACCGTCCCCCGCCGCAGTGGAGCCCTCGACGCCCATCGATGAGGCCACTGCTCCATGCATCGTCGAAGCCGTCAAGCCCCGACCGATCGACAACACTGGAGGTCTCATCGTTTCCGACCAGGATGCCGACGTCGATGCCATTGAGGCCCCAGCAGTGGGGCACACCAATGCGGATGGGATGGCCTCTGTACAAGTGCCCGATAGCATCGAATCCATCGACGACTTCATCGACTCCTTCATGAAGCCATTGCCGCCGTTGTTGCTCTCCACACCAACCTTGCGGATCACTAAGGCGGGTCCCAGTGAAGACACGCTGGAATGGCTGCCCAAGTGTAGTGCCGGTCTGGCCGCTAAAAACAAGCTCAACAAGCCGGACGCGCAGGCAAGGATGGTCCTCATGAGGAAGCTCGGGTACAAGGTCGAGACGCAACGTCCCAATGAAGCAACGTTCGAAGAGTTTCACCAGGCCGCGTTCCAGGTCGCACTGGCGGGTGAAGCAGAGGAGGCCATGCATGCCCTGCTTCATGGCAAGTGGCTTCGATCAGGGAGGGCCAAGACTGGGTGCTGGAGGCTGTGCCCCGGTAGCTGTTATCTTGGATTTTGGGTCGCAATATTCGTTCATCATATAATCATTTATGTTGTATCCAGTAGCTAGGTTTTCAAACTTTTGTCTGCCATTTGATGTATGCACCTTACTAACATCAATGGTTTGACGCTATGCTGTTGTTTTTCGTTTATTCCTCTTAATGAAAAACGGGTGAAGGCCCGGTCTCGAAAAAAAACCCCCCTCAAATTTCAGGATGCGCGGAGCGAGTAGTAAGTCTGAGTAATATAATGCATGCATAACACGCTTGAATTGCCGGGACGGTGCGGATCGATTTGAGGTGTGTGGTGCTGAAATATAAGATGTTTAGACAGTTTTAGAACAAAACAAGAAGTCTAGCAAAACACTAACTTTATCCCTCACTAAACAGCTTAGTTGTTAGCTTGCATAATTTTCTAGTAGTACGTAGTAATACAATTCCGGATACCTTATGGTTTGAGAAATACAATTACGGATACCTTATTATTTGAGAAAAAATTCGGACCTCACATACATATATTTCAGGACCAAAGAGATACTATTCAAAACAGTATCATGCTCTTTTTTGGAAATTGTAGCATGCTTATTTGAACATACTGTACCGTTTAACCTACAGACCCCCTGTTGAACGTAAGAATTTTACAGGAACGCGGTACAAGAATCAGTTCATCATTTTTCATAGAAATTAAAAAGGTGCAGGAAACAGGAAAATTTCCCAGGTTCCAAAAAGATCCTAACTTAATTAGCTTGTCAATCACATACGTATACAGTACAGTGCTGCTACTTTTTTGAGAGGCCTTTTGGTAGATGCTGCTGCTTTCCCAATGCAATCCCCAAAAAGCTTTAAGCTTTGCATGTCTTCCACTTGTGCTATTTAGCGGAACATTAAAGGTCTCTTACACACTGATGAATGAAGCATCGTCTATATATCTTTGCACTATACGTGTGTAGGCCAGTCCAGGTTCATAAAACGAAATGAAAGATGGCACTTCCCTGTCCTCATGGACGAGAGGTCACTACTAAACCCTACTGACTCCGCAACTAAACCCGGATATGATGCATCATCAGCTCGCACCTCAATAAAATGAGACAATGATGTTTCCAAGTTTACATTACACTGTTCGTTCGTCCTAATAAAAATATATGAAACTTTTAACAATTTAACAAAGGCTCCAATAACTAATTATAATATATATGCAACTTTTTGACGAAGCCAATTAGGTGCATATGAATAGTTGTACAAGGAGCCGACAGTGAGGAATGGAGATGTCGCTGGTTGTGGACGTTCTTGCAGAGTTGCAGTAGCCTACGTACGTGTATATGGCCGGAACAAAGCAAGCTGGGGTGTGGGGACGATGCGAGTCCTTTTCTCTCAGTTATATTTCCTTTCACTTTAGTTCTTTGCATGTAGTGGCCTCCTCTATTCTTCTTCTTTTTTTTTTTGAGTAGTTCGCCTTAATTTGCATGCACACCATGACCGAAGTAATCGCACACTAACCCACCGAGACACCATATGATTTTGACCTTGCCCTCATTTAGGGAATCTCTTTTGAGCAGACATGCACACAACCTAGAATCCAAAACTGCAAGTGTTCTGCATGGATAGGATCGGAGTCCTGTAAGTTCCAACTACCCATATATATATATATATATATATATATATATATATATGTTCAATTCTTTATAGGAAATCGGAAATTTGATGCTTGAAACTGTCATATCAGTTCGGAAGAATCTCTCAATTAAGTAGTACGTAGCTAATAATAAACCGGCTGATGCTTTTTTTTTTTGGAGAGAGACAAAAACACTACACGGTTCCTCCTCACTCCTCCGGCTTTTCCTGCACTTGTGTATATATCTATCTTCCTGATCTTTTAGTACACATACACTTGGATAAGGGCGGCCCCGAACGGTACCAATAATGCATGCATGATTGGCAGTATAATGTATGCTCGACGTTGAGCTTCTTGTTAATTGCGTAAGCTGCTAGGGCCTAGGGCAAATTAAGTACGTACGTCTGTTGCATCTCTCTCTCGACCTCGATCTGTCTCTCTGCTTAGCTTAATTGTCGGCAAGTTAATTGTATAGGACAAGTCATGCAAAGCAGCGGCAGCTTCCGGTACATGCATGTCCACTAGAGTAGTCATAGTCATAGTCATAGTCAGAGCAGGCTAGCTGCTTGCCGCGTACGGTGGTGGTTGTTTGGTGCGTGGTCTCTCAAACACTAGTGTCTCAGCTCTCGTAAAGCGTAGTGTACTATAGTATATAGCCAGATCGAACTGCCACTAACGATATACAATTGGATACCTCAAAGCAGGCGCCATATGAGTAGTGCTAAGCTAGTTTCCTTCCCGGCAGCGTAGTTAGGTGCGGTGCGCAAACTTGACCTGCTCTGCTTCACCAGGACACTCAAAGAATCCATGCATTTTATAGTCGTTATTCATCATACAATAAAATATTTCTCTGGTTCATACTTGATCGTGTAATATATATATATATATATATATATATATATATATATATATATATACTTGTTTAATTACCCACTTAATACAAGACCACTAATTCATTTTTCTCCGGGCTTTGCATGAATATGATAGATGAATATATCTTCTGATGAGTCTTAATATGGTGCGTGTGGTGTAGTGGTCGACGACAGAAGGTTATATATACACTGATATTCACAAATATTCATGACAAAATATTCGAATTCAAGACTCAAATTTAAATTTCAAAATTCATGAGTTACTATTTACTACACTATTCAAATTTGTTGTACTATTCAAATTCGGAATATGAATAGTACACAAGCACTTCACTCGTGTTGCACGCTTTATATAAAATATTCAAAGCACACTATTTAGCTACTATGCAGAATATTTAAATATTCAAAGGCAATAGTATTCACTACTATGCAAACAATATAAATATTCAACGAGACTGTGCGCACAAATATTATATGCGTGAGCGATAGCGACGTGCATAATTAATTAGCACGAGTGATTATTAAGTGAGCAATTAATTATGCATAATGCGGATTATATATGCGGAATTATATATTCTCAAGATCTTTGCAGGGCTGGCGAGACCAAACTTTCAGCCGGTCGTGTGGCTATGCTTGTGTCTGTCGTACTCGGTACTCACCGTATGCATCACCTAGCTCGCTACAGAACCAGGCTAACCCGTTCTTCTCCCTCGCTATCCCCAGTCATGGACACACAGGACTCAGGCACTATCGTCTCCCCAGGCAGTTCCACCCGAAGGGAACACTTCTCTGCGGACACAGGGTTCTCTACAACGCCGCTACATAGGCTAACACGAGAACAACTCAACGCAGAGGTTTCTCCTCTAGGGTCCCTAGCATAGAGACATCACCCCATATGAACAAACTTAAAGGACAACTAGGATTAAAACAGAAAAGCTTAATCCATTTTCACAAGGCAAGCTTACATACGGCTTTCCCTTTTGGGAAACCCCAAGCACTTAGCACAAACCTTAATTACCTTACAAGCACGGGAAGTCGATGATCTTCCTTATTCTCTAATTTACAGAGGTGGTATTGTACAGTGGTAGTGGGGTGTTGCTATTATGGTGTATGATTTCTCAGAGTGCTTCTGAGATCAAGGCTTCATGGTGTGGAGTGGAGTGGAGTAGTGAGTGGGTGAGCGGGTGCTTCGGTCTGAGGGCGGATGGTTCGATGCTCTTCTGATTCTGAATGCAAACGCTCGGCGTCTCCTTTTAAAGAGCTCAGAGAGCCTTCTGGAGCGTCCTTCGCGCTTATCTGGCTGTCCTTCGAGTTTATCGTCTTCACAGCTGGATGGCGCACCGTCTTCAATTATCGGCTTCTACTGTTGCCGGATGGTGACCTTCCAACGTCGCATTGCCTTCTGAAGATAACGAACGCCTGCGTCTTCAATTATCTTCTTGAACTGTTGTATGACAACGACTTCGTCTTCGATAATTGATGCTTTCTCTGATGGATTTGGGACATTCACAATATTTTATTCTATTCACTGTATATTCCTTTTGCGCTGGCTGTTTTTACTCAAAAAATTTCAGGGGGTATGTATGGTCTTCCACGTCCGAATGATTAATGTTGCAAACATTAATCAAAACTCTAGAACGTGTGTATATTATTCTATATTATTCTTTCCCGGGCCAAATTGTTGATAAACCTTATCAACATAGGGAATATATATTCATTGATATTGATCACAGCCTGCCTAGACTTTTCTTATTTAGTCAATATCTTCTTCAATGTCTGAATCATCAGGCTGGCATATTCCATGAAGAGACAATAAATCTCTGTATTCTTTTCTTATATCACATTCTTCAACATAATTGGGCTTAATCAATATTCCAATCCCTCGTTGTTCAACATAGGGAATATATTTCTCGATATTGGTCTGGAGACTTATTTATTTTAATATTCATAATATTAGAATCTATCATTCTGATGGTTACCCATGACCACGGATATCCAACATATTGTCATCTAGCATATCATTGATATCTTCATCAGATATATATGCATTCATCTTTGAATCATAGTTTTTTTTATATATTCCTCGTAATCTTTCCTTATGCTTTGCTCATAGTCTTGGTTTATATTTTAGAAATTCATATTTATTTCATTCTTAACTTCCTGCAAGACTTCATCTTTTATATTTTTCTTTAATTGAGGAATAATTAAGTTAAGCCTTTCCTTTATTCTTTTATCAATATCATCATCATTTGATATTTCTGTAACATCTTTATATGTGGGCATTTTTGACGAGCTTGCTTCTTGCATATTCATTCCTGGCTCATTGATTTTCATATCTCTTGCTCTTTTATATTTTTGAATATAATCTTTTGCTTCTGGTTGTATGAAATAATTTATTTCCAAAAGACTTCGTCCATATGATAGAGCTTGGTCAATATCTAGATATTTTTGGAATGAAGACTTACCCCTTCCTTCTTTTTCCATTTCTATCTGCTGAGATACAATTGATTCATATATTAAATAAACTCCTGGCACGGTTCCTCTATATATAACATATATGGGTTTCTTTTCTATATATTCAGACAGTTCTTTCTGCTGTATTTTTTCATTTATCATATTAAAATATTCGGCTAGGCTATTTAATATTACTAACATATATCCTCTTTCTTCCCTCTTATTGTTATATTGAAACCAAAAGTTGTCTCGAATGCATTCTTGAACATTGTCTAGAACTATATGGTCTTTGGGCTTGAATTTATATGTATTTGGAGGAAATATTCTTAACTTATTCTCAGCTCCAAAATAGTAATTTTTATCCCCATTGAGGTTTGTTCCTTTCTTCATTCCTGCAAAACAGATGATCGTGAAAATATATCAGGTAAAATATTATCTTTTCCTTTTATATGTTTAAATATAACTTTATAACCATTTTCAGTGATAATATCTTCAAATAAGACCCATCTTCTAGTTAAACTTTTTTTACTGTTAACTTTATTATAATATCTACATATAGCTTCGCAGTCTGTTCTTACTGTAAACTCTTTAAATCCTAGATATAATCTAAAAGCATTTATTGCATTGATAACGGCTAGAATTTCTCTATCGGTATTGTTTATCGTTTTTAACTTATATTTACCTGAAGCATATCTACATATTTTTTCTTCTAACTTTGGTGAATATTTGTGAGGCTTTTGCTTAAGTATTACACCCCATCCTAATTCTGATGCATCTGTTTCTATAATAAAATAGTTATCATCTAAAGGTAATTCTAAGAGTTTTAAATCTTTAACCTTTTCTTTTATAATTCTAACTAATTCTATATCTTCAGAATTAAAATACTTTTGTCCATTCTTTCTTAACTTCGCATATAATGGACCAGCTAATTTTGCTAAATTTTCTATATAATTTCTAGCATAATTTACTATTCCTAGGAACTGTTGTAATGTCTTCTTATTATTCATGACATCTGGAAATTGTAATATTTTCTTTGCAATATGATCTTGCAAATGAATTTTTCCCTCTCCTATTTCATGGCCTAAGAAATTTATCTTTTCTTTGCATATTTTTATTTTTCTCTTTGAAAGTATTAACCCATATTGCTCTATCTTTCTAAAAAATGTTTCTAAATGAGCTATGTGCTCTTTGTAAGATTTTGAAAAGATTAGAAGATCATCAATATAAACTAGTATGAATTCTTGATTTTCATTAAAGATATTCTGTATTTTTCTTTGAAATAAGGTAGGGGCATTTTTCAAACCTAAAGGCATTACTATCCATTCGTAATGACCTTGAGGACATATGAAAGCAGTCCATTCTATTGATTCTTCTGCCATTTTTACTTGCCAAAAACCAGCTTTTAGATCAAATTTTGAAAAATATTTACAACCTTGTATCCTATTTATCCATTCTTGCTTATTTGGGATATTATATGCATCATCTATAGTATTATCATTTAATCTTTTATAATTAATAACCATTCTTGATTTTCCTCTGGCTATTTCAGCATGATTTCTAACTATAAATGCTGCTGATCTGTGAGGACTTCGACTTTCTCTTATAGCTCCAAGTTTTAACAATTCTTCTATATGCATTTTAAATTCTTCTATATCTTTAGGTGTTGCTTCTATAGGACTTGTCTTAATTATATATTCTGGATTTATTATATTAATTTTACATACTATACCATTCTTATCTCAATATTTCATTGGTATTTCTCCAATTATTTGAATATCTTCTAGTCTTTGGACTATTTTGTCTATATCTTTTTTGGACTTTATGTCCCTATACCAGTTTGGCGCTAGTGATTATAAACTAATGCCTTCTATACTTGAATTTGCTACATGAAATTCTTCTATATTTTCGCCCAACTCTTCATTATCAGACCCTTCAATTTTTAGATTAGTCCTATCTAAATTAGAATTTATATTTCTTTGAATTTCTGTTATGTATGGAATATTATCTTGATGAGGAATAAAAGTAATTCCTTGCTCATGTATAATTGTTGTTTGTACTAAAAATTGTAAAAATCTTAAACCTAGTAACATATCAACACTTATCATAGATAAATATCTTATTGTAATTTCATCTATTATATATTTGGTATTGTTTATTTGTATTTCTATATTATAAGCTAATTGATTATGAGGTCTTTGTGTTCCAGACATATCAGTAGATATTTTTGCTTTATTTTGATCTATTATATGAACTATTTCTAGGCATCTTGCACATAGAGACATCGTCCCATATGAACAAGCTTAAAGGACAACTGGGATTAAAACAGAAAGGCTTAATCCATTTTCACAAGGTAAGCTTACATACGGCTTTCCCTTTCGGGAAACCCCAAGCGCTTAGCACAAACCTTAATTACCTTACAAGCACGGGAAGTCGGTGATCTTCCTTATTCTCTAATTTACAGAGGTGGTATTATACAGTGGTAGTGGGGTGTTACTATTATGGTGTATGATTTCTCAGAGTGCTTCTGAGATTATGGCTTCATAGTGTGGAGTGGAGTCTTCGTGTGGTGAGTGAGCGGGATGCTTCGGTCTGAGGGCGGATCGTTGAGCGGGTGTGGGAGCGGATGGTTCGATGCAGAATGCAAGCGCTCGGCGTCTCCTTTTAAAGAGCTCAGAGGACCTTCTAGAGCGTCCTTTGCGCTTATCTGGCTGTCCTTCGAGTTTAACCTCTTCACAGCTGGATGGCGCACCATCTTCAATTATCGGCTTCTACTGTTGCCGGAGGGTGACCTGCCAACGTCGCATTGCCTTCTGAAGATAACGAACGCCTGCGTCTTCAATTATCTTCTTGAACTATTGCATGACAATGACTTCGTCTTCGATAATTGATGCTTTCTCTGATGGATTTGGGATATTCAGAATATTTTATTCTATTCACTGTATATTCCTTTTACGCTGGCTGTTGCGCTAGCTGTTTTTGTCTTGAAAAATTCAGGGGGTATGTATGGTCTTCCACGCCCGAATGATTAATGTTGTAAACATTAATCAAAACTCTGGCACGTGTGTATATTTCTGTATTATTCTTCCCCGAACCAAATTGTTGATAAACCTTATCAACATAGGGAATATATATTCATTAATATTGATCACAGCCTTCCTAGACTTTTCTTATTTAGTCAATATCTTCTTCAATGTCTGAATCATCAGGCTGGCATATTTTATGAAGAGACAATAAATCTCTGTATTCTTTTCTTAGATCACATTCTTCACCATAATTGGGCTTGATCAATATTCCAATCCCTCGTTGTTCAACATAGGGAATATATTTCTCGATATTGATCTGAAGACTTATTTATTTCAATATTTATAATATTAGAATCTATCATTCTGATGGCTGCCCATGACCACGGATATTCAACATATTGTCATCTAGCATATCATTGATATCTTCATCAGATATATGTGCATTCATCTTTGAACATAGTCTTTTTTTATATATTTCTCGTAATCTTTCCTTATGCTTTGCTCATAGTCTTGGTTTATATTTTGGAAATTCACATTTATTTCATTCTTAACTTCCTGCAAGACTTCATCTTTTATATTTTTCTTTAATTGAGGAATAATTAAGTTAAGCCTTTCCTTTATTCTTTTATCAATATCATCATCATTTGATATTTCTATAACATCTTTATAGTGGGCATTTTTGATGAGCTTGCTTCTTGCATATTCATTCCTGGCTCATTGATTTTCATATCTCTTGCCCTTTTATATTTTTGAATATAATCTTTTGCTTCTGGTTGTATGAAATAATTTATTCCCAAAAGACTTCGTGCATATGATAGAGCTTGGTCAATATCTAGATATTTTTTGAATGAAGGCTTACCCCTTCCTTCTCTTTCCATTTCTATCTGCTGAGATATAATGGATTCATATGTTAAATAAACTCCTGGCACGGTTCCTCTATATATAACATATACGGGTTTCTTTTCTATATTTTTAGATGGTTCTGTCGGCTGTATTTTTCTATTTATCATATTAAAATATTCAGCTAGGCTATTTAATATTGCTAACATATATCCTCTTTCTTCCCTCTTATTGTTATATTGAAACCAAAAGTTGTCTAGAATGCATTCTTGAACACTGTCTAGAACTATATGGTCTTTGGGATTGAATTTATATGTATTTAGAGGAAATATTCTTAACTTATTCTCAGCTCTAAAATAGTAATTTTTATCTCCATTGGGGCTTGTTCCTTTCTTCATTCCTACAAAACAGATGATCGTGAAAATATATCAGGTAAGATATTAACTTTTCCTTTTATATGTTCAAATATAACTTTATAACCATTTCCAGTGATAATATCTTCAAATAAGACCCATCTTCTAGTTGAACTTTTTTTACTGTTAACTTTATTATAATATCTACATATAGCTTCGCAGTCTGTTCTTACTGTAAACTCTTTAAACCCTAGATATAATCTAAAAGCATTTATTGCATCGATAACGGCTAGAATTTCTCTATCGGTATTGTTTATCGTTTTTAACTTATATTTACCTGAAGCATATCTACATATTTATTCTTTTAACTTTGGTGAATATTAGTGAGGCTTTTGCTTAAGTATTGCACCCCATCCTAATTCTGATGCATCTGTTTCTATAATAAAATAGTTATCATCTAAAGGTAATTCTAAGGGTTTTAAATCTTTAACCTTTTCTTCTATAATTCTAACTAATTTTATATCTTCGGAATTAAAATACTTTTGTCCATTCTTTCTTAACTTCGCATATAATTGACCAGCTAATTTTGCTAAATTTTTTATATAATTTCTAGCATAATTTATTATTCCTAAGAACTGTTGTAATGTCTTTTTATCATTCATGACATCTGAAAATTGTAATATTTTCTTTGCAATATGATCTTACAAATGAATTTTTCCCTCTCTTATTTCATGGCCTAAGAAATTTATCTTTTCTTTGCATGTTTCCATTTTTTTTGAAAGTATTAACCCATATTGCTCTACCTTTCTGAAAAATGTTTCTAAATGAGCTATGTGCTCTTTGTAAGATTTTAAAAAGATTAGAAGATCATCTATATAAACTTGTATGAATTCTTGATTTTCATTAAAGATATTCTGCATTTTTCTTTACAATAAGACAGGGGCATTTTTCAAACCTAAAGGCATTACTATCCATTCGTAATGACCTTGAGGACATATGAAAGCAGTCCATTCTATTGATTCTTCTGCCATTTTTACTTGCCAAAAACCAGCTTTTAAATCAAATTTTAAAAAATATTTACAACCTTGTATCCTATTTATCCATTCTTGCTTATTTGGGATATTATTTGCATCATCTATAGTATTATCATTTAGTCTTTTATAATTAATAACCATTCTTGATTTTCCTCTGGCTATTTCAGCATGATTTCTAACTATAAATGCTGCTGATTTGTGAGGACTTCGACTTTCTCTTATAGCTCCAAGTTTTAACAATTCTTCTATATGCATTTTAAATTCTTCTACATCTTTAGGTGTTGTTTTTATAGGACTTATCTTAATTATATATTCTGGATTTATTATATTAATTTTATATACTATACCATTCTTATCCCAATATTTTATTGGTATTTCTCTAATTATTTGAATATCTTCTAATCTTTGGACTATTTTGTCTATATTTTTTTTGGACTTTATATCCCTATACCAGTTTGGTGCTAGTGATTGTAAACTAATGCTTTGTATACTTGAATTTGCTACATGAAATTCTTCTATATTTTCTCCCAACTCTTCATTATCAGACCCTTCAATTTTTAGATTAGACCTATCTAAATTAGAATTTATATTTCTTTGTATTTCTATTATGTATGGAATATTATCTTGATGAGGGATAAAAGTAATTCCTTGCTCATGTATAATTGTTGTTTGTACTGAAAATTATAAAAATCTTAAACCTAGTAACATATCAACACTTATCATAGATAAATCTCTTATTGTAATTTCATCTATTATATATTTGGTATTGTTTATTTGTATTTCTATATTATAAGCTAATTGATTATGAGGTCTTTGTGTTCCAGACATATCAGTAGATATTTCTGCTTTATTTTGATCTATTGTATAAACTATTTCTAGGCATCTTGTAAAATATTTATCATGTATAATATTCTTTGTGCAACCAGTATCTATCAACGCTAATGTTTTATAAGAGATATTTGGAGTTAAGTTTAATTTTATAGGTATTCTTATACCTACTATATCTTTGAATGGTAACCTAACTAAAAAATACTATATTTAGTAAAGTGTTCCATTTTACTAATTATATGAGTGAAAGTGTATATATGTTGTTGATAATTGGTATATACTGTATTATGGGGCTTTGCTATAATAATTATTAAATAAAATTCTAAACCAATTGAAAAATGCAAAGCCCCATAATACAGTATATACCAATTATCAACAGCATATATACACTTTCACTCATATAATTAGTAAAATGGAACACTTTACTAAATATTATGGCATCTTTTAATTGTGTAGCTTTATCATCTTTTCTATTTATTATAGTCTGCTCTTTTAACTCAGTATTAGTGATAATATTTCTATCATTCTTATATTCTTCATTAAGTTCAATTCTAGCTCTTAATTCTTCTAATTCTGCTTTCAAAGTATTTACTCTGTTTTCTAAATTTCTGACTCTACTTGTCAATATTTTATCTTCTTGTTCTAATTCTATCTCTTGTCTCCATTTCTGATTATTTGTCTTTAAACAAGAAACACATGCTTGTTTTAAACATTTACTATATGTGGCTCTATTTTCTTGACTAGGGTAGTATATGCAAAATATACATTTTATATTATAGTCACCTCTTTCTTTTATCCAATCATGTTCACAACCATCTTGATCCATAAATTCAATATTTGCTTCTATTGAATTTTTAGTATTATTAGATATAATATCTAATCCTTCCATAGCATTATCTAAATTGCACAATTCTTCATCATATAATGTGTCTATAAAATCTTTATAACTTTGAGCATTATCTTCTTCTTCTTCATCATAGCTTTCTAATAAAAGCTGCTGATTAATATTCAACTGCTCATCTTTGTCTATATTATATTCAATATTATTGCTCTGCACAGCTTCTTCAACATCATAATATTCTCTGTCTTTATTCACAACTACTTTGACAGTAGATGTTTTAAGATATTTATTTTCTAGACCTCTTTCCTCCTTGAGTTTATTAAGACTATAAATCTTTCTCCTAAAATAGATTTCTTTCTCTCTTATAACATTTCATTCACTTATACCAGTTCTAAAATATTCATCAGAATTTTTTCTAATCTTTTGTTCATAATATTTAATTTGGCTATCTATATCTTCCATTATTACACTTTTAGTAAATCTCTTAAATTCAAATTTTATTAACCAGGCTCTGATACCACTGCGGCAGGGAGTATGGGTATTCGTGGCTAATATTCGAATTCAAGACTCAAATTTAAATTTCAAAATTCATGAGTTACTATTCAAATTCATTATACTATTCAAATTCGTTGTACTATTCAAATTCGGAATATGAATAGTGCACGAGCACTTCACTCGTGTTGCACACTTGTTATAAAATATTCAAAGCACATACTATTTGGATACTATGCAGGATATTTAAATATTCAAAGGCAATAGTATTCACTACTATGCAAACAATATAAATATTCAACGAGACTATGTGCACGAATATTATATGCGTGAGCGATAGCGACGTGCATGATTAATTAGCACGAGTGATTATTAAGTGAGCAATTAATTATGCGTAATACGGATTATGTATGCGGAATTATATATTCTCAGGATCTTTGCAGGGCTGGCGAGACCAAACTTTCAGCCGGTCGTGTGACTATGCTTGTGTCAGTCCTACTCGGTACTCACTGTATGCATCACCTAGCTCGCTACAGAACCAGGCTAACCTGTTCTTCTCCCTCGCTATCCCCAGCCATGGACACACAGGACTCAGGCATTATCATCTCCCCAGGCAGTTTCACCCGAAGGGAACACTTCTCTGCGGACACAGGGTTCTCTACAACGCCGCTACATGGGCTAACACGAGAACAACTCAACGCAGAGGTTTCTCCTCTAGGGTCCCTAGCATAGAGACATCGCCCCATATGAATAAGCTTAAAGGACAACTGGGATTAAAACAGAAAAGCTTAATTCATTTTCACAAGGCAAGCTTACATACGGCTTTCCCTTTCGGAAAACCCCAAGCACTTAGCACAAACCTTGATTACCTTACAAGCACAGGAAGTCGGTGATCTTCCTTATTCTCTAATTTATAAGGTGGTATTGTACAGTGGTAGTAGGGTGTTACTATTATGGTGTATGATTTCTCAGAGTGCTTCTGAGATCATGGCTTCATGGTGTAGGAGAGTGGAATAGTGAGTGGGTGAGGGTGATGAACGGATGCTTCGGTCTGAGGGCGGATGATTCGATCGATGATTTTCTCTGCTTCGATCTATCCTTCGATTGCTTGCCTCCGAGTGCAGCTTGGACTTCGCATGCCGACGATCGAGATGCCTCCTCCCGGCCGGCCCAAAGCACACACAGCTTGCCTTCTACTTCAGCTATTTGCTAGAAAGGCCTATTCGATCTGCCTTGCATAGCCGCGCGACGACGACACACATTGTCACGTTTGAGCAGCTTTCAACTTTACCTAAGTTTATTTATATTATAGAGAAAAAAGATAAAGATGGAACTTCCTTTGTCGTCATGGACGAGAGGTCAGCTCAACCCTGCCGACTCCGCAACTAATTTAGATGGCGATCATATCAGCTCGCAGATAGCTAGCAGATCTCAGTTCTGAATTTCTGATGATGACGAGCGATGCAAAATCACATTGAACTGTGTTCGTTCCGAGAATATGCAACTCTCGCATATAATGCATTTCTCACTATACCATACGAATGATTTTTATATACAGTCAAAACTGATTTTTAGAACTGAGCTAATTTTGGGCTACCATACCATTTTCTATTGATGCCATCATTTTGTATTGAGTTCCAAAAATTTCCTATTGGATATTATATTTTGGTCCTAAATAGTCTTAAATAACATAAGTTTCAGCTACAAAATTTGCACTATATATGTACAATATGTAGAGCATGTCTGCACCTGAGTTTCGAACATGAGAACTTAAATTGCACATTTGAACCTTTAAATGGTATCAAATTGTTTGGGATCCATAACCCTTATAGGTCCCCTAATCATGTTTCGTCGTAAACCTCACTCTTGACAAGCAATGAAGTTTGCGTTGTAGGATTGAGTTACAAGGGGCGCATGCATCATCATCCGAAAGGGAGCTTCGAAATGGCACCACGGTGACCTAACTAAGGTACCTTAGAAAGATTCCTAAGAGGTGTTACATTGGTAATATTGTGCCCACCTTATTTTTAGAGGTGCTATTTATTTATGACGCCCAAATTATAAGTGGTAGAACAAAAATGCTCCTACACCGTACCACAACTAGATGATCTTAAGTATATTCTTGGCTAGTAGTAGGGGCATTTTGGCTCTTTCAGACTAAGCATGTGCAGTAGAAAAATTCCAACTAGGTTAACTTCTCATGTTGAGGGTCTCTTCACTCTTAGAAGCAAGTCCTCTTCCTCGCTGGAGTTCGGCGTTGCCTAAGTGTTCCCTACAGGGTTGACTTTTCGAGTTTCGCAAGCGATAAATCATGGGTTCAGGGATGGAGCTAGCTATATGACAAGGTTTGGCAACCTCCATACGTAAAATCTATAGAAATACAAAATATATGTAGTGTATATATATACATGACATACATCAATACATGTAGCATACATGTTTGATCTTTATTACTAATCTATTCATGTTTGATCTTTATTACTACTCTATTCATGTTTGATCTTTATAAGCTCCGCGACACCTAAAAATCACTCCCTTCTCCGCTACTACATGGGTTAGTGAAATGATCAGGAGTCCCATCAATGGTAGGACCCTAACAAAGTTGATAATCTAATTTGATATGATAAATTTTTTATGATACGGTCATGATTTGAACAATATATTGTCCAGTCTAGTATTGGTTTGATTACATCGGGTACATCTGCGCTAGGGTCAATCTTCTTGAGCCTTCAACAAAACCTAACCCTAGAAATTCAAGTAACCCTAGTCTAAGCTCATCAACCCACAAGAGCAAATCCATCACTTTGGATCAAGTGAGGAGTGAGGATGTTTTTAGTGTGCCAGATTCCTATTAAGTGCGAGCAAGAGAAGGGTCATAATTGTAGGAGAGAGCTTAGCCTCCACCGAAGGAGTTACGAGAGTAGAGAAGTCCAAGATCCTGTTCAGAGACGGACACACCGATCGATGGAAGTTGTTTCTTCGGTCATAGGAGATAGAGAGGTGTCGTGTTAGAATATATATGAGCAAATGAGGGAAAGTAAAGATAAATTAAATTAGTCATGTACCATAAACCTATACGCGGATATCTAATACTTGCATCTTTAAAAATTACTAACATCTATGTTAGTACAGATTGATGGAGTAGTAGCCTGTTTGAAATTGTAAGTGCTTTGCTCAGTTACCATGGCAGGCCCAAAAATTCTCTATATTTTACTACAAATAGTAGTAGTGGCCCAACCTATACAAGACGCTAAGGGGATTTTGCCCTTGGTCACTCTCTATATTTTAATATAAAACACTCTGCCTTTGCCCTGTTACTTGGCTTTTGCACTCTCTCCCTTGGTCACTGTCGGTCACCCAGCAATACCAAATCAACTCTAGCGACAGCGTGACTGGCCTTTATTAGTAGCAGTGGCCCAACCTATACAAGGCGCTTAGGGGCTAACAAAGTAGTGAAGCATGCCATTCTCATTTCTTATTTCCTCCTAATTTTTCCCAATCAGACTGTCCATGTCAAAATCCAATTATCTCTATTTTAAATTTTCAATTGAACAAACTAAGTTCATGAGTTATTTATGCTGCAATCTGGAGAGTTCTTCTAGAATTACAAAAATGATCAAGACATTGATAAGTTGTAACTTTAAATGTTTATAAACTTTATGTTCCATTATATCCAATATGTTGTGTTCCCTATTGTCAATTTGTTTTCATTGATAAGTTGTAACTTTAAATGTTTATAAACTTTCATGTATAGACTCAGGTTCACTTGCTAATGTTGATGATATGATAGAAACGATCGAACCAAATAATAATCTATAATTATATTATTATTTTGTAGCACATCATGTGAAGAAGTGCATGAAATCGAAATATCTTCTAAACTGTGCATTTTATCTATATTATTGTTTATGTAAACTAGCATGCGGGAGTTTGAACAACAGCCCCCTCTTCTCCCGCCAACATACACAAACACACATGCACCAACGCATGCAAAACCGCTGCCGTTGCCTCCACAACTATAGTACTCCCTCTGTCAGTTTCTAGAGTTGTCTAAAGTCAATGTTTTTTTTTCAAGTTTAGTCGAATTTATAGAAAAGAGCATCACATGACACGTTAGTATAGCTAGACAGATACATCATAAACTATATTTTCATAATATGTTTATTTGGTATTATAAATATTTATACTTTTTCTATAAACCGAGTTTGGAGTAGCTCTAGGAATATATTTTTGTTTAGAATATAATTGAAATAGTTTTTTTCCTAAAAAAGAATAAACAAAATCACACGTCGATGAGATGGCGATGATTCAGAGTTGAACCCTATGCAGGGACTTTGTGAGATAAGTCATGCAGATACACGGCAAACTTCTTCTCCAAACGTCCCATTCATACAGGTATATGGTATTTGTCTACGGTGATTTGGTAGCCTCAGCTGTCAATGCTCTGATGCACTAGTTGACTTAGGTGAGCAGGCAAGTGAAGCTCAGCTTCACTAACACTAAACAACGCAGAAGCTGACACGGATTGGCCAGCCTTCACCTTATCAAAAAGCAGGGGAAGTGATTGAGACCACACCAAGAGCTATGACATTAATACTTGCTGTTAGAACTGTACTACAAGTTTAACAACTCGAATTTTCAAACTATTGCCTACAAATTCAAGCCAGCGATTACGCATATAGGAGACCCAATTTGTTTTCTTATGCCAGTTGGCTGGATAAACTCTTCCTACTACCAATAGATACTAACCATCTGCAATATATATTGTCTGAACTCTGAAGTCTGAAGAAGTTTATTGGATCCTAACACCATTTGATCTCTTCAGAACTCAGAAGCAATGCTTGCAGCTGCACTGCCTACAGACACAAGCAATAAGGACTTCAAATCTCAGGTTGCCAGCTTGCAACCTTAGCTCTTCATTGTTTAAAGTTTGATGGACAGGTGTGTTGCACCTGCTAGCCCATTTGAGAAATGCACACTCATTGAGCATCTTCCGAGCTTGGTTTATATATGAAATATGAACAGAAAGATGGCATTTCCTTGTCCTTTTGGACAAGGTATCACTTGTAACACTAGTGACCTCACAACGACTAAACGAAAGAAGACCACTCTAAACTAGAGAATTAGGGAATATAGCATCTAAATGTATCTGACCATGCTGGCCGGTCACTGCATAGCCTTTGATCTTTGCTGAACCGTACCATTGCTATGTTTAAGCCCCTTCCATAAAGCACAGATATTAGTTCTCAGTCGTTCAGTTGTCAGGTCTTATAAAGCTGTGCACATAGTTAGGTGCTAAATGCATCAAACATGCATATATTGGGTGCAACTCCAGTACCAGTGTACCAAGGTGCCTCATTGAATTATGCATAGAGCTTTAACTTTTGCAATTCTTTATTCCCCGACACAAATCCAGACAACCACCCACTAAGTACATATCAAATGCTGCACCTGTTTCAGGGGAAAATATTTCTTTAGGCACACCGTACACAGGATACATACCTAACCAGACAAATTTCATTAGCATTGATCGGCAGACCTCCTGCCTTTTCCTTGAAAAAAGAGACAAATTTCAGTAGGACTTTAACATGAAGAGATTTACAAAATGGGCCTTTACTGTAAATGCAAGGAACAAATTGAATTTCCTGTCTGGCATGCAGGGAGTATTTGCTACTATCCAGTAGTACTGAAAAAGAAAGGCAAGATGAAGCTGGCTATGTATTCAAAGCGTCCAACATAATGTGTACAACGCCTATCCTAGCTCAAAAAATAACAGATAGTAGTACCTCCACATTTTCTTTTGTGGTGCATTTTGATCAACAGAGTACCAACGATGATGGGTATGGGTTCGTTGCACTGTTGAAAATCAGTGGAAAGACTGTGGTGACAGAGATTAGAGAGATGAAATTGGCCCCATATTTCACCCAGAACAACATAAATGAGCTATTATATATGAAGTGAGGTTTAAGCAATACTGTTTAGACCGAAAGCATTTCAAGTTCTAATGAAACTACCAAACTGAATAGGTACCAGTGAAAGAGAAGGGAGGGAAGACAGTAGCCAAGCATGCAGTGACCAGTGAGCGTGCATTGCTGGTTGATAAAATTAATGAATCTTTCTTGAAACTGCCAAAAAGCAGAGTGATCATGTGATGAAGATAACTTGGATAAAACTGACCACAAAACTCGGGGAGTGAAAATTTGAAGTTCAAGGAAACAAATGTGTCCTGAAGCGATTTTCAAACTGTTAGGATTTTCTAGGATTAAACTATCAATGCACTGATCCATGTAAGTTGGCGGTTTTTGTTAGGTCAATGAAACCAACCCAAAAGCCGATCAATGACAGAGAAAACCAGGATGAAATTAGCCATGTAATCTGGAGCTGCAAACGTACCATGTCGTCTATGTTTAAACCACCGGCTGTTTCTAGTGGCTAAATTATGAAGTTACCTGCTGCTGCAAAAGGTTTGCAGTTAGCTCAGGATTTCTCGGCCAAGTATCACCACCGGAAAGGCGATACTGAAAAAGAAAAGCAGAATGAAGTTAACCACATTTGCTCTATGAATCATCTAGATGGTTGCCAAGTCTGACAGAAGAAATGAACTCATCAATGTAGCTAGTTGTTTCGTTTCTAAAAAAACAAAACAAAAAACAATGTAGCTAGTTATTAGTTTTTCAAAGTTATCAATGCAGTAGCATGTTGTGAGCTACCATTAGCATAGCATGGTACTGAAGTTAACAAATCATGGCCTGCCTGTGGGAAAAAGAAACGACTTCTGTGCCAAGAGACAGTGAAAAATAGCCAAGTAGGGATGTACCCAGAAATTAAAAACAGACATACGCACTTCTGAGAGTTCTGAACCCAACGAAAGAACAGAGCGAGAATTTACTGTTTAAGCTGGCTATTACTGAACCTGAATCCTCAAATATGTCATAAATATTATAAAAGATTTTCATATACAACCTACGTTAATTAAACTATTTTATTTCTTGTATACATAATTATTAAATACCCAATTATCCCCTTTCAGTTACCAGAAAGGTAATTACTGACAGCGAGCAGCAGGAAGAGATGGGCCAAGGAAACTCATGAACCATGTAGTATGCGGAAACCACCAGCAATTTCCACTCACTAAACTAGCAAAGCCATCACACATGCATTAAGATCGAGTGGAAGCTTTCAAGCAGCTACCTTGAAGCCCATATGCTACCGAACAAGCCTGACGCAGCACCTTAACCTGTAAACCCTTTATAATAGACCCACAACCACACATACCAAACATCATTCCAAGCTCGATCTCTCCATTCATTCACTCATAGTTTGCCTCCCAAAATCCCTGCCTCGCGCGTGGCAGCAGCACAGCACGATGATCACCACAGCACACACCCGGCAGCAGCACCATGCCTTCGAGAAGAGCCCTGGCAACAACCACATGAAGAGCATCGACAGGAAGCTGCAGCAGGCCATGAACCAAGCGGCCAGCAAGTACATGCAGAGGATCTACCCTCTGGGCATCCAGAGGAGCAGCTCCAACCTTACATTGTCGTCGCTCTCGCTGTCGCAGAACTCCAACGACTCCTCCATCAGCAGCTCCAACTCCAGCTGGGAGCCCAAGGTGCCGCTGCTCTATGGCGGCACCTTCAGCCCCTGGGGCGAAGTGATGGTGTCTCGGGAGATGAGGCGAGAGGATGATGACAAGGTCAGTGACCATGACGCTGAGGGAGGTGAGGACTTCGACTGCAGTGAACCAGGGAGCTTGCATAGGTGCAGCTGGATCACCAAGAACAGTGGTAAGAAACTAAATGCTAGCAAACTTTGTTTCTGCCAGTCCTTTTGTTTCAACTGAATAGTGATCTTCATTCATGCATTTGTTTCATTCACATGCATATTATGTTAGCATGCTGTTTCTACTGGACGAGCTGAGCTTTAACCACGCGCTTTCACCTTTTGAGAACATCGGTTTCTTTGTACAGGAGATGTGCATATATTATTATCTTAAAAAAAGGGCATGCATATATTCATTATTATCTGAGAAAAAGGAGATGCACGTATGCCTTTGGCTAACTGAATGATGCAAAAGAAAGTAAAATTCACCAACCAATGACTATATAAAGGTTGGTCACGATTTTTTTTTAAAACAAAAAAAGGAGTTTGGATAGACAATGGGGACAGGCAGGCAGGCAGCCTTGTCCTTTTAAGAAATAGCGAAGCCGACATCGCTGACTTGATACTCTGATTTAACTGACCAAATTTGAGTGCTGGTGAGATGGAGAACAGCAGCATTCAGTCGACAAATTCATGGGAAAGGGACTTGTCTTCTGTTCGGTGTAGTTTGTTGGGCAAAATAGACTAACTATTAGGGATAGAAAAAAAACGAACAACGCAATCAAAAAACGGAAAAGTGAAAAGTGACTGAATGACTGACTGGAAATTTTGTTGTGCAGACGAGGCGTACGTTCAGTTCCACGACGAGTGCTGGGGCGTCCCTGTGTACAGCGACAAGTATAGTATTTGATTGATCTTGCCATCTGATTCATTAATAAGTTCTCCCTGTCTGAATTTGTAAACTTACTGAAACTACGCTCGATCATGCTGGTGATCCATGTCTGCGGTCTATGGCAGCCGTCTGTTCGAGCTTCTGTCGCTGTCAGGGATGCTTATCGACCACAACTGGACGGAGATCCTGAAGCGGCGGGACATGTACAGGGAGGCGTTCGCCGACTTCGACCCCAGCGCGGTGGCGCGGATGGACGAGGACGACGTCGCCGAGATCAGCGGCAACCGGGAGCTTCTGCTGGGCGAGTGCAGGGTCCGGTGCATCGTGGAGAACGCCAAGTGCATCCAGAAGGTGGCCAGGGAGTTCGGCTCCTTCAGCGGCTACATGTGGGGACACGTGAACCACCGGCCGGTGGTGGGCAAGTACCGGCAACACAAGTACATCCCGTTCCGGACACCCAAGTCGGAGGCGGTGAGCAGGGACCTCGTCCGCCGGGGCTTCCGCCTCGCCGGCCCCGTCATCGTCTACTCCTTCATGCAGGCCGCCGGCATGGCCATCGACCACCTCGTCGACTGCTTCCGCTTCCACGACTGCGTCCGCCTCGCCGAGCGATCCTGGGGCATCACCAACGTCGCCGCATAGCCAACGTCGTCCGTCGTCCATGGCTCTCGATCCACATTTTTCTTGGTGTTGTTATTTCTTTTTTTTTTTTTTTTTTTTTTTGCTCCTTTTTGTCTGGAGATCCGATCCGGTGGTGGTAACTGTGTGTGTGAAATGTAGAGTATATATATGCTAAGTTATGATGTAATAATAAGTCTATTAACTCTTTGCAAGCGAAAATTAGTACTGAATTAGTAGGACTGCATGCAACTGGCTTTAGGCTTCTGCAATAGTAGTAAGTCGCCCTTTTTTGTCATATAAAAAGGAGATTGTTGTTTACCCAATGCAAGTTTAAGCTCTTCAGTTCAGCATGTGCTTTGTTGATAACCTGCACAAATTTCGTTACTTCAAACCAATTTCATTCGGGCCCAGCTACCTTATTACCTAGTTACCTGATTTTGATAAAAGACGGTTTGCTTCACCATTGTCGTACTTGAAACACAAAGAGGACAAAAAGAAAGTCAAATAGAACAATTTGATGGCCAGGTTTTTCCATGGCTCTCGATCCAAGTTTTTCACATGCACCATTTTCTTGGTGGTGTTATTTCTTTTTTTCCCCCCCTTTTTTTTTTGTTTGGAGATCCGATCCGGTGGTAACAACTCTTGAATTGTGTGTCAGATGTAGAGTATATAGGCTAAGTTATGATGCAATAATAAGTCTATTAACTCTTTGCAAACGAAAATTAGTACTGAATTAGTAGGACTGCATGCAACTGGCTTCATGCTTCTGCAAAAGTAGTAAGTCCCCCTTTTTGTCATATAAAAAAGAGATTGTTGTTTACCAAATGCAAATTGAAGCTCTTCAGTTCAGCATGTGCTTTCTTGATAGCCTGTATAAATTTCTTTACTTCAAACCAGTTTCGTTCGGGCCTAGCTACCTTATTACCTAGTCACCTTATTTTGATAAAAGATGGTTTGCTTCACCATTGTTGTTACTTGAACACAATATATAGCCATCTGAACATATAAACAGTAGCTATTGTAAATTCAATAACGAAAAAGGACAAAAAGAAACTCAAATAGAACAGTTTGATAGCCATGTTTTTCAAAAGACAAAGAGAAATGATGCTAAAAAAGAACATATATATAAATGCAAGCTGCAGAGAAAAAGAAACATGTACATATGAAAATCCAAGGGTGCTGAATTGCACTATTTTAGCAAAATTATTACTACAGGTAGATACTTTACAAGGCATGTTGCAAAATAGGTCAGGCAATACAATGGTGGTGCTCAGTAAATTCAAGAGACTAGTATTCTTTCCAAAGAAATAAGATGAAATATGCTTCTAAAGCTAAAGGAGGAAGCAACACCGTAAAAGAAGGATAGTAGCTAGGACCCTGTTTGGTAAAGCTTCCATCGGCTCTAGCTTAGCTGATGTATTTACTGTTCACATAGCCTCTCTGAAGCCAACTTTTTAGCTTTTCCCCGCTCCCACAAGCTCGTGAGATAAGGAGAGAAGAGAGAGAAAAAGAACTTGACAAATGAGATTCTCCTTATGTCTTTTGAATTGACACTCCATGTTCCTCGTGTGATTCAACCTTGGGTGACTACTGAATTGGTAAAATTATGGAGTTAACAACGAAGTCCATCGATTTTCATTTGCAAAACGGTTTAAAACTTGATTTCCTTCATTTGTAGAATAGTTTAAGACCAAATTGTTTTTAATTGAAATGGCATGAGATTATTTCTATTTTAGAAGAGAGATTTACGTCTTAGCTATATGGGGGAAAAAAGGGAACATGTAATGGTCTCTTGCGCTATATGAGCCGCCAAACATTTTGCGGATCTAGGTGATGTCTCCTCCTTGATTTTTTGCAAAGACATGTTATGTAAAGTTTTATGAGCCCCCTCAACTCACGAATACAGGCGCTTGATCCACACTTGCTATCTATAGGACAGATTTTACTCTGCCTAACTTTCGAATTTTATAAAAGAAACTATGAAAAATTAAAAAAAATATAAAAATCTCTATTAATTTTATGCGTTTAGCATGATCATTGTTTGGAGCTTTTGATTTTGCAGCCACACCAGCAGTCCCCTTGATCCGAGTCAGCAGGAAGGCAGGGCCACGTGGCAGCCATCGAGAGCGTGGCGCCTCATCCCCTCCTCGTTTTGCACCTGCCACTCATTCACAACTTTTTATTTTGTTTTAAGCATGAATGGCAGAGCTTTGTCACTTAGCAGATAGAAACTCATCCACAATTCCTGTCTCTTCTGCTTCGCTCGTGGGCGCGCTCCTCTCCACTCCTCCGATGGCACCGCCGCCCACCAGCTCGTCATTCCTCCGCCCACCGCCGCTGCCACACCACCCGCACCCTCGCCTCCATTTCCGCCCTCCCTCTGCCTCCTTCCGCGTCTCCGAAATACTTGGCGGTCGGGGTCTCTGCAACGGCGAGGTCGGCGTCCGCAAAGAACTCGACTCCGGCTCCTCCCCCTCCACCACCACCACCTCCTCGCCCGCGCCCGCGCCCTCTTCTCCTCCTTCGACAGAGTCTCCTCCGCCCCCGGTTGATCTGGACGCGTTCGAGAAGGAGATGATGGGCCTCACAGGCGGCTTCCCCGGCGGCGAGGTCGGCCTCAAGGACTTCGTCGCCAAGAACCCGCCGCCTCCTAAATCCAAGAAATCAGATTCCCAGCTTGCCCCGCAAGCCACCACGCTTTCCGCGCCGCCGCGGACGCCGGAGCTGCCGCTGTTCCTGCCGGGCATGGTGGTGCTGGTCAAGAACCCCAACAACGCCTACTACATGTACTGCGGGATCGTGCAGCGCGTCTCCGACGGCAAGGTCGCCGTGCTCTTCGAGGGAGGGATCTGGGACAGGCTTATCACCTTCAATCTCGACGAGCTCGAGGGCAGGGAGAAGGGACCGCCCATGGTCAACCCCAAGTCCGTCGTGCTAGAGGATCTTGTGAAGCAGCTTGATCAGGAAGATGACGAGAAGGAGGACGAAGCGGCCAAGAAGGAGAAGGAACCTGAGGCCGCCGCGGCACCAGCATGACCACGCTTCTTGTTCATGTTATCCTGTCTCCTGGTGTGTGTATGTATGTATACAGCTAAAATAAAATAAAATGTTTGGGGCTAATTAAAGGGAACCATAATATAGCTCTTATATAAGTATATATATAGTTGGAATGTTAATGTAAAAAATTGGGGGTATGGAACAATTGCCATATGTTTGACCACATTGGCCTGGATGGCTTCTCTCCTTGGATTCTTTACCTTGTAATAGTCAGAAAATGCTACAAGACTTGTTTTAATTTATTGTGAGGAGCTGTGGCATATGGGTGAAGGCTTGGTAGTTTGTATGCATAGATGGTCTGGGATCGGTATGTTTTGGTCACATATTATGCGGGTCAGTTTTTTTAGCTGTAATCTAGCTTAGTGTCTGTCAGTCTGTGAGTACAATAATTACACTCTTGTCTAACATAGAAGCTTTGTAATGGGTGTTTTGTTCATGTTCTTGGCACAACAATTATGTTGAATGGTTGAGATTGAACTACCCCTGTTCTGCATTTTACTGCTGTTTCCCTAACTCTAGTTTCTTGAGCAGAATAGTTCCAGGATTGTTTATATATATGTAGTCAGGGCCATCAAGCCGGTAGGCACATTAGGGTACTGATGTTTTCATGTGTAGTTTTATTGTAAGATGGTCAATATCATAATTAAGCAATCCATAGGCTCCTGCGCATTGCTGGATTGTTGCCACTCTTAATATGCCTTTTGGGACTTTCTCATCATCTATTGTTTTCTCACTTCCACGCAAGTAATGGTGCTTCTCAGGTATGGAGTTTGAATGCTTGTGCTCTCACTGTCATGTCCAATGTTTTGCTTCTCTGCTTATATTATTCTCATGGCCACAGTATTGAAGACAGGATAATACTTTGAAGCTTATTTGTCCACTCGTGCTCGAGATAATTTGTGAATGGTTGTTACTATCAAAGTTTCATAAGAGAATTTGGTAAGAAACTACAGTAGGAGTGCAATTTGTTATTTAAATGGTTGCAATGTGCTGTAGATGTAAACTGTTTGTATCAAAGTTCAAATGTTATTCTTCTTAGTCGATGGTCCTTTGTTGACTACAAACAGCATACTATAGGGCCCAAATTCAATTTGAGCACAGGGCCTGTTGGGTGATTAATAAACCCCTTTTATGAAGTTCTGTCTGCACTTGATTGCTTACTATGAAACAACTTCAATTACTTTGCTATCGTTGTTTCATTTCGGAACAATATTCACAGCTTGTTCATCATTTGCATAGAGAGAGACTCCCCCACCTGATTTCATTGATCATGTGGCCCTTGATCATTTTAGTTAACGCAATGTAAACCTGCAAATCAATGTAAACATGTTTTTTTTGGCTAATTTATCTTGTTATTTTTTGCAGAGCCAGGATCAGAATCTATTTTGCACTCTTCCCAAGCTTTGCCCAAAGCCTTGGATGCTGTGTGTGCCCCATCAAATGCTGCAACAGATGGGCTACTTGCTCATGTTCTTGAGTCTTGACTGTGGTTTTATAGATGGTGAAATGAAGGTATGCCACACTTATGTTGCCCGTGTTGGAGTTGATTCACAGTCTCGTGCTCCACAAGCTGTTTCAGTTGAAAGATATGGTTGTTATGATGAGGCTGCTCAGGCTAATGAAGCCGGAGTCCTCCATCCATTAGCTCTTGGTGCAGCTAGATGTGTCCTGGTTGGTGATCCACAGCAGCTCCCTGCTACTGTTATTAGCAAAGCAGCTGGAACTTTTTATTTTTGAGGAAAAAAGGAGGGGTCTCCCCCTACTGAGCTTTACAACAGATCAAGATACAAAGAAAATAAGAAGAATTACACAAAGCTGTCTAGCTACAAATCTATCATAATCTTGTAGTCATCTTTAGCTCTGAGCTTAACCCAAACTAATTCCTGACTGAAAACGAACTTGCAAGACTGAATTGAGTACCGAATATTTTTGAAGATGCAATCATTTCGTAGTGACCAGATTGCCCAGAACATAGCTATGATAATTTCCATGAAGATTGGCCTGTGCAGATGTGCCTTGAACAAGGGTAAGCGGCTGGAACTCTGCTTTACAGTAGGAGTCTCTTCGAGAGGTTTCAGTAGGCTTCTCGTCCTACCATTTTGTTGTCAGTGCAATACAGGATACATCCCTAGATCCGTGAATTTCCATCAAAATACTTCTATCAAGGATATTAGCAATCTGTTGCTGATATACGCTGTATGAATGTAGCTATAACTTGAGCTAGGAGAGCTCTATGGGTATGTTGCCTCTCTACAATATGCTTGTTACCACAGGCGAGACATTTAACCCTGACTCATTAGCACCATGCAACAAATTATACACCCTGTTGCAACGCACGAGTATGTGTTTCTAGTGCTAGACTAAAATCCAACTCCAGATAACATGTTGGATTGTGAGGAGCTGATGTTTAGTTCCATATACAAATACAACTGCAGATAAGAACATGTAAATTCAGTCGGTGGGTCATACCTATATATGAAAGACTAGATTTGTTACAGTAATCAACGGCAACTTCTTTTGAAAACAAAAAAAAAACAACCAATCCCAAAATAGAAATTAAACTACATTGAACAATGACACAGCTGTTGCTACATAAATCATCATATCATGTAAGTAGATGAAGAAACACATCATTATTTCAACATATGCAAGTTATCACATTGGCCTGGATGGCTTCTCCTTGGATTCTTTATACCTTGTAATAATCAGAGAAATGCTACAAGACTTGTTTTAATTTATTGTGAGGAGCTGTGGCATATGGATGAAGGCTTGGTAGTTTGTATGCATAGATGGACAAATATACTTGGATGAGGAATTTAGTTCTGTGGGATTGGTATGTTTTGGTCATATATTATGCAGGTCAGTCTTTTGAGCTGTAATCTAGACAATCTACAATCTATAGCTTTGTGTCTGTGAGTACAATAATTAACACTCTTCTCTAACATACAAGCTTTGTGATGGGTGTTTTGTTCATGTTCTTGGCACGGCAATTATGTTGAATGGCTGAGATTAGACTACCCCTGTTCTGCATTTTACCGTTGTTTCCCTAACTCTAGTTTCTTGAGCACAATAGTTCTAGGATTGTTTATATATGTGTAGTCAGGGCCATGAAGCGGGTAGCCACATAGGGTACTGATGTTTTCTTGTGTAGTTATGTAAGATGGTTAACATCATAATTAAGCAGGCCATAGGCTCCTGTGCATTGCTGGATTGCTGCGGCTCTTAATGTGCCCTTTGGGGCTTTCTCATCATCTATTGTTTTCTCACTGCCACAAAAGTAATGGTGCTTCTCAGGTATAGAGTTCGAATGCTTGTGCTCTTAATGTCATGTCCACTTATTAATCCCAAGGCCACAGTACTGAAGACAGAATAAGTAAGAAAGAAGAGAAGGCACACGGCATACTTTGAGGCTCAATTGTCCACTGGTGTTCAAGATAGTGAATGGTTGCTACTATAAAAGTTTCATAAGAGAAGTTGGTAAGGAAACTACAGTAGGAGTTCAATGTGTGATTTAAATGGTTGCAATGTTCTCTAGATGTAAAATTTTTGTAGTGTATCAAAGTTCAAATGTTATTCTCCTTAGTCAACGGTCCTTTGTTGACTAGAAACAGGATACTATAGGGTCCAAATTCAGTTTGAGCACAGGGTCTCCAATGAGGCCAGTCAGAGGCCAGTGCCGCCCTGTAGGTTGCGCCGCACTTGACCATGGTCATGTTTAGATTCATCCAAAAGTTACAATTTTTTCACTCTCTTTCCATCACATCAATATTTAGCTGCTTGCATGGAGCATTAAATGTAGGTAAAAAAAATAACTAATTATACAGTTTAGTTCAAAATCACGAGATGAATCTTTTGAGCCTAGTTGGTCCACGATCGGACAGTATTTGTCAAAGAAGATGAAAGTGGTACTATTCATCGGGTTCATTTTTTCTCGCAATCTAAACAAGGCCCATAACACCCTATTTGGATGAATTGAGCTAAAAACCCATTTATGAACTGGTGAGTCTGGTAGGGCTCTTTGGGTAGCGCTGCCCCACTTAATCCTAGCAGCCTGTTGGTGTTGGTGATTAATAAACCCCTTTTATTAGGTTCTGTCTGCACTTGATTACTAACTATGAAACAACATCAAATTGCTTTGCTACATAACTTGTCCTCCATCATTTGCATATTTATTTGCTAAGTTGTCCGGTTATTCTTGTGTTGTATCCATAGCAGTGAGGCTAACGTTCTGAGGAAACTCCAACCTTGGAGTACCGGTATCTAACTGGACTCGGTTCTCATGCAACAACACAGAGAATACATTGCTCTGCACGCGTTCTGCCGTCTTAGTGTGCAGGTAATGCAATATTACACCTAACCATTATCTTCCTTTATTAATAACTTATATATCAGTCGATTTTGACCAAAAAATTTTTTCCATCAGATGCAAAATGCAATACTTCAACCAAGTCCAGAGCATTTCCCGAAGTCTCAAGAGCAACCACCTCCCATGCCAGACTGATTCACCCCAAATATTGCTGATCATCTCCATCGTAGTTTGAATGGTCCTCAATTGTTGGCAATTTATTGGGCTGCCAGTATGCCACACATAAACCTGTTGGCACAAGGAATGGTATCATAAAGAAACAAGAACCATGGCCTTTCACATTGGCACAAGGTCCTCCTAGGACAGGGAAAACTCATACTGTGTTGGGGATGCTAAATGTTATCCATCTTGTTCAGTATCCATATTACTATGCTGCTTTGCTCAAGAAGCTTGCTCCTGAAAGTTGCATGCAAGTTAGTGGTAGCCTATATTCAATGGGAACTAAATATGATTGCAGTGGCTGGTAGATCCCAGGGTTCAGTAGGGGTTGATCCTGATGTTCTTGCTCAAAGAGATCGTAGCCGTGATATTCTGCTCGAGAAACTTGCTGCGTACAAAATTTTGAGTGAACGACCACGATAACAACACAAAGAAACGACAGCGATGGCGCCGCCTCAACGCCACCGCCGCCCCCCACCGCCCCCACCGCTGCCACCGCCGCCTCCACCTCCTCCGCCGCCGCCTCCTCCACCGCCTCTGCCACCCTCCTCTGAGAGCCTTCGCCGCCGAGCAGACCTCCGCCACCACCACCTCCACACAATCCACCACCGCTTCCACCTCCCCCTGTGCCATCCAAGAGGTCGTCCGTCGAGCCCCCTGTGCCACCACTTGGGCCTCACTTCGAGGCTGCATCAGCTGGCCCCCCGCGTTGAATGCCCTCACCGACGCCGTCGCTGGGAGAAATTCTGCAGTACACGATCCTCGCCGAATGCCACACCACCATTGAGCCAAATCTCATTGGCCCCTCGCCTTCCACTGCTCCGGTATGGTTAACCCCTCCCTCCCGTGATCCGAAATTCCACCGTCTTTTCGTGCAGAACGCTTTGAGACGCATCCTTGCTACTTATCCGAGTCGCCTTAGGGCCGAGTGCGTTCGTCCTGCTGTTTTTCGGTTTCTCGTTGCAAATCAAAATGTGGCTAACGCTCTTGCGATTGTGGGGGCAATTCATTTGGGTTCTTCTGTTTCTTTTTTCCTTCATGGCTCGCTGGAGGCCGCCATTGCCTCGTTTGAACGTTTACCCCTCGAGCTCGAGGTGGAAGACGACTTTACTCCTGACGCGACCTGCCAGCTGCCAAAGCTGCCTGAACCTGAAAAGTCACCCACCCGCCATAACCCCTCCACGTCCTCTGCGGCGAAATCTGATGGCAAGATACACCTGGGCTCCGTGCCTCTGCACCTCTTGAATGCCCCTGCGCGTGACCATGCCAGCTCCGTCTTGCCTCACGTCCAGGGAGCGGCGTCTGGTCTTGTCACCTTCACGCCGACCGCGTCCCCCGAGGAGCATGTTAATGAGCCTTCATCCCGCCTGGAGTCCAAGCCCACCTACCTGTAGGTGGCCTTAACTCCATCTCGCCCGGCCCCAACGACGCCAAAAACCCTAAAACCTATCCTCGCGAAAGACCTGTGTTTTAGATGTCTCTCGTCAGACCACCTCGTCAGAGATTGCCGTGACCCCGTTCGCTGCCGTGCTTGCCACCGCTCCAGTCACCGCGCCAGCGAACGCCTACCGTGCTCGATGAGGCTCTCTGCCTTGGCTCGACATGGACCGTGGCCGGACCCCGACCATCCCGGTTCCAGCCACGCGCCGCACGGTGCACGCTGCCCCTTTCGCGCCGCGCGCCGCCAATGCGCCCCTGCCATCTCCCACCTCGCCTCCTCCCAACTCGCCGGAACCAGCACGGGCGCCGCGTCTGTCCCTGCCGGCCTACGAAGCCCGATACATGGTGCCCTCCTCCAGCATCAAGGCGCCTGACTTCGAGATGGTTCACCCTTCCTCGGCACCGCGGATCCTGCGCTCGGCCCTGTCCTCGCGTTCGCAGGACAAGTTCACCTTCGGCGGGGTGGGTAAGGAGGTGCTCAACAGGCCTCCATCACCCGACAATGGTGTCGCGACAAGCAGGTCGCCTCCTCCGACTCCGCGACCCCGCGGGCCGCCCTTCCTCCGGGATCACCGCCGCGCGCTCCGGAGGGCGCCCCTCCGCCCGGCTACGCCAATGTGGGTCTTGACGCCGTCGACGGGAGCAGCGAGGAGGAGGTGGAAAGTGACGCGTTCGACAGGTCCTCCGACTCCAGCTTCTCCTGGGAGGGACGTGCTCACAGGGTTGACGCATGGCTCCCTCCAGGAAGGTACGAGGTTCTGGACTGCCTCCTCTTCGCCTACATCGACCCGCCGATCCCGACGGCGGAAGTGCCGGGCTACCTCCGGGCTGCGTTGGCCACGGCGGAACCTCTGATGCTGGTCGAGTTCCTCCCCACCACTCGGGGCGCCATGCTCTTCCGCTGCGAGGATCTGGCTGCTCGTGACACCCTCCGGAACCACAGCCCTATCCATCATGAAGGCTCTCAGCTCTCCATGCAACGCTCTGATGAGTGCTCCAACCGCTACTTCCGGATCCCTCCATGGCTCGCCTACGTCCACGTGCTTGACTTCCCAAACGAGCATTGGTTCGAGGAAAAGATCAAGAGGGCCTTCAACGGCTTCTGTGAAGTCGCCGAGATCGACCCCGACTGTCTCTCTGGGGACAACTTTGCTCCCCTGCGGCTCGTGGTTGAAGTGAACGAGCGGCTGGAGATCCCGCACGAGATTGACGTCTCCGCACGCCTCGGCGATGGCCGATTCGGCGGGATTGCGCATCTAGGACCGTGCAGATCAACTTGAAGAGCACGGGAGCCTGATTCCCTTCTTCTGGCACGGACCTGCA
>CM041635.1:566891-615864 GCA_023333625.1 Bothriochloa decipiens
CCCTCCTTGTCCACAACAGGGACCGCCGGCGCCTTTCATGAGGGACCAGCAGCGCCAGCCGCCACAGCACTCGACAAACCGGCGTTTTCCTCCACCAACTGCCATTGGCGCGCAGGGCCCTATTGATGCGTCCTCTGCTCGCATCCTGGGCCTTGCGCTAATCCTAGCACGCTGCCTCCTCAACGACAACAACACAGCTCCTGCGACGGCTTCTGGGGGCCAGACGGGGCCACTATGGAGCTGGAATCCTCCGATCCGGCGCCGAGTGACTATGCAGCGTCGAGCGACATCGCTGAGATCGAGGTCCCATCGGACTCTGTTACGATTAGGACGAATAAACGACGAAGAATGCAAGATCAAATCACAGGGAGATAAGATTTAACGTGGAAAACCCCTCCAATGCGAAGAAGAAAAAAATCATGGGCGTCAGCCAGCAAACACTCCTTACTATAATCAAGAGTCTGGGTTACAACGCCGTAGCGACGGCTTACAAGAGAATAAATCTCGGTGAAACCCTAGTAAGGGTATATGTATCGTACCGCTTTGCTCCGGCCCGGCCTTCGGCTTCTAGGGGCCTTCGCTTCGCTCCGTCAGAAGTTCGGTCTTTATCTTGGGGAATGAATTTGAAACATATTCAACAAACTCCACCTTGAGACAAATTCATCTTATAGCATGAATCAACACCTACATCCTCAACATAGCAACAGGACAAATACCGCTGGCGCCAAATAGTCTTTTGGACTATTCTACTAAGCCAACTAAGCTTGAGCACAGCTCAAAGTTAGCAACAGAAACAGGCTTAGTCATCATATCAGCAGGATTATCATGAGTACTGATCTTGCATACCTTTAGCTTACCATCTTCGATCACATCACGAACAAAATAATACTTGATGTCAATATGTTTAGTCCTCTTATGAAACATCTGATCTTTGGTAAGATAAATGGCACTTTGACTGTCACAAAATAAATTAATGCAAGAATCATCTCCACACAGCTTAGCGTACAAACCTTTCAGCCAAATTAATTCCTTGGACGCTTCACAAACAGCCATGTATTCTGCTTCAGTAGTAGACAATGCAACAACAGACTGCAAAGTGGCCCTCCAACTCACAGCACAACTACCAATAGTGAACACATAACTAGTGAGAGACCTTCGTTTGTCCAGATCAGCAGCATAATCTGAATCCACATAACCAATAAGTCCCTTATCAGTTCTGCCAAATTTCAAACAATAATCCGCTGTGCCTCTGAGGTACCTGAGAATCCACTGAACTGCCCCCCAATGTTCTTTACCAGGATTAGACATATACCTGCTAACCAAACTCATAGCATATGATAAATCTGGACGAGAGCAAACTATGGCATACATCAAAGACCCAACAACACTAGAATAAGGAACCTTTGACATGTATTTAATCTCTTGATCTGTACTAGGACACTGATCAACTGACAATTTAAAATGAGGTGCAATAGGAGTACTAACAGCCTTAGCATGATGCATGTTGAAACGATGAAGAACCTTTTTAATATAGTTTTACTGACTAAGAAATAACAAACCAGATTCTCTGTCTCTAGTAATTTCCATACCGAGTATTTTCTTAGCAGCACCAAGATCTTTCATGTCAAACTCACTACTCAATAATTTTTTTAATTTAGTGATTTCAATAGTACTCTTGACAGAAATCAACATATCATCAACATATAACAGCAGATATATAGGTGATCCATTAACATGCTTAATGTAAACACAACTATCAAATTTTGACCTCTTAAATCCATGCGACAGCATAAATGAATCAAACCTTTTATTCCACTGACGAGGGGACTGCTTCAAACCATATAAGGACCTCTTCAACTTGCACATAAATTTCTCCTTGCCTGGCACTATAAACCCTTCTGGTTGGTCCATGTATATATCCTCCTCAAGAACACCATGCAAAAATACAGTCTTCACATCTAACTGCTTAAGCTCAAGATCATGTGAAGCAACAATACTAAATAAAGTACGGATAGTGTTATGCTTTACAATGGGAGAAAACACATCATTATAGTCAACACCAGAAACTTGACTGTAGCCTTTTGCTACTAACCTTGCCTTATACTTTGGAGGCTCTCCTTGAGTTAAACCCTCCTTTCTTTTGAAGATCCACTTCCAGCGAACAATCTTCTTTTTCTTAGGCAAAGGAACAATCTCCCAAGTGCAATTCTTCTCTAGAGACTGCATCTCATCATGCATAGCTGAAATCCACTTCTCACGATCAGCAGAAGCAATAGCATCTTTATAAGTTTCAGGCTCATGAGTATTTTCCTCCTGTTCAGCATAACTCAAAGCATAATAAGTCAAATTATATTCCTTAATTAGACGCTTTGGAGCGCCACAATTCCTCTTGGACCTGCGATGAGCAATAGAAGCATCCTCCTCTAGCTGCAACTCAGGAGGTGAGTTTTGCTGAACAACATCATGAGCACTATCAGCAGCAACTTCATCATCATTACCATCAACTGGCTCCACCTGCACACCTGCCTCACCATCATCATGCTCCACCTACACACTAATATACTGCAGCTTCTTTTTAGAATTATCTGAAACATGATCTGAGGACAAACTGTCATTAAACATCACAGATTCATTGAAAACAACACTCCTGCTCATAAAAGTCTTTCCTGTTTTAGGATTCCACAATTTATATCCTTTAACTCCCGAACCATAACCAAGAAAAAGACATTTAATAGCTCTAGGCTCTAATTTTCCATTATCAATATGAGCATAAGCAGTGCAGCCAAAAACTTTCAACTGTGAATAATCTACAGGTGTACCAGACCATACCTCAATGGGAGTTTTCTTATTTAGTGAAATAGAAGGCGACCTGTTTATCAAATAACATGCAGTGTTTGCAGCTTCAGCCCAAAAATGCTTGTTCATCCTGGCATTGGACAGCATGCAACGAGCCTTTGAAATGATGGTCCTGTTCATACGCTCAGCCACACCATTTTGCTGCGGAGTATGTGGTATGGTATGATGCCTAACAATACCTTCTTGCCTGCAATAATCATTAAAAGCATCCGAACAGAACTCTCCACCATTATCAGTACGAAGCAATTTTATCTTTCTTTCAGTTTGCCTTTCTATCATAACTTTCTAGTTCTTAAAAGCAGTAAAGGTATCATCTTTATTTTTCAGAAAATAAGGCCAAACTTTTCTAGAGTAATCATCAATAATTGTAAGCATGTAACGAGCACCACCAAGAGAAGGCTTACGGGAAGGACCCCATAAATCAGCATGTACATACTCAAGAGTACCTTTGGTGGTATGAACTGAGGTGTTGAACTTTACCCTCTTGTGCTTACCAAAAATACAATGCTCACAGAACTTCATGTTACTCGAAGTACAGCCATCAAGCAAGTTTCTATTTATCAATTCTGCCATACCAAGTTGACTCATATGTCCCAAACGCATATGCCAAATGTTAGTTTTACTAGGTTCACCATTACTAACAGCAGCAGCAGTGGAGACAGAACCATGCAAAGTACTTCCTCTAAGAACATACAACTTTGCAGAATTAAGATCACCTTTCAAGCAAACTAGAGAACCATTTGATACCTTAAGAGTGCCATCTGAACCGGAATAATGAAAACCTTCTGCATCAAGCGTGCTGAGTGAAATCAGATTCCTAGACATCCCTGGTATGTACCTGACATTCTTCAGCGTGCGTGTCATGCCATCATGTGCCTTGATCTGAACAGAGCCGATCCCCACAATGTCACACGGGTTGTCATCTCCCATCCGCACCACATCTCCTTTCTACAAAGGCTTATACGAATTAAACCAATTTCTATTAGTGCAGATATGAAATGAACATACAGAATCAAGTATCCATTCATCATGACCAGAAACACAGCCAGCAAAAACTACCAAGCAATCTCTAGAATCAGAATTTTCAACACCAGAGACAACGGAAGAATTACCATCATGATTGCCTTTTCTCTTCTCCTTATTCTTAAGTTTCAGACAATCCTCAATAAAATGGTTTTTCTTTTTGCAATACTTACATAACATCTTGGGCGGTTTGGACTTTGAACGACCTCTGCCGTTGTGACTCTTGTCACGACTGTTGCCATCATTGAAGGATCTATGCTCAGATCTACCCCTCACATGTAGTGCTTCGCCCTTGGAGGACGACGATCCGTCGGTCTGCACCATGCCCTTCATCTTCTCCCTGGACTGGAGGGCCTCATAAACTTCCGCAAGGGTTAGTTCATCACGGCTTAAGAGTATGGTGTCACAGAAATTAGCATACGAACTGGGCAAAGAACATAATAGTAAAAGCCCTAAATCCTCATCATCATACTTAACCTCCATCGACACAAGGTCGGCAACGATCTCCTTGAACATAGACAAATGGCTCATCACTGAATCACTCTCCTTCATCTTGAGAGTGAACAACTTCATCTTCATATGCATCTTAATGGTTAGATCCTTGGACATACAGATCGATTCCAGTTTTAACCAGAGTTTTGCAGCACTCTTTTCCTGCAGCACCTCTTGCAAAATATCATTATGCAAATGAAGCTGAATAAGAGACATGGCCTTACGATCCCTGCGTTCTTCCTCAGGAGTCCAATCGGCCTTGTTCGCCTTCCCAAAACCTTCTCGCTCCGGCCCGGCCTTCGGCTTCTACGGGCCTCCGCTTCGCTCCGTCAGAAGTTCGGCCTTTATCTTGGGGAATGAATTTGGAACATATTCAACAGACTCGTCTCCTCAGCGTGACTCCTCGGTGTTCAATTTTGACTTCGGCACCCTGCCTGCCTCGGACTCCCCCGCACCGGGGACACCGAGCGTCACCACGATCGCCGTCTCGATCGAGCTCCCTCCACCTGCGGCTGCGACGCTTGCTTGCCAGCGTCGCAGGCGGCCCTCTGATCTGGCGGGCCGAGCTCCCTCCAGGCATAGTGCCCGCCTTGCTGAAAAATCCAAGGGCACCTACACTCACGTCCCCAGCCAGGCGTCTCGCCGCAAGGCGCTGCTCAACTCCCTGTCAGGCTGCTCCTCCGCGCTCAAGAAACAGGTGGCCAAGAGGAACATCCTATCCCGCAACAAGATCCCCATGAATGCCCGCGAGATCCGCAAGCTTGTGTCGGCTGCTACCGCTGGCTGCTCCTCTGCAGCCTCCATTGCCGTGGTGACTGATGTCGTGGAATGATCGTCCACAGCTACCTCCCTCTTGGACTCAGGATCAGACGGCCGTCCAGGGTTCCTCATGTGCTAGGCCTCTTTACCTTCATTAGGACTGCTCTTTGTTTCTTTGAGTTTGGTTTGTGCTCTATGTTATTGTGGTTGTTACTTTTTCCTCTCCTGCAAACTGTGTTTTTCTCCCTGTACGGTGTACTGTTCATTCGCTATGAGTAATGAAGTTTCTGTTGCAAATCGTTCTCTCTCTGTTATGTCCTGGAATGTGCGAGGTCTAGGTGACTTGGATAAGTGCAATGTCATTCGCGAAGCGATTGTTCCTGCTAACCCCTCAATCATGTGTATCCAAGAATCAAAACTACATGAAATTGACCGCTTCAAGGTCAAAACCTTCTTGCCGACTCAGCTCGCCAGCTCTTTCAGGTTCCTCCCAGCCATCGGCTCGCAGGGTGGAATCGTTACTGCCTGGAATCCTAGCCTCTGGTGCTTCACCAACCACACAACCACAAAATCACTCCCTCTCTATCCTTCTCTCCAGCACCTTGTCTGACTTCACAATCACCATCACCAACGTCTACGGACCCTCGGACCACCGCTACACCCACGTTTTTCTCCATGAATTGTTAGATTTAGCTGTGAATGTTTCTGGCCCCTGGGTCATTATCGGAGATTTCAATCTCATTAGATCCCGGGAGGAGAAAAACAATGACAACATAAACAACTACCTGATCAATGCGTTTAATGACACCATCTCCAATCTGGGGGTCATGGAAATTCCTTTGCTGGGCCGCATGTACACCTGGTCGAATGGCCAGGACCCTCCCATCCTTGCCAAACTTGATAGAGCACTTGTTAACCTCTCTCACACCACCACTTTTCTTGACTCCTACCTGACCCCAAGAGCTAAACCAACTTCGGATCACACCCCTATTCTCCTCTCTATGTCCACCAAACTTCCAAAGTCTAAAATTTTTCAGTTCGAGAACGCTTGGCTGCTACACCACAATTTTCTCCCCACCATTCTCCCAGCTTGGGCTGAGGCGCGCATGTGCAACGATGCGGCTGGCCAGCTAGCAGCATGCCTCAAGTCAGTCAGAGCAGCGGCAAAGGTTTGGCCTCGGCGTATCAGGGCACCCCACCAACTTATCTCCAATTGCAAATTCATTATACAATTATTTGACACCTTTGAGGAGGAGCGGACTCTGTCTTTCGATGAACAGCAGGCACACAGGACCTGTATCGGCTACCTTGCTCAGGCAATCAAAGAACGAGCAGCCTATTGGAGACAATGAAGCAACGGATGCCAACACGGCCTTCCACCATGCTCAAGCCACGGTCCACTTCAGAAGCAAAAGCATCCGATATGTCGAGGTTCAGGGGTTGGTTATAGCAAGTCATGAGGGGAAGACTTCAGCACTGACAGAATTTTTCAGAAGCACCATTGGTCAGCCAGGTGCTCCAACATGGGGTTTCCAAGCTGATCTTCTCTTCCAAAACCAGCACCAACCGTCGTCACACCTCACTGCTGCCTTCTCTGAGTCCGAAGCACTCGAGGCACTGAGGTCAATGGACAGAACTAGTGCACCAGGCCCGGATGGTCTTGGGCCGTCCTTCTACAGGGCAGCATGGAGCACCATTAAGCAACATTTGATGGCCTTCTTGTCAGCTTTTCATCACGGTGAAGCACAGCTAGAGAGACTAAACCGTTCCTACATGGTTCTCCTGCCTAAGAAACCAGGGGCAGTTGCAGTGGATGCCTTTAGACCTATTTGTCTTCAAAACTGCTCCATCAAGATACTTGGCAAAATTTTAACAAGAAGGCTTCAGAAGAAGATTGGGAACATGATTGATCTGCAACAGACAGGTTTCTTGAAAGGCCGATCAATATCAGAAACTTTTGTCTTTGCTGCCGAACTTGCAGGAGTTTTTTGTGGCTCTAATACCCACTAATGAGGATCTACACTTACAACACCAACTCACTCTGAGTCGATCAGTTCTTTTATAATTTCTAGTTACTTAGTGCAGAGGGTCCTTTCGACGGTAGAATCGTCTTCTCACTTTCGGATGACAGAGCCTTCCAACAGATGAAGCTGACTTCGGGGTGGCAGTTACGATGAAGTCCAGACCTTTAGAATCCTAGGTGGCAGAGCCTATCTTTGATAGATCATAACTTAGGCACTAAGTACTTAGAAACTATATGGCCCAACCGGGAGACTGACGCTTGAAACGAAACTTTATTTCAACACAACTACTTTACACAAGAGTGACTACCTATCACTCACCCTTTACACCTCTTATGTCATGCTCTCATAGATCTCTATGTCATGGCAAGTAGGGGTGTCTCTATTTATAGACAAGGAGGCTCATAGATTTAAGACAAGTGTCCCCTTTCTAAAGATTTTCTAGATTTTACAATATTTACTAATTTCTTTTATTACCTATTCTATATTCTTCTTTGATAAATATCTTGATTCATTAGTAGTAGAAAAACTTCTATAAGTTTGCATTGCTTCTTTCAACACTCCCCCTCAATGCAAACTTCTCTCCAGAGTTTTCTTGCAGACCATGCCGAGTGCCTCCTGAAACTTTTTAAACTTTTCCTTGTTCAGGCCTTTTGTGAAGATGTCGACAGTCTGGCCATCAGTCTTGATAGGCACCATCTTAATCTCTCCTTCAAGGACCTTTTCTCTTATGTAGTGATAGTGGATTTCTATGTGCTTGGTCCTTGCATGAAAAACTGGATTTTCTGCTAGACGTATAGAGGATAAGTTGTCACAGAAAATCCTTACTCTGTAGTCTGTAGGTTGATGAAGATTCTCCATCAATTGCTTAAGTCATGTGCTCTCTTAAGCTGCCATTGCCGCCGACCAATACTCTGCTTCAGTACTAGATAATGCCACAGTAGGTTATCTTTTGCTGCACCATGATATAGCTCCTGAACCAATACTAAAGAAGTATCCTGTGGTTGACCGCCGTGTGCCATAATCTCCAGCATAGTCGACATCACAATATCCCATCACCTGGCAATCCTTCGCCTTTTGGTATAAAATACCAAAATTGATGGTGTCTTTAACATACCTGAGGATACGCTTGACTGCATCAAGGTGAGGCTTCTTTGGATTGCTCATGTATCGACTAACCACTCCTACTGGATAAGAAATATCTGGTCGAGTCAGTGTGAGATAGATGAGGCTTCCGACCAACTGTCGATACATGGTCATGTCCTCCAAGTTCTTTCCATCATATTCCGATAGCCTCACATTTGGATCCATAGGAGTAGAAATGGGCTTATAGTCAAGCATTTCATACCTTTGTAAAAGATCCTTGGCATATTTCTGTTGACCCAGAAATAGCCCTTCCTTTGTGCGCTCCACCTCAAGTCCAAGAAAGTGATTCAATTCTCCAAGCTCCTTCATTTGAAATCTGACCGAGAGATTCTCCCTTGTCCTTTGTATTTCCTCAGAGTAGTCTCCCGTGATGATCAAATCATCAACATAGACTAGGACTATTGCTAGTCTATTATCCTTGGCCTTCACAAATAAACTAGAATCCGATGGAGCGACTTTGAAACCACTTTGTATGAGAAACTCACCGATTTTCCCATACCAAGCTCGCGGTGCTTGCTTCAAGACATAGAGCGCCTTCTTCAATTTACAAATATACCTGGGGTGGATCTTACTCTCAAAACCTCTTGGTTGCTTCATGTAGATGTCCTTGTCAAGCTCGCCACTTAAGAATGCATTCTTGACATCCATCTGCCAAAACTTACAAGACTTGCAAGTAGCCAATGCTAGCAAGACTCGAACAGTTGTGATTTTTGCCACCGACTGAATGTTTCTTCATAATACAGCCCATATTGTTGAGAAAAACCCCGAGCCACAAGATGAGCCTTATACCTCTCAATTGAGCCATCAGGACGAGTCTTTATCTTGTAAACCCATTTGCAAGATATGGGATTTACTTTCTTTGGCCTTGGCACCAAATCCCATGTTTGATTCTCATTTAGTGCCCTGATTTCCTCTTCCATCGCCTTACGCCACTCGGGACCTTTTTCTGCTTCTTCATATGAGGATGGCTCAATAGGTATAGACGCATTAACTAGGGCAACATTAGCATACCTTGGATTAGGCTTCCTCTGTCTTGTTGCCCTCCTTAATTCTTGAATAGGTTCGTCAAGCTCTACTTGTGGTAGTTGAGGCTTCGCTTAATGTACACCAGTCTTTCAAGGACTCTTGCCTTTATTTGGAGAACCCTCTTTATCTTCTCTTGGGGTTGATTGATGCTCTTCTTTTTCTTAGATTCCTTCTAAAGCCTTCTCAAAATCATATAATTTTGGTAGCTCAACCTTCTCCGGTGACCACCATGCTGAGGCTTCATCAAACACCACATTTCTTGAGGTGTGGTACCTTCCTGTGGTTGGATCGCAGCACCTCCAACCTTTCCGTGCATCATCATAGCCAACAAAGATGCACCGAATTGCTTTCTTCTCAAACTTGCTCCTTAGGTGATCGGGCACAAACACATAGCAACACACAACCAAATACTTTGAGATGGCTTACCACCGGCTTCACCTTCCATAATAGCTCATGTGGTGACTTGAATCCCAACTTAGTTTGTGGTAGCCTATTAATCACATAGGCTACTGCCCTCATACACTCGGCCTAGAATCTTGCTGGTATATTCTTGGCATGGAGCATACTTCGACAAGTCTCCGTAAGATGGCGATTCTTATGCTCCGCTACTCCATTTTGTTGTGGAGTATTGGGACAAGTTAATTGCCTTCTTATTTTGTGCTCCTTAAGATAGTTGGTGAACTCATTTGATAAATATTCTCTTTCATTATCAGTACAGAGGCACTTAATTTTTATGTTGAGTTCACCTTCTACCTTCTCCTTGAACTCCTTGAATTTTGTGAAAGCTTCAGACTTCTCTTTCATAAAATAAACCCAGACGTACCTTGAGAAGTCATCAATAAAAGTCACCATGTACCTCATACCTCCAATAGATATTTGCTTGACTGGGCCGAAAACATCCGAGTGTATGAGCTACAACGGCGTCTCGGACCGATATTTTGATTCCTTGTATGGCAACTGATGGGCCTTGCCATACTGACAACCAGCACAAACAGTGTCTGTCCGAATATCCACTTGAGGAAGCCTCTTTAATACTTGCTTCTGGATCATCTCCTTCAGCTTACTATAGTTAACATGTCCAAGACGCGCATGCCAAAGATCACCCGTCTCATTCCTTCGAGCCTTGTCCACATAAGCAGACTCAGCGGAGAGGACATAGATTGATTGTCTCCTCCTTCCTTCCATGATGGGTGTGCCGATCACCTTTAATTTTCTAAAAATTATCACACCTTCTGGCCCAAAGAGCACATATTTTCCTAATGCTATCAACTGAGGGACCGACAGCAGATTCTTCTTCAAGCCAGGAGTATGATAAACTCTATCAAGTTGGAGTTGCTGAGGACCATACCTTGAAACAACCGCCTTTCCAACATGAGAGATTGATAACTTTGAGTTGTCTGTCATAAGCACTACTCTCCTTCCTTTATAGTCGGAGATTCCCTCCAAATTTTTGTCATCACTAGTCATGTGGTTGGAGCACCCAGAATCAATGATCCAATCCTCCTTGCAGTTAATTGTTGGATCAGTTGTTGCTGTAAAAGTATGTGCCTCCATGTCCGTCTCCAACTCATTTTCCTCAACAACCTTGAGAAAACCCAGCTTCAACATCCCATTCTTCTTCACTAGTGTAATTTTCCTTTTTCTCACTTGTGGTGGTGGCCAAATTCCCTTCAAAACGCTTCTCATTCCGCTTCTCATTTCCTTCAAAGCGCCTCCTTGAAAACCAGTATTCTCGAGCAAAGTGACCCTTCTTACCGTAATTGAAGCATCCATCCTTCCTTGGTTGTTGTTGCTGGTTTTCTCGTCCATGGGCTCCCCCTGAATAGCTACTTTTCTCCTTTGGGTGATGCTTGCCACCTTCCATCCATCTTGGCTTTGACTTTCCTTGCCTCCTAGGTGGTCCCTTCTTCTTGCTTGTGAAGAAAGCCTCCTCTTCTTCCTTCATAGAAATGCCTCTCATCCTCTTGGCTAACTCCTCCTGATTAGCCAACAGATTTTCTAACTCCACCAATGAAGGTTGAGTTGGCCATCCACTCACTACGGCTATAAACCCATGATATTAGGGTCTAAGATCATTAATGATGATTCTCCTCATGCGGGCATCACCAACTTTCTCCTCCGGTGCCAGCTCAGATATCTCTCGACATATGGATTTTATTTTTGTGAAATATTGACCAATAGACATAGTTCCTTGAGAGATACCTGAGAGCTCATTTTCTAATAATTGGAGGCGTACTTCATTCTTCTTCGAGAATAATTTTCTAAGAGTCTCCCAAGCTTCCTTTGGGCTACCTGTATCTCGGATATGCTTAAGTAGGTCCTCCTCAATAGTTGTCTTCAGCACGAACATGGCCTTGCCGGCTTTGATACGCTATTTCCGCAAGGCATTGCCACTCTCCTTTGATGAAGGCTCTATTTCGGTGTCCGCAACAACCTCCCATATGTCTTGTCCTCGTAGGTAAGACTCCATGTAGGTCTTTCAATAGCCATAATTGTTACTGTTGAGCTTCTTAATGCCTCCTGCACTAAAGAGATCCGCCATATCAATGGACATCCGGTGTCAACTACGCTTGGTCCCAGATCAGCGTTCCTTCACAGTCCTAGACTGTGACTCCGGCAGAGTCTCCCCTTAGTGCCTTGATGTTGCACCGACTAAAAAAACCTCTTTCTGACGGCCCCGGACCATCACAGCTCCGATACCAATTATAGAAGTTTTGTTGGTGGCCCTTATACCCACTAATGAGGACCTACACTTAGAACATCAACTCACTCTGAGTCGATTGGTTCTTTTATAACTTTTAGTTACTTAGTGCAGAGGGTCCTTTCGATGGCAGAGCCGTCTTCTCACTTCCGGGTGGCAGAGTCTACCAACAGATGAAGCTGACTTTGGGGTGGCAGAGCCAACCAACGATGAAGTCCAGACCCTTAGGATCCCGGGTGGCAGAGTCTACCTTCGATGGATCATAACTTAGGCACTAAGTACTTAGAAACTATATGGCTCAACCGGAAGACTGATACTTGAAACAAAACTTTATTTCAACACAACTACTTTACACAAAAGTGACTACCTAGCACTCACCCTTTACACCTCTCATGCCATGCTCTCATAGATCTTTATGTCATGGCAAGGAGGGATGTCTCTATTTATAGACCAAGAGGGCTAATAGATTTAAGACAGTGTCCCCCTTTATAGATTTTCTAGATTTTATAATATTTATTAATTTTTTTATTACCTATTCTATATTTTTTTTGATAAATATATTAATTCATTAGTAGCAGGGAAGCTTCTAAAAGTTTTCATTGTTTTTTTCAACAGAACTGGTTCAAGCATGCAAAAAAAAGGAAACTTCCAACGTTGGTGCTAAAACTAGATTTGCCAAGGCTTTTGACACAGTTATCCGGGAGAGTCGATACTATTATGAGAGCAAGAGGATTCCAGAAAAGATGGTGCAGCTGGATGCATGATATCCTCTCATCCTCCAAAACAACAGTTCTAGTAAATGGATGTCCGGGACCTTGGATCACGTGCAAGCGTGGGCTACGTCAAGGTGATCCGCCGTCACCCTACCTCTTCCTCATTGTGGCAGACACATTGTAAGCTCTGGTCAGATCATCTGCATCGATACGTCACCCGATTGACAATGACCGTCCATGTGCTGTGCTACAATATGCCGATGACACTTGGATAGTGATGAGGGGTGATACGGAGGGAGTTCACGCCCTGAAAGAGGTTCTAAACACTTTCTCAGAGGCCACGGGTTTTAAAATTAATTATGAAAAGAGTACCATGGTGCCGATCAATATGGATGCTGCACTGGTTTCAGCATGCGCTGCTATCATCGGATGCAACAAACAATCCTTCCCGCAGAATTATTTGGGACTACCTCTTTCGGACAGCAAGCTGCCACCGTCCGCATTCTCAACATATGTGGACCGAACTGACAAGTTCCTATCTTCTTGGCAAGCGTCGCTGCTCAACAACATGGGGCGGGTGGTACTAATCAACTCAGTTCTAGATGCACAGCTAGTATACATAATGTCGGCAATGCAAATACCACAAGAAACAATCAGTCAGGTGGACAAGCGTCGCCGCTCTTTCCTGTGGGCCGGCATCAAGGAATTCTCAGCTGCAAAATGTCTTGTGGCCTGGCCAAATGTATGCACCACTCGTGAACTGGGGGGTCTTGGCATTAGAGATTTTGGCACACACAACATATGCCTCCTTCTAAACCTCATTCACCGGTTACATTGTGCTGAATCGTCAGCCTGGGCTGCCTGGATCAAAGACAGGGTCGACATCGCAAATCTGCAGGGAGAAAACATGGGCAGTCATTGGGAGGTTCTCAGGTCGCTGCTACCTCTTTATCAGGCTCTAACAACTGTTGATATAGGTGATGGCTGTTCCACCCTTTTCTGGACTGATGTGTGGACGGGGGATGAGGCCCTCGAGGACCGTTTTCCAGCACTCTACGCTCATTGCATAAACAAAACATGCACTGTCCAGCAAGCACTCGCAACAAGCTTGAACGGCCACTTCGTCAATAGAATGTCCAACCGCGGCCAAGAAGAGCTACAACATCTACATGAGATCCTGGAACAGACAGAGCTGACAGAGCAGCCAGACAGGAGGCTATCACTTTTTAGTCGATCCAAGGATAAGCTCGACACTTCGGCCATCTATAGATTGCTCATGGCCAAGGGACAACAGAATGACCCGGCGTCATCATTCATATGGAAGAACTCAGCACCACCTCGGGTCCAAATGTTCTTCTGGTTACTCATCAATGGTAGAATTCAATGCCGAGCAAACCTATGTCGCAAGCATGTTGTTGACTCCCCTGCCTGCCTTTTGTGTGGTGCGGCTCTTGAAACACCGGATCACATCATCTTCCACTGCCCAGTACCTGCACTTTTCTGGTCAAAATTGGTGCTCAATTCCCCAGCGATCCCCATTGTGTGAACTGGCCTCATTTGCCAAGGATCAACGGAATCCTAGAAGATCAATACAGCTCTTTCGTGCTCCTGTCCTGTTGGCAGATTTGGAAAAGAAGAAGTGCTTTTGTTTTCAGAGATGAACAGACGACTGTCAGACAACTAGCTCTTCTATGCAAGACTGAAGCTCAATTGTGGCGAGCAAGAATGCCTAAGAAATCCAAAAGAGTCATAGATGAATGGCTCAAAATTCTAGACTTGGTGCTCTCGACCTCCAATCTTATGTAACTGATGCTATATATTTCTACCATACGATACCCCTGTAATCATGTATAAAAAGCTTTAATCAATAAAATCAGGTGGGGAGATCATCCCCCCCGTTGAAAGTTTCAAAAAAAAAAAAAAAAAAAACCTTGCTGCGTCAGTTGAAAGCAGGGATAACGTATTGGTGGAGATATCATGGCTGCTGATATTAGAAAGCAGGTTCCTTCCTGGCAGCAACTTCAATTTCGAAGATGTTAGGGCTAGTCTGGAAGCCAGTTTTGTCAAGTTGTGGGCATAAGATATTTTCTCACCTGACGCTAATGAAGTAGGACTCCACCCTCCATTGGCTCTTGGTGCAGTTTAGTGCAGCTAGATGTGTCCTGGTTGGTGATCCGCAGCAGCTCCCTGCTACTGTTATTAACAAAGCAGCTGGAACTTTGCTTTACAGTAGGAGTCTTCTCGAGAGGTTTCAGCAGGCTTGTCGTCCCACCAATTTGTTGTCAGTGCAATACAGGATAGATTTGCTACAATAATCAATGACAACTTCTCTTGAAAAGAAAAATACAATCAATGGCAAGCACTAGCCTTTACATGCAGTGTTTTTGCCTATCCGAAAATAGAAATTAAACTACATTTGTACAATGACACAGCGTTTGCTACATACTATCACCATGTCGTGCAAACAGATAAAGAAACACATCATTATTTCAACATATGTAAGTGATCACATCAGAAGGTCCGAAAATTCAAATTAAACTACATTGAACAATGATACAGCTGTCGACACATACTACTCCCTCCGTTTGGAATTTTAACTTCTTTAAACACGCAACCAAATTTAAAACAGAGGAAGCGCAAACGATGGACACAGATGTTGTTCAAACATACTCGATTTATACTGCATTACATATATATTTATACTGCATTACATATATCACAACAGCTAAACATATACACGGATATATATGTTACAGAGACTTACAGTTAGTACACCACTTGAAAGTTCAGATTAAGCAAGCCGCCGATTCAGATAGATCAGAAAAAGCTTCCTTTCTGAATCAGGGCGTCTAGAAAAGACACAGACAAAACAAGGCTACCAACATTGTACACATGCACATATATGTATTATCAGACCTTGCTCGCCAGTGGACTGTTGCAACGCTAGCTCTAGAACTAGAACCCAAGCTTCAAATCCAACGTCACGTCCAAGCTGCCGCCTTGATCGCGCTTCCGTTTCTTAATTTGGCAATGGCGGCATCCCTGGCGGCGGAAGGTTGAGGTCCAGCGTGGTGGCCCTGGCCGGCGCCGCTTGTGACGACGACGTTGGCGACGCGCTGATGAAGGCGCCGCTAGACGACGTTGCAACCGCCGACGTCGACGTCCCCTCCGCGCAAGTCGTCTTCTCCCAGTGGCAGCGCTTGTGCCCGCCGAGAGCCTGCCCGGTGGCGAACCCCCGCGCGCAGACGCTGCACTTGTGGTCGTCGCACCTTGGGCGCAGCGGCGAAGAAGCCGACGTGCCGGCGCCGCCACAGCTCACCTTGGCGCCGAGGATACTCTTCTTGCCCTTGCTGCCAGGCTCACCTTGCCGCAGCATGAGCAGGCTGGTGGCGGTCTCGCGCTCCTGCTCGGTGAACTGCAGGTCCACGACGGCCTGGTGGCGGAAGTGCGTCGGCTTCTTGATCCCGCGCCACTGGCGCTCCGGGTGGCAGCGCATGTGGCCGAACAGCGCCTTCCATGACGGGAACTCCTTGCCGCACTCGCTGCACGGCGTCGGCGGCGTGTCCTCCGTGAGCAACGACGATCGCACCCGGGCGACGACGCCGTCTGGCGGCGGCCGCAGCACCGGCCTCGGCGAGGTTGCGCAGACGAACGTGGGAGGCGGAATCGGGAGCGCGAGCGTGAGCGTCGTGTCGTGGTGAGACAGCGACGGCGGCGGCGGTGGCAGTGGAGACGGAGGACGACGAGCAGGAGGAGCCGTCGCGGCAGGCCGGATCGGAGTAGCCATGGCGATCCAGCGGGGAGGTTTGGAGAGGAAAGTGGAAGTTGCCTGAGGCATGGAATCGGGGCTCCTGATATATGCGGACGCCCTCGTGGCGCGGCGGTTGCTGCATTTGCTCTTTCCTTTGTGTTATCCATCCATAGCCAACTGCCAACATACCCAGCGCCGCCTTCGCTCCGCGCGGCTCTCCCGGCCGCGTGAGCTGACATGTGGGCCCGTCTTCTCGTAGCCCTCGCTTTGCTCGCCCGCGCCGCCGCAGCCTGCCGAGCCTGCCCCTCTCCGCCGTCACGCATGATCGAGCTGGAGGCGCGACGCTCGCGCCCGTGGCAGGAGCAGGATTCCCGCATTACGGCCCATCTGGGCCACTCATGCTGCACTCATTCGCTGCAAGTTTACAAGAGCCCGGCCCACGAGTGCAGCATGCATTTGCCGGCCCTCCTTTTGGCGCTTACCTCGTGAATGCAGAAAAAATAATAATAATAAAGAATGCAGAGCACGGAGTGTAACAGCATGGTGAGCTTGGCTTAGCGGCAGGGTAGACCTGGGAGTCCTTGAACCGCTCGAAGAAGTCCTCCGGCACGGTGGCGAATGGACTTACCCGGCATAATGCTGGTTTTGTTTATAGGTGAAGTGGCTTCCTTCAAATCTAAATATAAATATTATACTCCAACCTTACCTTTTTTTTAATTAATATTTTTAATCCTCTCTTGTCTGTCGCGTGAGATCTCATATGATTCTATGTTTTTATTTATAACATTAGTATTAGATGATAACATACCAATCTTTTGCATTTTGTTCATCTTTGATTTTGAGGCTTATCATGCTAATAATGTATCTGGTTTTACCGAATTAGAATGTGCCTTGAAAATGGTTTACAGAACTACATAAAGAAAAAAAAAATACTGTATACCCTGTGCTAAAATCCCAGTTGTCATCCCTGCTCCGGTAGCCGCGTTGCCTCACAAATCCGTCGTGGATCGGATCTGCGATCTCCAGAGTGCTGCAAGATCCAAGCTGAGAGACCCCACCACATGTACGTACTGTACTACACAGGCAGCTACTAGGAGCCTAGGACACGGCCGCTCACCGCTGCAGAAGCGAGCCAGCGACAGCGAGGTCGTCACGGCATGTCAGCAACAGTTGCGCGCCAGTCTCCGCGGGCCGTGGCCGGCAGGCAGCTCTCGTGTCAGGCTCCTCTGGGCCCGCGTTCAGGACATGTCGTCACGGAATTCGTTCCTGCCCGTCGTTTGACCGGCGGAAAAAGTCTACTTTTCCTCTTATCTTTCTGCAAAGTTTGATTCTGCTCCCTGAGTTGGAAAACCAGTCTATCCATCCAATCCATACACTTGTAGTCCCATGGCTGGCTTTATGTCCGGTTTCGCACTGCTGGCGCCACGTAGGATCGCTGACTCAGCCCAACGGTAAAAATAATCAAGCAAAGTGGGACAACAGCGTCAATGGCCTAGCGGCTCCTGCCGGCGTACGGTTGACTGGGCGCTAGGGCCGCGTGCGTGTCCCTGCCGGAGTCGCCAGGCGCCACAACGAGGCCGCCTGCGTAGGTGACAATGGCCACGACCGCATCAGCCGTCGGCTCGCACCCCACGGCCTCCGGTCCCATTCGCGCCTCCGCCCTCCGCCAGAGTCCATCCCTCGCCGGCTCGCTCCCTTCCCCTCCGGCGCCGGCGCCGGCGCGGAGGCGCGCGAGAGTATCCTCTCCCCTCCCCTCCCCTCCCCTCCCCTCCCCTCCCCATCCTACGGCGCATCCAGGCCCTGCTCACCGAAGGCACCGCGGCAGGAAGTTGCGCGCCACACTCGATGCCATCCATCCACCGAGAGCAAGACTGCAGTCACGCCCAATGCGACGGGGCACGAGCGCCGGTGAGTCTCTTCATGGACAGTACATAATGTTTCTTATCAATAATGTTCACGCGCCGCGGGTGGTCAAGAAGGCCCTGGCCAGGTGGTAGCCCACTGCCCCGCGTGGCCCACCGGTTGCACGTGCTGGTTCGCTCTTGTCTGCCCTGGTCGCCCGGCCCCATCTGGCGGCCATGGCGTGCGAACGGACGTCGGGACGGGACTGGCAGCGACGAGTGGAATTGGGGGGAGGAGGGCACGAGCCGTGGCGGACGGCGCGCTCGTTCGCTCGGCGACAAGCAGGAGCGACCGGGCGGAGCCCCACCGCACGCGGCGCAGGAGAGGAGCCACAGCCACGGGGCCACCTGCCGCGCCTCACGATCGATGGTGATGGAGGACGAGGCCCAGGCGGCGGCCGTGACGGGCAGACGAGCCGCAGCAGCCCGGTACCCTGCCCGCTAGCTTCCGAGGGGCCACAGCGACGTGCCGACTAGTACGCTCCACGACGGCCGAGCCTCTCTTTTCTTCGGGCGAGTTTCTCGTCCCTCCCTCCCAATGCGAAAACGACACGGCGCGGTCGAGGCCGCGGCCGGAAAAAGGAAGCCGCGGGATCCCTGTCTGTCACAGCTTTGGTATTTTGTCCCCGCGTGTGTGTGCGTTGGCCACGTGATCCGCCGGATGCCCGACGGCGACGTGATCCGGCGGCGCCAACCGCCAGCCCAGCACCCACCACTCGCGTCGTCCTCACCCCCATTTCCACCCATGGTTAATTAACTAGGCATGCGATCATCGGTTGGTGGATCGCGGCATGTGCGTCTACTGTATCTCCCCTCGCTTGTTTAGGATGGAACTAAACAAGCCCCCGGAGGGAGAGACGAGGAAATCGCGCGCCCAACTTGGCACTTGTCAACAGCAAAAAATAGTACGTGGAGGGAGTGGACCTCAAACCTCATCGACGCGTGTGATGTATCACGGCGACCGTGGCGATGGCGCGCCGCCGTGTCCGATCCGACCGCGCGGGGCAAGGGCCAGGGCTCTCGTGTCCTCGTCGGTCGTGGTCCGGCCGGTCGGGACGCTGCGCGGGTGTCTGTGCCAGCGCCACACGTGGGGTGGGGGTGGCTCTGGCTCGTCCCGTCCCGTCCGCCTGCGGAAAGCTGCACGCCACGCGACTCGTGGGCCGTGGATGCTCGCGACGGCAGCCCCGACTGGAGTGAAAGTGGGTGCCAGCCCGGACCGGACCCCGGGGGGCTCGTGTCGTCGGAGTACGTGTACGTGCCCGCACGTGCGACTTCAATCAGTGCCCCTCCACCTACTCCACCACGGAGGTCCATGGCATGGCATGTACTACGAGTACTCTACGGAGCTCACTGCGGATCAACCTGCCTACCACTGCCAGGACGCACGCCATCATCATCATCATCCAAACGCGCGTGTCGTCCTCTTGTCAAACACCACACACCACGTCGCACGCGTCACGCTGGCTAATTACTAATCGTCCAGACACTGCCCAGGGTCTAATCTCTGTCAGGGCTCACGCCCGCTCATCCTCCCTAGCCAGCGACAGCGGCGACCCCAGCGAATTTATTAATCTCCCTACCTCCTCCATTTTTTTTTAAAAAAAAAAAAGAAACTGATGGAAGCGAAAAGTTACTGCTGCAAATTAAAGCACGTCAATGGGGCGGTCAACCCACGTGCTGGGCTGGATCCCCACCACAGCCACAGGCACCACCAGCCTCCCCCACCGCTGGCGCTAACGCCGTGCGCCAGTCGTCACGGCCAGAGGGTGGATGGATGCCGGGCGGCCTGCCGGCCGTATAAAGCGTCCACGGCACAGCAGCAGCAGGAAAAGGAAGAGAGACCAGCGGCCGGAGCCCGGAGCGCAGCGCCAAGCCGACAAGGAGAGCTCCATCCAGCCAGGTCTCTCTCGCTCCCCCCGCTCCTCGCTCCTGCGACCCGCCGACGCGCGCAGCAGGCCCAGTAGCGGTGTAATGCGCGGCTATGGGGCTGCAAGGTAATTCCCACCGCACGCGCCGGCCATTTCTGCTCTGTTCTGTTCTTCGGCCACGCTGGGCGGGCGCCGGGATCGGCGATCCGATCCCTCCCGCTCCCGGCGCTGCGCGGGTTGCAAGTTGCGCTGACCTCTCGGCGGTGCTTGCTTCTTGTTGTTTGCGCCTCGCGCGCGAATGCAGGGGATAAGGCGACGCACGACTTCCTCTCGCTCTGCACCGCCGCCAAGGACGCCACCCTGCCGCTACTCCACGAGTCCAAGCTGCCGCCGCCGCCGACGACGCCGACGCCGACGCCTCCGTCTCATCAAGGTGCCTGCCTGCCTGCAATTCAGCATATCTCTCCGACTCTCCGGCCATGCTCTCCGGCTCTCCGCTCCGTATCTCTTTGGCCTTTGTTTAGCTCCTCAAATTTGCACACCAAAATTATTATGCAGAGTTTCTATTCTTCGTCGTATCAAAATACCTATACATACGTAGATAAAATCAAAAACTAATTACACAGTTTTACCGTATTCGAACATTTTAAGCCTAATTAATCAGCGTTTAGACAATTATTAGCAAATAAAAACAAAATTACTACGGTGCACGGCATAGCAATTGCAGAATCTGCGGCCCCAATTGGGCATCTAAACAAGGGCTTTGTCACAATTCAGACGCTTGCACAGAGGATCGTCCATTCGTCCTCGCAGAATTTTTGTCCAATTTCGGTCATTTTTTCAACTGCTCCTCCAGGGTTAAGAGTGTGGGCTTAAACAGTCGATGCTTCTGTTTGCTATAGTAGTTTAGTGTTTGTTGTGGTACGAAATTAATCTTCGGGAATTACTACCTTTTGGTTTTAATTTTGCTTGCTTGCTGCGACGACGAGGCGGGTCGTGCGTGAAGAAAAAAGTAGAAAACGACACATCAACGGAACAAAGAAGGGAAATGCTCACGTGTAGTAGCTACCAAAGAACAGGGGGGCGCCTGGTGGTGGGGGTGGGTGCGCAAGGAGCCGTGCGCGACCTTTTCTGCGCCGCTGCCAATTCGTCCGTGTTCCGTTTCAAAATTTCGAAAACCTGTGAACTCAGTTTGCGAGAGTCCACTGTTTTTTTTTTCTTTTTTGATGGAAGATCATCTCGCAGTTTTTGCTTTCCTGCCCAAAATAATCCATCGAGTCTCTGCAAGCTTCTCCTCCTCCTTCTCCTCCTCCTCCTCCTCCTCCTTCTTCTTTGTTTTTGGTTCACTTTGATGATGTTGTTCGTCGACCTGCAAATGTGTTTTACCGCGGGTGTTGAGTTGCTACTCTGTGATTACGTTCTGAAATCTGAATGAAACCCCGGCACGGCCGGTGCTTGTGCGTGCAGGGTTCTTCCTCAAGACGCACGACTTCCTGCAGCCGCTGGAGAGGCCACCACCAGCGCAATCTCCGCCGCAAGTGCCCGCCGAGAAGCCGCTCCATCAGCACGCGCTGCCCGGCGGCATCGGCACGTTCACCATCAGCCCCGGCGGCGCGGCGGCCGTCGTGAAGCAGGAGCAGCCGCAGCAGCAGCCGTTCGCGCTCTGGGGGCAACCTCACCCTCGAGGTACGCCACGCGCGCGTTGCTTTGGTTTGGTTGCATGGTCGGGTGGCGCGTTGACGTCGAGTCGACGGTGCGGGCGTGAGTCGCGGCGCACCGGCGCGCCGACGCGGATGGCGGGTGTCCGCCATCTGCCAAGGCGCGTGCCGCGTTTTCTAGGGTGGGCCACGCTACCTCGTAGACTTGTACGTCTGGTCGCCGCAGGATGCATGCGTGGACCCGTGGGCCTGGGCCCTGCTGCTGATAGGCCTACTTTTTTTTAGGCTTGTGTCTCTCTTTTTTCCCGGCCTGGAACTTTACGCCTTAAAAAAGATTTTTCTGATTATTATTAACTATAAACATCAATTGATATCTACAAAATAAAAATGGTTTTATGAATAATATGTTTTGGTGGTGCATTTAGCTAAAGGAATACTCAAACAATAAGACGTTTAATTAAAACAGAATAGGAGATGTTAATTTATTTTTCAGAAGAATTATGAATAATTTATGCTACACACTGCAAACATCCCCTCCCCATCATTCGGGGAACAAACGCAAGAGACAAAGGTGACAAATAAAGAGTAGCTAAAGGCGTGTGCTTTCCGCTCTGTCTGTTTGTCGACTTGGCAGGTAACCCGTGGTCGCTTCCCTTCGCCGCGCGCTGCGTCGCCGTCGCCTCCGCCAGGCCGCAACAGCCCCAGCCGCAGAGGCCGCCGGAGCGGAAGGCGTGCGGCGGCTTCATGGACGCCGGCTCCAGATCCAGCGGTGGCGCGGGATTCGACGACGACGATGGCCTCGCCGCCCGCCGCGAGGTGTCCTCCTCGCTCAAAGGTAGCGCACCTCAATTGTGCTAAGTCTGCCTCTTTTTTGTTGGTGTTGTTGGAGCTGTTGGGGCGGTTCGGTGGTTTAAAGAGGCGATTCTGACGGGGTTCTGGTGCTCTTTATTTGTGTTCTTTCTGAGTTCCCAGACCTCAGGGTGGAGGCTAAGGGTGGGAGCTGCAGCGGCAGTGCTGGGACGGACCAGCTGCCCAACACGCCACGCTCCAAGCACTCCGCCACCGAGCAGCGCAGGCGCAGCAAGATCAATGACAGGTGTGCTGATGCAGTGTTCGTAGTTCATCATTCAGAAATTAGCTGGCCGTTCCCGTAATGTTTCTTTTGGCCCTGTGTCCTATCTGTATTACAACTCCATAAGTAATACTCCCTCCATACTGGTAAAAAAAAAAATGACGTTTATATATATGTTAGTATGTTACCAAGCACATTTTCGCTGTTTAACGCTGTGATGTCAAGCTTTTTCTGAGATCTGCTCTGAAAATTCACTTGGATACAACTCTGATTTGCACGTGTAATCTGACACATGAGGATACAAGTATGCTGTAGTGACTATTTGACACATACAAGCATGCTGTAGTAGCTATTTGTTTTGTCTGGGAAAAAAAAGTCTGATAGGTTACGTCTGGGATGCAAACCTCTGCTGTTTTTGTAGAAATAGGATAAACTGTTTAGTGCATGTGGTTAGGGGGGCTGTTTCTCAGCTGTGGATTGAGATATTAGTAAATGTTTTGTGGGAGGTGTTCAGAAATCATGTGCTGCTGGATCTTTAGCTCCATATGTATTGTGAATTGAAATGTTCTGTTTTTTCCTCTCTACTTATTTCCTAATAAGGTGTTATTGTATGACACTAAGCAATATGTTCAGAGCACTAAACATGCATTTGACCTAACTTTTCTACTCATGTCATCTTCTAACAGGTTTCAGATACTCAGAGAAATCTTGCCGCAAAATGATCAAAAGCGGGACAAAGCATCATTTCTCTTAGAGGTAAGACATTGCAACATATTATTATTTTCAGGCCAAGACATTGCAGCAGTTGCGTCGGCGTAATCTGTTCCCATCTGATATTTGCTAATCCATCCACAATTGCTTCGATGCAGGTCATTGAATACATACGGTTTTTGCAAGAGAAAGTAGAAAAGCACGAAGCTTCACAACCAGAGTGGAACGAAGAAAATGCAAAGATCATGCCGTGGTCTAACATCTACTTCCGGTCTTCCTGGAAAAATTCACAGGTAAGCGACCAACAGGACTTTACCTTCTGCACAGGGAAGTTTCTGAGGGCTGAGGGTGAGATTTTAACCTGTCCCTTGTCTGCTCTCATCCATGTGCTGCAGAACAAGGACGAAATAAACGGAGATTCGGCCTCCGATCCATCACAAGCCGTAAAAAACGGCTCCTCCACACGGTTTCCTTTCACTGCAAAGCCTGAGGACCTTAACAATGCAGGTGCATTTGAAGATGCACAGGAACGGGTGGAACCAAAGGGTTGTGTGGCTTACAAACAAGCTGAAACTCCCAATTGTGTTACAAGTATGCCTTTCTTGATCCAGTTGGCATTTTACAATCTGCAACAGTTTTATGCACTCCCCTTCACTAGTAGAGCTTTTAACTGTTTCTGTAGTTCACAGAAGACGTTTTTAATCATGTGCAGAAAATGTTGCCTCCCAGCAAGCAACACAAACACAGCTGACAAATCCACCACCCTCAGATGACTTGGCTGGCCACAATGGGATGCTGAACAACCCTGAACTGGCAATAGATGAGGGGACAATCAGCCTGTCAAGCCAATATTCCGAAGGGTATGTACTGTACCATCAGTCGAAGTTCATATCAAACCATCTGTATTTATTACGTGCTCTGTCGTCTTCAGAACGCTGTCGCTTGAACTCTGTTAATTTGTTAGTGAAACGTCTTGATTGTAATTTTTCCCAACCTATAACAGGCTGCTTGCTACCTTGAATCTTGCGCTGCAAAACTCGGGCATAGATTTGTCACAAGCTAGCATCTCGGTGCAGATCAATCTTGGTAAGCGGGCTATCAAGAGGTGCAATAATCCTGAGCCAATCCCCACTTCCAAGGTACTACTCATATATTATAGCATACTGCAGCTTTTCCTAGTATAAAATTTCTTACAGAAACTCAACCCTTTGCATTGCAGGACCGCATCAACCAAGCGTCTCGCGACCAAGAGATTGGGCAGCAGCTAATAAGGTCAGGGGACGCCGCTAGAGAACATTCCCGGGCAACTAAGCGGCACAGATCGGAGAGATAACATCCGCTGGCCGGGTGCTCATTGCCGACACCAAGATGATGATGCCCATGACGGCCGGGCGGTCGATGACACCGGACTATTGCTGCTGCTGCTTCATTATATGATTGATTGGATATGATAGCGTGTTAGTGCTAGGCTGCTTCCGTCGCAGACTCTGAAGCTAGCAGCTCTTGTTCATAGCGTAGGCTTCCATTCTTGGGGATGAGAAGTTTCCCCACCCCCCTGTGAGTCTCGGTCTGTAACAGAGACAGGCCGTACATACATGTTGTTCGGTCGGATGCTCGGTTCCGTTTCTTTGGCCGGCCAAACATTTGTGCAGTGCAGCTGCTGGCTGCTTCAAGGTGAAACATCAATGTTTTGTTATGAGTTGCCTTCTGACTTGTGTTCCAGCCGTGTCTCTTTGAAGATGGCACTGCCGCTGCGCTCTCACACACTGCTCGCTCCATATAGTCGCAGCATGTAAATGTGACACTGCTTGCTATGCTATTGCAAGGAATGGGTTGATTGTGGAACAGAGAAGACAAGACAAGAGCTAGCTGACTAGTAGCTGCTTGCGTGCATCCTTTTGGGTTCGGCAACGGGTGGGAGTGGAGCCGGAAGGAAGCGGCCCACGCCGATTGTCCGTGGAGAAAGTGGCGGCCCTGGGGTGCCTGCGACTGCTGCTGCATCTGCGAGGGATGGGAGTCGCAGCCGGATCCATCCATCTGGCTGGCCCATCATTCCGTTCACGGCGATCAGGGGCGTCCCGAGGAATTTGGTGGCCCTGTACCAAACATTGGATGGAGGCCTAATATTTAATGCTAAAATAAAAAAATGACAAACTACAGATTACACAAACATAAGCATATAATATGTCATACCAAATTATTATTGACACTAAAAATTCATACTCTTCAAGTTTATTATTTGCTAAACCTTTAGCCTCACTGCTTGTCGAAGGATCATTATCACTATCAGATGCTTGAAGTAGAGCTTCTCAAATATTTGCACACTGAAACCTAATAGCTTTAACACTATCAACACGACTCTCCCAGCGAGTAGATGACACTGACTTTAAAGTCAATTTAGTTATGTTATCTTTTAAAATCTGCTATTTCTTAGTAGATTTAGCAAACGTTGTGTAGATACGTTGGATGACTCCAAAAAAATCTTTGGCTTTACTACAAGTCTTGGCCATATCACTGAGTGTTAAATTAAGGCTGTGGCAGCCACAAGCAGAATAGAAAGCTCTAGGATTTATGTCCAAAAGCTTCTTCTGTACACCTTGATGTTTTTCTTTCATATTTGACCCATTATCATAGCCTTGTCCTCTGATATTATCTATATCAAGACCAAGATTTTTTAGTTCATCCTCTAGCACATCAAAAATTTCTTGTCCAGTTGTATCATTAACCTTCAAGAATCCTATAAATGCTTCTTCAATGCAAACAGGACATGAAGATGAATCCACATATCTTATAATTAAAGACATTTATTCTTGGTGGCCTGCATCTGGAGTACAATCAAGTATGACAGAGAAATATTTGGCCTCCTTAATTTTCTTAATAATATCAAATTTAATTGCAGAACCAAGCAAATGTATCAACTCATTTTGAACCCTCGGGCCAAGATAATGAACCTGAGTTTCATCATTTGTAATCTGACGGACATGCTCCTGAATTACTAGATCAAATTCTGCCAACATTTCTATCAAGCCCAAGAAATTTTCGTTGCTATCTTCATATAGTTTGCAATTATGACCACGAAATACCAGATTATGTTTGCCAAGAAATTTTACAATGGCCACTATTCTGAAAAGAACTTTTCTCCAATGCTCCTTTTCTTTCTCAAGTTGTCGCTGAGCGACTTTATCAATAGCTTGGTCCTTCTGCAATCTATTACGCAATTCATACTAAGCCGTCGTATTTGAAACATGATCTACACTTGTCTCATGCTCTCTGAGCCTTTCACCAAGATGTATCCAATCATTAAATCCAGTACTGGCCAAATTACCCTTTCTATGTCCTTTAGTGAATATTTTGCAACTAAAACAAAATACTTTGTCAAGTTCGCTGGAATACACGATCCAATCTCTATTGCACCCCTCTCCATTTGGTAGAATTCTAGTATAGAATAATGCAGAAAACCTTCTAGAATATCTATCCTTAGGACCCTTCTGAATTGATAAATCTCTTTTAGGACCCTTTACTGCTAATATATCAATCTGTTTAGGATTTAGGGAATCCCAATACCTTGAATCAAAAATATCTGGCTCAAAAGAAATATCATCATTTGCAGTATGAGAACTATCCAAGTTAACATCAATGTTAGTGTCATCGATGTTATCAGGAACTTGCTCAATAATATTTTCTATCTCCAGCTGATCTTGATCATCATTAGGAGCCTGAGGAGCATCGGCATCTTCTGTATCATGTGGGGTGCCCTGCTCAGCTGAATCATTATTGAGAGAAGAAACATGTGGTTCTTTAATAATAAATCTCTCCATAGCTCCTTTCTGAGATTGAGTTAATTGCTCAACTCTTTGCTTCTTCTTACGTTTTTGAAATCCTGACTCATATTTTCTAATCCGATTTGAAGAAGACATGACTTGCAAGTTGGAAGAATTACACTATCAATTTGTGTAGAAATACGATGCACAAAGCTTAATTAAATCAAATAGGCGCTGAAATTTACCTAGGTTGAATAGGCAGGGGCCTCGCGGCCGGGACGCCCCTGCTCCACGCCGCACGCGATCGATGCCATCGGCCGCGAGTCCGCTCCGAGTCGACGAGGTCGAGAAGCCGAATCACCACCAGGATGCGAACGCTAGGCCTATCGATCGTGCGTCGTGGACTCGTATGGACTCGCCCCTCAAGGCCTCATCGAGCAGGGTACGACAACACTAACAGGCTACGTTTTTTGGCCCATATACACTAGTTTTTATTGATTTTTTATTTAAAACAAAGCCCAAACAATATATATACTTAGTATACTTAATGAATTTTGAGGCCCCTTATTTTTTGAGGCCCTGTACCGTCGAACGGGCCGCACAGGCCTGAGGACGCCCCTGCGGCGATCAGGATCAGATATGAAATGATGGCGCGGTGCGAGGCCGATTACTACTGTATTCCAGATGGATGGGTGGATCATGCATGGGCTTGGACCCCGGCAGGCGAGGGGAAGCGAAGCGAATCCAGTCCCCGGCCGTGCATGCGTGTGCCTTCCGCGTGGCGTGGCGGCGCCGCTGGACCTGCCCCTGCCCGGCCCGTGCCCGCGACGAAATTCCTTGCGTGATGCAGCCGGACCGGTGTGGTGTACAGTATTGGTGTGCGAGGTTCGGTTCCATGCCCCACCCCGTGCGGCGACGGCGAGACCACCGCCCACGCAGGATGTGCGCGTTCGGGCGGGCCGGGATGGCGGCCTAGGAGTACGTACGGACGGCGACCCGACGCGCTTGGGTGACGTGGTGTGGGGACCGGGGACGACGGACTCCTGTGCTGCGTGCGATTCGTCCGTCGCATGTTTCAGAGCCTCCTTGATTGAGGTCAGGATCTGATCGCAGCCACAGCCATGCCATGTGCTCTTCTTGCTGACGCCCATGCTGCTCGAAGCCGTCCGATCCGAGCATCCAAGGGGCCGGTTGAGTTAAGCGGCCATGGTCATCAACGGAGCCTGGCATTGGCGAATGGGGTCACGAAACGTAAGCAGCCCGTACCGACCAAGACCCCCGCTAGCCTGACGTGGCGCGCCCAGAACCACCCAACGCCAGCCGCCGGTGGCCGACACGCCGCACGGCCGCCGCCGCACCGCCACCGACACGTCGTCACGCGGCTGCTAGAGTCCGCGCAAGCGTACGGCCCGGCGGTCCCGTCGCCGTCGCCGTCCTAGCAGTTCTCTCATTTTCAAACCGATGGACCGCCTGCTGTACGGGTCCGGGTTGGCCCACGGGGGGTCGCGTCGATTCGGCAGCATTGCGCCGCCGCCGCCCCCCTCACGTCACGCGGCGTGGGCTTCCGCTTCCGCTTCCGCCCCACCCTGCCTGCTGCGCGGGTCCCACCTCGCGTCCTTGGCAAACGGATGGATGGCGTGAGCACGTCGCCATCCTCCGTAACGGCGACCGCGACCATAAGAGAGAAGCCCAAGCCTGCCCCGGCGTCAACCGCCCCCGTCCTCGCTCGCTCCTCCCTCCTCGTGTTTCTTGCCAGGATCCCAGCGCTCCCGCCGCTCCCGTCCCCGTCTCTCTCCCCCCGCAGTCTGCACCCCGGGCCCGGCACGACGGCGCCGTCGCGCATGCAGGAGGCGGTGGTCGAGCCCGGCCGCCGGCCGGCGCAGCCGCAGCAGTTCGCCGGCGTCGACCTCCGCCGGCCCAAGGGGTACGCGCCAGCTCCGGCCGCGGTACAGGCGGCGGTGGTCAACAAGGTGGCCGACGGCGGCGTCGTCGAGGGGGACCCGTGCCCGCGGTGCGCGTCGCGGGACACCAAGTTCTGCTACTACAACAACTACAACACCTCGCAGCCGCGCCACTTCTGCAAGGGCTGCCGACGCTACTGGACCAAGGGCGGCACCCTGCGCAACGTCCCCGTCGGAGGCGGCACCCGCAAGAAGCCCTCGTCGTCGTCGTCGTACGCGGCGGCAGGCGCCGACGCAGACAACAAGCCGCCGGCGAAGAAGAAGCCAGCCAGCAAGAAGCGCCGCGTCGAGGCGCCGGCCCCGGAGCCCACTGGTGCCGCGGCCGCCAGTACCGTCAGCGATCCCGTCGCCGCCGCCGAATCCGCCAAGACGACGACCACCAGCACCACCGACGGCGCGAGCGACATCACCACGGAGACTGCTGCCGTGGCCCCCGTGGTGATGCCGGTGGCGGAGGAGGAGGACTCCCTCGCGCACCTGCTGCTGCAGCCTGGGACCGACGACGCGGCGGCCGTCGCGCTCGGGCTCGGGCTCTCCGACTTCCCCTCCACCGCCGGGAAGGAGGCGGTGCTGGACGAGGACTCGTTCGTGTGGCCCGCGGCGTACGACCTGGGCACGTGCTGGGCCAGCGCCGGGTTCGTCGACCCGGACCCCACCGGCCTCTTCCTCAACCTCCCGTGACACGGTCACGATCACGGCGGCGAGACGACATGCCTGATCAACGCAGTGAAACTGGAAATCGTTTCTTCTCCTCCCCTCCTGTTGCAGCGGTTAATTAATTTTAATTTAGTGGTGGTTAAGGTACATGACGAGTTGACGGCATGGTTCCTGCTTTTGTTGGGGGTATATGGTGATGATCATACTAGTTTTCTACTATGTGTGACGTGAGAGAGGATCGTGACGAAGGTCAACTAGTCTTCTGAGAAGGTCAACTAGTAACCTCTGTATGATTTTAGTTTTTACTCCTCAACTCATCAGACGGCTATTCGCTGACTCATCATCAAACAAGCTTCATTTCTACTCTTATCTGGTCGGTCGGTCTGTCTGTCTGTCTGTCTTTAAACTAGACTCTGCTGTGTTTGTTACGAATTTTTTGGTTATTAATTTGACGGAAAGGCTAAACAATTTAAATTTGGTCTTCCTCGGTTCTCATGCTGTCCACAGCCAAGGGCACTACCGCGTGCAGCGAGAGCTGGCTACCACTCGTGTGTTGCTGGTCTCTCGTCCTCATCCATGCCGTCGTTGCCACTTGCCACCATCGATATGCCGTCCAGCGAGACGGCTGGTTAGGCCGACGAGGGGAGGAGCCGAGGAGGTGGGCACCTCAGTCTGCTGCAACAGGGTCGCCACGCACGAGACGATTCGCCTGGCGACGGGTTGCTTTGCAGCCGTCGGAACAAGGACGACGTCGTAAGTATCAGCATCGATGCCCCTGCGGAACGGAACGCGGTGCTCGACGCTGAGCCGTGAGGCTGGCATCGCATTCGCATCGGATTCGTCATGATTCCGAGCGCGAACGGTGTAGACCGTGGCGTCCACCGGGCGACGCTCTGCCGCGCGGCAGGGGCATCCGGTTCTCCGCAGTCGCAGGCATCCGCCGTGCATGCCGATGCCCTGGCGGCCAGTGCGCCCGCGGTCCCAGTCCCTCATTGCGTGCGGTGCGGTGCAGATGCAGGAGGGCTTGGTTGGCGCCGACGCCTAGCTCGGCGGCTCAACCACCCTGATGATCTTGGATGGATGGGGGCAGCAGCAAGTACCAGGTGGACAGTGGCGTCGGGCGCGTGGGGGCGCGGGTTTCGGTTGCACGTCGCCGTCCGCCATCCGCCCCACGCCGACGCCTCCCCGTGAGGCTGAAGCGTCTCGACGACGACTGACCCCGCGACCGCGACGGTGGGGTCAGATCAGCCATCAGCCATCAGAGCGGCGCCGCGGGGCGCACCCGGCATGGGCCGTCGTGGGGGCACGTCGCGCGTGCGTGCTGTCGGCAGCATCAGCGGCTGCTGTCACTCCGTTTGCCGGCCGAGTGGTTCGCCGGGCGATCGCGACGGGGAGGCCACGTTTTACGCCGCGGATTACTGCGCGTTCGGCTATCGGCTTTGTTTATAAAAACCTGTTATTACTACCACTCATCTACGTGACTGTTAAGCATCGCGTGCCAGGCTCCAAACAAGACCATCGTCGTCGGTCACGTACTGCTGCTCTACAAAGCCGTTGCGCCAAGAGACGCGAGGAGCCCACTCAGTTAGTTACGCATTGCATGGCCCCGGTCGGAAACGCTAATCCCCTCCCCTGCCTGTCATGTCCGTACCGGTAGTCGGTAGACCGTAATATAATGCCACAGGACTGGACACCAACATAACAAACGACAGACAGCACACGACGAAGCGTATTTAGCAGCGTTGCCAATAAATAAACTGAAACTAGTAGTGGCTGCTGGGGGTGTGGCGGTGTGCGTCTCTTCTTTCTATTCTTTCTATCTTGCGCAGTTTGTTGTGGAAGCATCCAATCCAAACATAGGAATACGGACCAAACTAAAGCAGTGGTCACAACACAATTGGAATTGGAATACTAGGACTATGACTCACCAGTGACTACACCATACATACAAAGAAGAAAAAGAGACAGCAACAGCTATCATCCTCATCCAGGGAGGGAAGTCCATCTAACCACGTAGGAGGGTACCTGCAAATAACGCAAGTGCGTGCCATGACAACAACACAGGAAAACTGCAGAGCACCAGACAGCTCACACCTCAGCAGGGACTAAAACAAAATTTTCAGCTAGATGTATCATGTATCACCCTTACTATGAAATGTTCCGAGCTCCCAATTAGGTAATCCCTCTAACCTTACATGCACCAAACAAAGGCATAGACGCCGTCACTTCTATGGGGCTGCAACCTACGGAATTTCCTGTTTCTTGCTTACAGTTGGGCAGCCAACCAGATTACAACACAGGTGATAGAAGGGACAGCGTTACGAAAATCACATTCCTTGTATTAGACTAGAGGTCGCTGCCTGTTTCCCTCAGAATCATTTTGAGGCCGCTGCCAGTTTCCCTCAGAATCAATTTGAGCCCGCAGCCAGCTTCCCTCAATCAGTTTGGCCTTCTTACATTGACAGTACATGGCTATACATTTCTTTTGGCAAAATACTCCGATCAGCTCAAAAATGATTCACAAGCTTGTACGGTACCTTCATAAATCACAAGAATGTGTTAACCTCAGGACTAAAGTAACAGAATTATATCCTACAGACAACCTATATCCACATATGGGGCCTGGCCCTCGCCCTGTAATATTTCAAGCATGAGTGCATGAATCATATTGCACGTTATTGACCCCCAAACAGATCAGAAGCATCTACATAGGCCTGTAGATACTAATATCGGAATATCTGACATGAGGGCTCCAAGTGATCATACAAAGGTTGAGTAGAATGTTGCACATTTTAATGACTACAAGAATAAACAATCACTTATAAAGAATATGACAACAGTTCTACTTTCAGTAATGCCACCAGATAGCAGGTGGGAGGGCACAAGCCACAAGTTTTGACCACATTGGTACAACAATATCAAAGGATACACCAACATTGGTAAAATGCTACTCTATAAGGAACACAGGTACTCAGATCTACTTATTGCTGATAACAAATCAAATTGCCTACTGATATATGTTGGTAGCTCATTTGAGCTCAAACTTTTCTTCTATATTAAATAGGTTCAGAATCACAGATATGTAGTCATACTTGTTCGGTGCCTGCAAAAAGATAATGAAGACTGTATGCGAATCCCATGGCGCCAATAACCAAATGAAATTATTTAAGTTGAGGGCTATATAGCATTGTCTATCACCTCCATGACCTCCCTTGTAAATTGCTCTATTCAGCCTGATAGATAAGAAGTCAAGAAGAAAATGTGATGAGCAAACAGATTGATAATATATGTACTGTATTTTTTTTTCATACTCTTAACATAACATGTAGGTAGATACACATTCAGAGGACAAAATGATTCAGCGCAATGCAAAAAGGAGTTAAGAGTCATTCGAAATGCTGTGTGCATTTGGAAAAAAAAAAAAGTAGTCATATCCCATAACTCACCTTTGGAGCATATGGGGCAAAAACAGCCTCCACGTCTTCAAAGACCTCAGGAATTGGTTTTGCCGCATCAATCTAGGTTGAAAATTCCAACAGAAGGGCCAGCAATTAATTAAAATGTGAAAATTTTCATGATGGTCATTATAACTCAAAAAGGAAGTAAAGAAAGACTCCATCGGATTATCTTGCCAGCTAAACGTCATCCTTCTAATTTCATATATTTAAGTTGACATGCATCTTATTCCAACCTGTGCTTTTATTTATAGTATAATACTACATTTTTGCATCATTAGACTGCAAAAGGAGTAACCCTTTGTTGACGTAAAAATGTGACTCTTCACGTCAACGGTCCCTCGCCTACCGGTCCAAATTTTGGTGCAAACACCCTTGAATGATAAAAGTGCATTAATAACTTTACTCAAAAAAAAGTGCATTAATACCTTTTTAACCTTCTCCTTTGAGCTATAGTACTCAATGACAGGCAAACTAGATTCAACAAAAACTTTGAACCTTTTCCTGATAGTTTCAATGTTATCATCAACTCTTCCCTGCAAAGAGAACAACAAATATCAGAAACAAAGACCCTGTGACTAAAAATATGCACAAGTGAAGGATCATTAAGGAAACCTGATTGCGCCCCAGAAGACGTCTTTCCATCTCTTCCTCAGCACAATCAAAGAATAGAACGAATGCCGGAGAAATTTTTGTCTGCAACAATGAGGAACAATTAACAGTCTAGCAAATTCATTTAGCCACACAGAAAAGAATGAAGTATAAACCCTTGAACCGTCATTTGAACTGGGTACAACCAAACAAAAGAAAGGGCCTTACAACATTCTCGAATGCAGCACGATTCTCTTCGTTCCTCGGAAATCCATCAATTAGAAATTTGTCATTTTCACTTTTTATCATGGCCTCCTTCAACAGCTTTATGGTTACTTCTGATGGAACAATCTTTCCCTCCTTTATCATGTTGTCAATCATGGTTCTGAAGAACATTAAAGTGCATAAAGAACATAGAAACATATAGATGTCAAACAAATGGGTCAACAGGACTAATATAGTTTTACATAGAAAAACGTGTTAAGGAAAAGGAAATAAAATGCAGTTAGCTTTCTTATGGAAAGATTGGAAAAGGAAAGATACCCATTCTCAGATCCAGATTTGATCTCTGCACGCAAAAGATCTCCAGCACTAAGATGGGTGAATCCAAAGTGTTCCACAATGTTTGTACACTGTGTGCCCTTTCCACTTCCAGGACCACCTGTGTCACGAAATCACATCTTTCTGAGTGCATATAGGAAACCCAATGTATTTAATAAAGCCATTTTATATTTTCAAAGTTGTATAAGCTCATTTTCTTCCATGAGGTATGATATGCAATAGACAAATGTAATAAGTGAAGATAGAGCAGATACCTAGAACAAATACAACAGTAACTTTCTTTCCACCCAGCATGTTCTCAGTGACCTGAACGTGGAGTACATTTCTAAGATGAGGTGTAACTTAGCAATAGCATAACTTCTACAAGATGAGTGTATTTCCTTAGACAACATGTAGGAAGTATATTGACGATATGGAACAGGGTCTAATTTCTCAGGTCATGAACCAGAAAAGAAAACGAGGCATATATTCCAGTAAAAGTAAACTAATTCTGAAATTTAGGCACACAGATGCAAGATTAAAGGGCAACAACTGTCAAGGTAACAGGAAATAAAAAACTCAGAAAGGCTATATGTCCATGCTGCAAAACTAGGGTGCTTCACATTCTCAATGAACCTTAGGCATTTGCGACAGTAAGTGGATTATCAAATATGTAGGTGATCAATCAGTAACTTCAAGTAAATCCAAGGTACCTCATCAGCCACAACTGCTGAAGTATCCACAGCTGTGCCCATAGCTCAAAGCTACTCTGCAATTCAGTTAAAATATGTAAATATTTGCAGCTTTGTACAATGGAAGTCCACATTTGCATAGCTCAATTGTGGAAAAAGAAATATATCATTGAAAGTCAATGCAATTGTTTTATCTGCTGAAACTAGGCAATGTTATAATGGGAGTTAGGACACCTAATAACCTTTATAATATAAGGCCTGTAAAGGGCAGCACTGCAGCAGCTTAGAAGAACTTGTGTTTTCTTTGCTTATTATTCTGGAATCTGGAGGCCAGAAGGCACAAGGACAGTTTTACCGATCCAATTTATTAGCAAAATAAAGAATCACAAGTATATAGCAATAAATTTGGCTCAAACTACCCTGAACTCGCTCCAAATTAATTTTATTATTACAGCTCCGTCCACTAAATAGCTCTGAGCAATGAGACGTAAAGGGATCGCAAAAGCTCACAACTACAATAAGTGTCCCGCCCCGACCTTCTGCAAGTATTACAGGGGAAAAATTTTCCCACGATCTCAGCTCAGGAGGCTGCAACCAACCAAACAGCCTCAGATCCGGCTCCAAGCGCACAATCCCATGATCACCCCATCTTCAGATCCGCGCCCAAACGTGACCTAAACCTCCTATCGACCCGTTCCAGCGGAGAGATCAAATTGATAGCCGCCAGCCTTCGGAGCGGACCAAATGGACCGAGGCGAGGGAAGCGATCAACATGGATGCCAGGTGCACGGATGCTCACCTCGGGCCGGAGGCGGCGAGTCGGTGAGGGTCGTGATGGAGGCGACGTGCCCGCGCGCGGGAGAAGGGGAGGCGGGCGGCTTTTCTGCCGTGGGGTGCAGATGCACAACAGCAGAAGAAGCCGATTCGGATCCCTGGCTCCCTCCGTTCAGGCCTCAGGCCGTCAGGCGAGCTTCAGTAGAATTGTAGAAATCATTTTCTTTTTAGCTTCGATTTTATAAAGCAGCTTCACAACTCAAGCTAAAATCTTAAAAAAAAACGTCTCGTAAAATAACTTCTCAGGAAATAGCAGTATTTTCACTTTACCCAGCTTCATCTAGAAAACTGTATCCGTGAGAAGCTGAAAAAACTACTTTTAAGAACAACTTGTTAGCGTATTTGGGAGAAGCTAAAAAAATAGCTTAAGAAAAATTATATCAAAGGGTCCCGGAGTCACCATGTACACAAAATGGTGGGTGCGGGAAAGCTAAGACACACAAAAACGCCATTATACGTCAAGCAACTTTGACAACGAACCATTACTCAGAGTCACCAAAATATCACTATTTATTTTATGCATAGATGGCTGCACTAACACACCTAAGAAAAACATAGCTCATGTCATGGTTCTTCAGCATTGTCGCACACAAAATAAAGTAGCGTCGACGGTCGACACCACAACAACAGTCTCTATAGCCTCATCAATGTCCTAACGAGTTGAGTAGAAAAACGCCAACAGAGTCCGCCGATCGAGCTTCGTGTGAAATCAAAAGCAGCTTCGACTTCCGCCTACAACAACTAATTTGTCATTAGCAATTACGGACACACCCCGTGTCATCGTTACCAAATTTCATTGCATCCTAATGACGTAGAAGCTCAAACTTCACATGACACATCCAATCTACGAGCATCAATGATGACCATGAAGCGAGAGATGGCAATGCAAGTGAATAGATCTCATCGCACCCAAAGAGTGCACCTAAGCCGAGCATGATAACCGATAACAACACCTCCTAAGAGGCAACGAGACCATGTCATCGTCAATTGTCCACTAAGTAAACATAGTTGTCATCGAAAGAAGATCAAGACAAGGAAGAAGCAGACATCGTCAGCATCGGCGAAGCACTAAGCAAGACATCCACTATAAATTGGAACAAAGAGAGTATAACCTTTGGAGTGCAGAAATTCACTCATATAGCATCAGATAAACTTTAAATAAAATTTAGAAAAATAAAATCGATGATTGAAGTGAAGAAATTCATATACTCTCTCTATTCCAAATTGTAAATCATTCAAGAAATATTCGTGTGAAAGCAAAAGCAGTTCCGACTTTCGTCAATGAACCTTAACTTGCCTTAGGTTGCCAAACCTCCGCCTACACCAACTAATTTGTCATTAGCAATTACAGACACACCACGTATCATCGTTACCAAATTTCATTGCATCCTAATGACGCAGAAGCTCCAACCTCACATGACACATCCAATCTACGAGCGCCAATGATCATCATAAAGCGAGAGATAGCAATGTAAATGAATAAATCTCGTCGCATCCAAAGAGTGCACCTAAGTCGAGGGCGGTATCCAATAACAACACCTCCTAAGAAGTAACGAGGCCATGTCATCGTCACTTGTCCACTAAGTAAATATAATTTTCATCAAAAGAAAACCAAGACAAGGAAGAAGCAGACATTGTCGGCACCGGCGAAGCGCCAAGCAAGACTTCAACTATAACTTGGAACGGCGAGAGTATAATCTTTGAAGTGCACAAATTCACTTATACTAGGTGATTCCCCGCGCGTTGCTGCGGGAACTTCTTAAAAATCAGTTGCTAAATTTTACATGACAATAGAAATGCAATAAACTTCTGGTATAAGAAACTATACGTACCAAGTGAAGTGCAGAATATCAATCAAAGAGTTCTCAATGTAAGACTTCCCCGCGTGTTGCCGCAAGTAATATGAGGGTGACTTAAGATGATTGGTGATCAAAGATCTAAAATTCATAGGAGCTCCAATAGGAATTGATTAAAATAGCGACATGACCTCTGATGACAGACATCCCTTCCATCCTCCATTGTGGTTTATAATAATATAATACACTGGGAAGATGAAATCGATTAGTATGCTACATGAATTCATAATATAATTTGATCAGTCATGGTCTCATGGACCAATAGAAATCTGTTTTGGAACTGCAGGTGCGGAGAGGAAATTGTGGTCTATAATAATATAATACACTGGGAAGATGAAATCGATTAGTATGCTACATGAATTCATAATATAATTTGATCAGTCATGGTCTCATGGACCAATAGAAATCTGTTTTGGAACTGCAAGTGCGGAGAGGAAAATAACTGTTGGAAAGATCAAATCAACAGAAAAAGGAAAGGGAAATAATTGATTGAACCACCAGCCCCTTTCCTTCCAGAACAGCCGAACGAACTCGCGTAGAACAAAATCCATGACCGGTCTACAAACACCGAAATCAAGATGCCTTTCCTGAGATCATGGCCCCTCTGCCACGGAAGTCCTCCCCAGTCCATCTACCGCATCCCCTCCGAATGGAGCCCAACCACGACCATTATCCGTGGCGCGAGGTGAGCTGGGCCACTTGCGGCGGCGGCGCGCGGTTGAGACCGAGGCAAGTGCCGTGTGCGTCATCATGGTCCTGTGCCTGCTGCTTGTTGTCGTCACACCAGCGGAGGGGCGCCGGCACGAGCTGCTCGACGGTTGCAATGGCTCAGAGAGGAAACAACGGCGACGACGTGCAGGCGATCTCGGTCGGACCGCAGATGCAACGGCAAGGAGAAACAACAGTGCACAGGCGAGGTCGGCCAGCTGCGGCGGCATGCCAGCATGCTCGTCCACGAACATCAGCCAGCAGCACTGGGGAGGGGGTGGAAGCACCTGCTGTTGTGGTGGATGCAGAGGCGAGGAGGAGAAATGTCGACAATTGCAAGGAGCATTCAGGTTTAAATTGGGCATCTCGTTGGTGGAATGGTGGCGAAATCTGTTAGTGGAGCAATCAGTTTCACATTAAAGCGTCATTGCCTCTTCGTCTTCAATTTGCCTCAAATGACTCAGTAGAAACGGCTCAGGGATGTGAAGAGCTTGAATGACTCCAAGGGAGATGCAGGAATCGATGGGAGTTCACGGAAGAGGGAGAGGCAGCCTGAAATATGAAGGGAGATTGCTACTTTAAATTGGACAGTTGAATTAATGGTGATGACGTGGAGCAAGGATAGACAAGATAAATAGGTCAGTGGGCATTTACTTTATAGGAGTTTGCTTTACAGGAGTTATAGCGTTAATAGACTTTAAATAAAAGTTAAGAAAAGAAAATAGACCTTTGAAGTGAAGAAATTCACATACTCGCATTTAATTTTTAAATGGCACATTAACCGAATGTTTAATTAAATCGCATATACTAAATATCAAAGTATCAAAATATCTCTCCTTTATCCGATTTGCTTATCTTCTTGCCTCGCTACCCCCTCATCCCTTTCGCTGAGAAATTTTAATATTTAATCCTAAGTTTGCGCGCCCGTCAAAATTTAACCCCGATTGAAAATTTTGATATTTAACTCTAAGTTCACATGCCCCTTAGAATTTAACCCCCAATTCATATAGCTTTAAATATAATCCTGCGCATGCCCCTTAACAGAGAAGAGGGAAAAAAAATGAAGCCAGGAGCTGTTCGGCTCACAGTTTCTATTTCTGTGACTTATAAACCAGCTGACGATGCTATTTTATTATAGGCAGCGTATGCTATGAAAGTCAAGGAACTATGAAACTATAAAAACTCTAATCAAGACCACATGACTCTAATCCGATGGCTAGAGGTAAATATCGGCTATTCAGCACTTAAGCCCCTCCCCCCACTCATCCTATCCTATTACCAGGATTTGTAAAACTCCCTCTGCCCAGCGCCGGTTCGTTTCTCCTTTGCGTGGCTACTCGCGATCGCATATGGCGCCGCTTACACTCGGCCCGGCCACAATCTCCCTCACGCAACTCCTCGCGAACGCCTCCGAAGGCAGACACGCCCGGCCCGGCTACAAGCCATGCCCCGCCTCCCATCAAGCCGCGATGGACTCAACGTCGGTGGCACTGAAGCCCTGGGCGCTGGAATTGCTGGGGCAACGCCGCCCCATGGAGTGCCTCGTTGCCGCAGAGGAGGGCAACGCAGGAGAAGGGAAAGAGCTCCTTGCCCCTGCGCCCCCCGCCCCCCCCCGCGTGACCCTACGATAGTAAGTCCACGAGCCAGGTGAGACGCTTATATCAGTCAAAATCGCAGGAGGGTACAACGATACACTATAGACTTGTGCAGGCATCCTTCTTCATGCAACATCGTTTTCACTTTCAGAAGGGAAAACGTCTCGCGCCGGTCTCCATGCCGAAAACCATGGCTGCCTCGCTGTCGGACACCATCGACGAGGGCGCGACGACGGCCTCGCGCGGTACTCCGAAGCAGATCGCGAGTAGCCGCACGAGGGAGAGCGAACCGGCGCTGGGCAGGGGGTGTTTTGCAAAGCTGGAATTAGGATGGGATGAGTGTGGGGTTTAAATGCTAAAATAACTCACCTTTATCTTTAGTCATCGTATTAGAGTCATGTGCTCTTTATCAGAGTTTCTATAGTTTGCATAAGTCTCTTGTTTCTATATCACACGCTGCCTTTATTATGACGATATTATGACTGATAAGTTTAATGATAAGTTTAAGCCAACAGGGTATTAAGTTTTTTGAAATTTATCCAGCTGGCTCTTTTCACTGTTGAGGACACTGGAAAAGACGACACTGCCCCTCCTCCTAACTGAACTCGTCGGAATGCCTTGTCTCTATCGCGTCGCTCTCGCACGAGTCGGACAGACTTCGCCGTGGCCGCGCGACTAGGAGCTCCGCCGCCCGAACAGCCTCCCGTGGCCGCCCACGCCCGCCGCTGGACAGCGCCCACAGCCTGCTGCGTTGCGCCTCCTCTTTCGCTTCCCACATCTGTTCCGCCTAGTAGCAATCCGAGCACACGGCGGCCGTGCTCCTTCCCGTGCGAGGACTGCTTCTTGCTTGTTGCCGGGCGCCCGATCGCAGGTGCGCTCCCCGATCCTCTTCCTTTTTCGCCCGCTTCTTGTGGATCGAGACGAGGAGCGTTGCCGATCTGACGGGACAGGGCTGGCTCTTCTGAATGAAGATTAGAAGTCTGAAACAATAATGTCACTGGAGTTGCTCTAACAGCTCTCTAATTATTCCTATTCACAGAATCAGATTCGGTGCACTGGTGCCTTCCCTCCTTACCATTCAAGCTTTGGGGGGTCCGTCGTCGCCGCCTCCATCGCAGCTTGTTGCTGCCGCCCTCCGTGAGAGGTACTTCCCATTGAGTATCCCCTCCAAAATTTCTGCGCTCTGATGCACCGATTCGTTTTTCAAGTACTTCAATTTGGGGATGTGGATGGGGAACTGTCATGTTCTTTTGGTGGAAAATGCTTCCAGTATCATGCAAACACTACTGAAACACTCAATTCGTGATAGGATAAATAGGTACAGACTTGCCCAGGCAATCTGCATTTGGGTGCTAATTTAACTTCAAGATGAATACATGCAGTGTTTTTTTTTTTTATTCCTCATGTTCATGTAAGTGCAAAGAGAGAAGACCTGACTTTTCATTGTTCATCTAGATGGCTTTTATGGTTGCATCTATGGTGGGTATATTGGGCACTCATCCCTTATCTACGCAATAAAAGTAGCCCTGCAAGGTGCTCTATTTTGGAGAAGAATAGGGACAGAATGCTATACCTAAAGAAATTGTATTGTGGTTAGAATGAGTGAATATGTCTTCTTCAAGCTAAGTTTTGTTCTATGGATGCACTCCGTGATACTTGGCACTACTCAGTTGAGGAACAAGTTATCATGTTTTTTCAAACAGTTGCCACAAGGAAAATAGTAGGGACACTTTTTTAAGGTGTACTAGAACTGTTAGTAGATGTTTCGGTGAAGCCACAGATGTACTACTCTTCAGAATCTGAAACAACACAAGATTCTACCCATATTTTGAGGTCTGAAACAACATAGAATTCTATCCAATATCCAGAGCCAATTTATAAGTGCTAACTTCTAATTTCAATAAACTAGGATTGCATCAGCAGCTTATAAGACTATTATGAAAGATGGTAAGATCTTATTTGGCTATAATGGGAGTTGTATGTTGCTTTAGGACCATATGAAAAACTGATGTTGTACTGCAGTTGTTATTATTCATGCAAATTTTTAAGTTGTCATTCGCAGATATGGTTGGGAACAGTGTGATGTGGCAACATCTAGAAGTGGAGGATCTCCTTCTTTACCACAAGGAGAAAATCCTTCTTTACTACAAGGAGAAAATCCATGAGTCAGGGAGGGCCTTCATTCTAAGGGAGGTCCATCATGAAGAGTGTGCTCGAAAGCTTAATGAAAAGTATGGTACTAACTTCACGTGGAAACAAACCTACAACAAGTACCACAAGCTTAAAGGAGAATGGAAGCTGATCATGGAGGCAAAGTCCGCTAAGGCCGCTAGTTTTGATGATGTTCAGAAGAAGATAATATATGATGAAATAGAGGTTGTCAAGATGAAAAATGTAAGCATATATATTAAATATCTGTCACATATAAGTTACATTTACAAACTGGAGGTATCCTAATGAAACATAGTTTTCTTTTGTGTGAATGTAGAAAGGTGATAAGAAGGCTAAGTACTACAATGTTCCAATTCCCTTGTATGATGAGATGGAGTTTGTCTTCACGGGTAAACATGCGACTGGAGAGTTCAGTGTTATTGAAGCACCATTTGTTAGTTCAGCGGGGCAAGAGGATGATCTCGTTGGGAATGTTGACCCAACTCAAGAACCAGCAGATCTGAATGGTGATCCTCCTCAACACGATTCTGACACCCACCTAGAGTCTGATGGTCCAAACCCAGTAGGTTCTAAGCGCAAACATGTAGAAAAGGAGAAGAAAGGGAAATGGGCTAAGCAAGATGTCCCCATTTTCATGCAGGCCTTGTCGGAAGCAGTGAGCTTTACCCATGGCACTGATCCACACGAGGGCATTTTCAAAGCCATTGAGGACATGGATGAACATCCTTTACCGGTTCGCCTTGATTTGCTAACTTATCTTGCTCAAAATCGCCACATTGCTAGCATGTTAAAGGGACGGCGGGAAGAAACTTTCAAGCAATGGGTGGCACGATGGGTCGCTGGTCACTATCCTTTGTGATTCATGTTTCAAGCTGAAGTCGTCTTATGATTCGTTTGTACTCACAGTAGGATAACTTTATATGACAAACTGCATATTTTGGCCGTGTGTAGCTATGCAGGGCAAATGTATATTTTTTTATAGTATGAAACTAGATAGTGAATGGAAGTCGTGGCATGATTCGCTTGAGCAAAGACACTGAATCTGGCTTCGCGCAAACGATCGACAACAGCGGATCTGTGATGGGCACCGCCGCCATCCAGCTGCTCAACAATCTGAAGTCGCGGTACCTGGATGGCTGGATCCTCACCTTGGAGAAGGGGTGGCATCGGAAATGGTTTTACCTTTGCAACCCCACTGGGTCGCTCCTGGCCAACTTGTCCGACCGTCTAGGGCCGGTGGCACCTGAAAGGTCCTTGTTTGCAATTGTCGAGTCCTCATCTATCCTCATCACTCTGTTGAGCAAATCTTGCCCTAAATCCTGTTTTAACCTCTGCTGTTTTCTGCATGGGGTTGGGGCTATGTGATTAAGATCAAAATGGAACAACCATCCTGGCGGGAGCAGGCAAAACTGGTTCGTGTGCTTGATCCAGTGCATGCTAAAGTCCTTGCGTGTATCCACGGAGCCAGGACAGCAACTCAATTGGGTATTTGACGAATCATTCTGAAAACAGGTTCTATAGTTCAGGCCGTGGCTAATCAGGACACCTCTAGCTGCGTTGGGGGGCTCTTTGTGATCTTCAAGAACTGTTAACGAACGACTTTAAGGTACAGTACTAGTTTCAGAGCAGCTTTGTGTCGGTGCACATCGGGTTGCATTCTTCACAATTTAGGACATCATTGCACAAAAGATTATGCGAACACATAGTTTTTACATAACCATTGTGGAGCACCCTTATGGTTGTGATGAGCGATTATCAACATGCTAATATTTTGGTGTGTGGTTGGTTCGGTGGTTCTACTGATCCCCTGGCACAGGGTTATGTGTCGAAACGGTGTCTCCTGGCTTCGTGATGTGCAGGTGTGGAGTCCGAGGCGGTGGCAGCGGTCGGGAGAAGGTCAAGTAGGGCGTGCCGTGCTGACGGACCGGTTGCGGTGAAGGGCGGACGCGAGGCTTGGACCGAGGGACCAGACGGCCGGGTGGCATGCCACGGTGGCTGATATTTGGGACATCGACGAGAGCAAGTGTACACGGCGGGGGACGCGTACGGGCTACGCTACTCGCGGACGGTTTGGTGGTTTGCCCTCAAAACCATCGGCCACAGTTTGGTGGTTTTGCCTCAAAACCATCGGCGAAGATGCATACGCGGTATGATACTTGCGGAGGTTTGGTGGTTTGTCCTCAAAACCATCGGCGGCAGGTTTCGCGGGTTTGGGCCTCAAAACCCGGGCGGAGGTTCCGATGCGGACGGACGGCACGTGGCGGCATTAGGAAGATCACTTCGGAGCGAGGCTACGGGTGAGGAGGCGCGGTGGCCGTCGGATCAGGAAAACTCGAGTTGGACCATAATGCCCCTGGCTAGGTGGTCCTCTCTTAGAATATCTTGGGGTAGAAGTGGAATTGTGTAACAAGCCTATACATAAAAGGGACTGCCTCCACTCAGTCTTACATCTCCCAGTTTCATTTTCTGTCTGCCTTAGCTAGGTTTTCTCTTGTGAGAGAGGTCCACAGATAAACTAGAAATTACTCTGTTTAAACTGAGATTTTGTTTGGGAATGGAGGCCGAATCCTCCTCGTGCCCTCTGGGATTTATCTATCTTGTCTGTGATTTTCGTTGGTCTTTTCCCTTATTTTCGTTCATATTTTTGATCTGAAAATTGAAGGATTTTGAGTTGGGTTCGAGCCATGATTTCCAAGGAATAGCTCACCAACTTGGTTGGGATTCTCTCTGTGTTTTATGAAAATTTTTCTAGGATTTATGGTTTGGTTTTCGTTAATTTTTTGGACTGCTCTTCCTTGTTATTGCTCCCTGGACACCATGTCTAGCACTTCACCGTGCTGGTCCTTTGCTTAAGAGCTCCAGGCCGCAACACGCAAGAAGCAATTACCAGTTGGCCTTTTTCTCCTTCCTGTTCGTTGTCCTCCGGTGAAAAGCGACTTCGATGGATTGCTGCCCAACAGCGCTACCTGCGGCGTGCACCTAGGTGCCGAGCGTGCTCAGTGAGCGGCGCTCACCACAAAGCCACTGGTCGGCTATCCGCTTCCGTCTCTGTGTTCGATTTGTTTGTCACCGATTTGCCCTCTTAATTTTTCTCTCTAATTCGTGGTTGTGGGAATCGGAACAGGTCCTGAAATCGTGTGCAGGCGTTGTCCGCTGTCAGATTGAGGCAAGAAGCCGCCGGCCAGTACCGCTCTTGCCCCAGTGCCGTGCGTGCCTTTCCAGCTGGGCCTTGAATTTATTTTTGCATCACGGTGAGCAGACCCACCACTTGTTTCTCCTCTCTCTGTTTATCTATGTTTGATTCAGTTAGTTCAGCATTTAAGGCTCATCGGAGAGCAGCTTCTCTGTTGGATTGTGTCAGGTGCCTTCGTGCGCAATTCGTTAATTGGTGCAGGTTGCCATCGTGAGCCTAGGAGACCTATGCTTGTTTGTGTTTGGTCAAAAGCTTTAATTTCTTGCTTCCGTGAAATACTTCTAGCTATTCTATTTTCACTCTCTCGGCTGGCAAAGATTTTGGCCTTGTCCTCCTACGGTCAGTAGCAGATCGAGCTGCTCTTTCTCTCTGTGTTGATGAAATGGATGAACAAATTTTCTGTTGATTTTCTGGAGAATTTTCACTAGCTCTGATTTCTCGTTCTGCGCACAGTTTTGTCGTTCGGACTCTGATTCGCTTTTCATCTGTTGCGTTGAGTTTCTCTCGCCCTAAAGATTTTATCTAAGTACTGTCGTCACCTGTTGGCGTGAGTAGTTTAGATTTGAGGTTTTTGTGTATTTGGCGGTGAACTCGGGACAGTGGCCTAAATATTTCGTAAAAAATTTAAGGCTCCTATTCACCCCCTCTGGTCGCCTATCCGGTCCTTCAATTGGTATCGGAGCCGATTAAGGATCACTTTTACCTTAATCGGTCTGTGATCCGCAGAAAGCGATATGGCTTTGATGTACCGATCGGGCAAGCCACCCCAATTCAATGGGGAGAACTACTCGTATTGGAAGATTCGTATGCAGGCCCATCTTCAGGGGATTGATTTGTGTGTTTGGAAGATCATTGAGAATGTTGATTACGTGATACTTGCTACCCGTATCAATCAAGAGCAGATCGACCAAAATAATACGAACAATATTGCCCGTGCTGAACTGTTTGCTGCTTTGTCAATCTCTGAGTTCGATCGTGTCTCCGATTGTGTGACGGCTCGAGAGATCTAGAGGAGGCTTTAAAGCTTCCGTGAGGGTACAACCCATGTCAAAACCAGAATCTACGAGACATACAAGCGAGAGTACGAGAACTTCACCCAAGTTGATGGGGAGTTCGTTGATTCGATGTTTTCTTGCTTTACCACCATTGTGAACAACATGCGGGCTAACAATGCAGCTATGCCCTATGACGATCATCAGAGAGCACTCAAGCTTCTATATGCTCTAGATCGGAGGGTTTGGGAGGTTAAGGTGCAGGCAATCATCGAATCGGCCAACTACGAGACTCTCACCGTGGATGAGCTGTTCAACAAGCTCAAGTCCACCGAGATTGACCTCCAGACGCAGGCGAGAATCAAGAACCTGTCTGCCCCAACCATGGCTTTGGTGTCAGGTAACACAAGTTCGAATTCTGCTTTGACTAACCCTTCACAGTTGTCGCTTGCCTTGTCTTCTCTTATGTCTGCAACAGAGGAGCAGATGGAGGCTCTTGGGGATGAAGAGCTGGCACTCGTCATCAGCAAGTTTTCGCGGTTTCACAACAACCGCTTGAATAGGCGTCGTGGGGGCAACAAGCAAGGGTGCTTTGAATGTGGAAAGCTCGACCACTGCATCGCTAGCTGCCCCAACAAGAGCTACTCTGGCAAGAACGACTACACCAAGCACAAGAACAAGCATGAGTCGTCCTCCCGCAAGCACATGACCAAGAAGGACTTCGACCCCAAGCGCATGAACAAGAAGTACTTTGAGGCCTTGCAAGCGAAGCAGTGCGCTCTGGTCATGAACTTCAGCGACGTTGACTCCCACAGTGATTCTCCACCAAGTGATGATGAAGCTGAGAAGGAGGTGGAGCACCGGTTCAACGACTTGAGCTTCTACACCAACGAGCGCCAAGGAGGTTACTGCACCATGGCGCTCGAGAACAACATGACCACCGGCGACAATGAAGAGGACGCCGACACCAACCCTGAGGTAGAACATACCATCGAATCCCTTCTTGCTGAGCTTGATTCTGTGACTGGCACCATGCTCAAGAAAGATGCTTTACTTATTCGTGCTGCTCAAGAATGCAATAGTTTCAAGGCTAAGTATCTTGCAGCATTAGATGAGCTTGAGCGTGCTAAGAAGGATAGGGTTGTTGTGTCAGATGAGACTGAGTGTGATGAATGCGCTGTTCACATGTCTAGTCTCATTTCTTTGAAGTCCAAGTATTCAGCCTTGGTTGATGAGCTGGATATGGCTAGAGCTGAACCTGTTCTATCAGGTCCTTGCAAGTCTTGCGCTGAGTTGTGTTCTGAGCTTTCTGAGAAGGCTGCTAGGATCTCTTTCCTTGAGAAGTCTAGTGCAGTTGGTTCTGGTGCTAAGTGTGCTTGCTGTGAGGCTTTGGAGCTAGAGCTTGCTAACTGTAGGCATGACAAGAAAAAGACCGAAGAGGAAAACACATTCCTTCGGCACATGTTGAGTTGGCTTTCTTGCAGTGAGCCACAGTTGGGCATGATGATGAGTCAGTACAAGAGGGGTACTGACACAACGGGTTTAGGCTTTGCTTCAGGTGGGAAGGGTAACAATGTCTTTGGCAAGGTTGGTGAACATAGTGGTTTGAGCTCAAGTGAGAAACCCACCAATCCTCCCAAGCTTTTTAAGATCAACCCACCAAAGCCCTCTGAGCCTACCAAGCCTGTTGTAAAAGATGGAGTGCTTGAAGAGCCTCCCAAAGCTCGACCTCAAAAACAAGTGTGGATTCCAAAACCTAACCATCTCAGGAATCCACTTGACACCTTGCCAAACATCTCTGATAAGCCCCTTCCTAAGGCTAAACCACCTCCAAGAGTGAACCATACTCACAACAGAGTGAGTCACCCACAGCCTAAGAGAGAGGTGTACCACTGTGAGTATTGCAAGAGAGATGGTCATTTGTTTGAGTTTTGCTTTAGGCGGAAGAGAGATGAGAGGCGTCAGTTTGAGCTTTCACACCAGAACATGCATCGCCCATCTCATGGTATGCATGATTCACTTGCTCATAGGAGCAATGCTAGGCCTAGAGGTGTAAGACCTCAAGGTGCTAGGCCTCAGTTTGTGAGACCATGTGATGGTCGTGCCCGGCGAGGTCCAAGTCATTCTCAATACGACTCAAGGTCTCGTGGCAGTGGCTCTTTGTCCTACTGAAAGGATCTAATCGGCCTAGGGGGGGTGAATAGGCGATTTTGATAACCTAAAATTTTCAGCTCAAATGCGGAAGTTAAATGCCTACCGAAAGTAGGA
>CM041635.1:616264-639325 GCA_023333625.1 Bothriochloa decipiens
TACCAACCTTATTTGTATCCCTCTTGATAGTACGACGTTTCCTATGATTCAAGTAAACATAAAATGATAGGGTCCTCTTGAGTAGAAACGTCATCCATCCATATAAAATTTAGGGTGCTTGCATCACCAAATATTTATTATTCAAATCTTTCAATGGACTAACACCTGTGAATTCACTTGAACAAACTTGTTAGTTCCCAACTTAATTGTCATTAATTATCCAAAACCCACTTCGGGGGCGAATGCATTTACCAACTCCCCCTTTTTGGTAATTGATGACAACCAACTTAGGCTTACAAAAAAAATAAAAGAATTAGAGCTTTTGAACCCAAAACTTTATGGAGAGCTCCCCCTAAATGTATGCAAAGGATTTTGAATTTCAAATCTTGAGTAAAGTCAAGATAACATACATTTGGAACAAGCTCCCCCTAAATTTTACAATTCGTGGGGTGCCTAAAAGGATGTGTGTGACAAGAATAAACCGTGATGCTTATGACAAGATATATCAAAAGAGATAAATAAAAGAAAAAGAATGATTATGCAAGAAGGAATATAAATTAAGACCAACATAACCATTCTAAAAATAACAAGCATCATCATGATATCAAATATAGGCCATCACAAAATGATATATCAAATAAGCATAAATGTTTAGCCTACAAGCATCCATCACACACAAAGTTCTAAGTTCACCACATAGTTCACCACGAATGAAGAGAGATAAACATAACCGAATAAAAAGGCTACCCTATCACATCAAAGTAAGCCTAACACTCCCCCTTTGACAGCAAGTGCCAAAAAAGGTAGGCCATGATAAAAAACTATGGGTAGAACATCACTGGAATGCCGAGAAGTCCGGATCATCATCATCATCACCACCAAGGTACTTGCTCTTGCCACGAGGATCTGCAGAGGAAGACAGCAAGTGCATAGGCGCAACACTGGTAGACCGGCGGGTGATATCGTCAGCTTCATCAAACAGCCCAAAACCAGAACCAGCGTAGCCTGCAGAAGTACCCTGATAGGACGAGTCCGGCTGAGAAAAGAACTGAGGAGGCTGAGGAGGCGGCTCATAGGGCTACTGCTGAGGGGGCTGCTCAAACTAGTCATCATCAACATCATCATCCGCAAAGAAATCCAGAGGAGGACGAAGAGGAGCTGAGGGAGAGAGACCAAGTTTGTCCTCAATACGACTAAGCCGCTGACTCGTAGCTGCATGGCAAGCACACATGTAGGTCATGAACTTCTTGAATGCACCAACAATGCCGCCATGACCACGACCACGGCCACGTCCAGTGCCTGGGCCAGCAGAAACTCCAGCTGAGGGATCCACAGAAGGGGCAGCATCCCGCTCAAGTCCAACAGGCTCCCCATGAGCCGGAGAAGCGTCAGCCAGAGGAGGACTAGCGGAAGAGGAAGAATCCGCCTTCTGCGTATGAGGACGCAAGTTCCGAATACTCCACCAAGCATGATGAGTATCAGAAGGATAGGAGCGATTAGTCACCTGCTCAATCACATGCATAAGGTGGGGAGCATAAGGAAGAAGCCTGTGAGGATCAAAAGCTGCTTGGCCAATCTTAGCCCACATAAACTGAGAGATGCTGAAGCGCTTGTCCAAACCAAAGCAAACCAATATGGTGGGAGCATAACCTTGAATCTTAACTGAATCACCACCTTTGGGATCAAGAGTGTGCCTCAGAATATTATTCAGGACATAATAAAATGGCTTCAGCTTAGCATTGGAGCCAGTAGCATACTTGTCAGCAAGGTACATCTGAGCAGCAATGCAATCATCCCTGCCAACGGGGTTAGCATAATGAGTCCACAGGCTCCATGCATCTCGATCCACATGATCAAAGCCTAGGAGACGAGAGAACTGCTCATAAGAACACCTGTAGTGCTGACCATGGGACATCCATTGTAAGACCTTACGCGCCTCATCAATATACAGAGTGGACCAGAACTGATAAAGAATCTCAGTGTTCCAATCCTTCTGAAAAGTCATAAGCTGCAATAGGTTCCATTCTTCAAGCTTGGCCCTTAATGCATGCATAGCAGCCTAATCAGAGAGCTTGGGAGAGGTAAGGGAGTCAAGTTTCAAGGCCTTGTGCTCAAAAAGTTTATCATGTTTTCCACTATCCCAGCAAACAGACCAATAGTAATCATGATGAAACAGAGTCCAAAACCTTTCCTCAACACCTGAAAATCTGACCCACTCATAGGGATTCTCCTCTCTTTGCTTTTTCAGAGCAGGCACATTGGAAGAATAATCAAAAAATAGCTGCTCGGGCTTGAGAGGACGACGAGGCCTAGGACGATGACCAGGGAATGGTGCAAGAGTCCTAGTTCGCGTCATGTGAGTAAGCTGAGGAGGGGAAACATTGTACTGAGCATCCAACGCAAGCCCCTGCACATCCCTCACATCATGCAACTGAGCATAATTTACCATGGCATTGTGACGAGGAGGAGAGCTACCACGACCATAGCCTGCCGGGACAGCAGGCTCAACAGGCTCCTCACGATGGATGCCACGGGAGGACTCCCCATGACTTTTCCCATGCCTTCGAGCACGCTGACGGGCATCACGGTCCTCCTCCCTATCACCCAAACTTTGGGGACGAGGACGAGCATGGCGATTTGGATTCCGGCGCTCAGACATGCTGTAAGGGGCAAAACAAGATAGGGAACGTCTTAGACATGCTAGCAATGGATTGCAACATGGGAAGAATGAACACAGCGAGTAGACCGAGTCGGCGGGCTGCTAACGGTACTACCGCTCGGGAGACCGGTAGTACCGATAGAAGCGGGCTTCTAGCGGTACTACCGCTCGGGTGACCGGTAGTACCGGTCGAAGCCGCGCACAGCGCAACTCCACCCGGATCATCGAATCCACCATGAATATGTACAAATGAAGCAACGGGATAGCATGTATACGCCATAAACAGCAAGCACGTGGAGGGAAACGACCTAGAACAAAGTACATTGAGAGATCGGGCATGAACTCCATGATACCTTGTTTCTCACGAGGAAGAGGCCAATCCACGCGTGCAAGATGTCCCGGCGTCCACAAACACCTCCAATGTGATCTTCGAGGCTTGGGGAAGCTCTCCCTCAAAGGGATTGAGGAATGGCCGGAGGGGAAGGGAGATCGGGGAGGGGCGGCGGCGTCGGGCGGCGGCGCCACGAGCATGAGGGGGGTCGGTTGGGGAAGAGAGGGGTAAATTTTTTTTTAACCAGCGGTACCCTTTTACCGCTGTCAATTTGGCTACCGGTACTACCGCTCGGCCGACCGGTACTACCGATGGGCAAGAGTCGCGCAAGATATATTTTTAGTCGAACACTCAGCGTGGGGCGCGATTTTGAACAAGCGGTACTACCGATCGACCCAGCGATACTACCGCTAGACCAAAAAAAATGCCAGAAAAAATACTCTCGACGGAGAATTTTATAAAGCACTAGAACACTCCCAAATATGACCAGATTTCATCAAATCAATACAAAGCAATGGTCATATTTGATATAGTGAAAGTAGATTTTGAAATATCACTCAATATTTTATAAATATTTGGCCAATTCTAAGCTCATCAAAGTATGCAAGATTTCATTCCACGTTACGAGAATCAACGATATTGAGCTCACGCCTTAAAGCACAAAATCTTGACTCATCTAGAGGCTTTGTGAAGATATCGGCTAACTGATTTTCGGTTCTCACATGTTGAATTGCGATATCTCCTTTGGCTTGGTGGTCTCTAAGAAAATGATGACAGATGTCTATGTGCTTTGTGCGAGAGTGGTTAATGGGATTATCGGCTAGCTTGATTGCACCCTCATTGTCACATAAGAGTGGAATCTTGGAGAGGTTGCAACCAAAGTCTCTCAAGGTTTGCTTCATCCAAAGTAGTTGGGCACAACAAGAGCCTGCCGCCATACTCGGCTTCAGCGGTGGATAGGGCAATGGAGTTTTGCTTCTTAGAACTCCAAGACACCAAAGATCTACCAAGAAATTGGCAAGTCCCGGATGTACTCTTCCTCTCTACCTTGCAACCGGCATAATCCGAATCGGAATAGCCAAGTAGAGTGAAAGATGAGCCCTTAGGATACCATAAGCCAAGATTAGGTGTGAGCACCAAATACCGAAAAATTCTCTTAACGGCCATGAGATGACATTCTTTCAGATTAGATTGAAATCTTGCACACAAGCACACACTAAGCATAATATTGGGTCTAGATGCACAAAGATAAAGCAAAGATCCAATCATGGAGCGATATACCTTTTGATCAACGGCCTTACCATTTGTGTCAAGATCAAGATGTCCCGTAGTGGGCATTGGTGTGTTGATGGGCTTGGCCTTGTCCATGCCAAACTTCTTCAACATGTCATGGGTGTATTTGGTTTGGCAAATGAACGTCCCTTCCTTGAGTTGCTTGATTTGAAAACCGAGGAAGAAGGTCAATTCTCCCATCATGGACATCTCAAACTTTTTGGTCATAATCCTACTAAATTGCTCACAAAGCTCATCATTAGTACTACCAAATATTATGTCATCAACATATATTTGGCAAATAAAGATATCATTCCCAACTTTGCGAGTAAAAAGAGTAGGGTCAGCTTTGCCTGTCTCAAACCCTTGTTCGAGTAGAAATTTCTTCAGACAATCATACCAAGCTCTAGGGGCTTGCTTGAGCCCATAGAGCGCCTTGTGAAGCTTGTAGACGTGGTTAGGGCAATGTGGATCTTCAAAACCTGGTGGTTGTTCAACATACACCACTTCGGAGAGGGGGCCGTTGAGAAATGCACTTTTCACGTCCATTTGAAACAACTTGAAATCATGGTGAGCAGCAAAGGCAAGTAATATACGAATAGATTCAAGCCTAGCTACTGGTGCATAAGTTTCCCTAAAATCCAAACCTTCAATTTGGGTGTAACCTTGAGCAACCAACCGTGCCTTGTTCCTTGTAACCGCGCCATACTCATCTTCTTTGTTGCGGAAGACCCACTTGGTACCTATTACATTTTGCTTGGGCCTCTCCACCAAGGACCAGACTTCATTCCGAGTGAAGTTTTTCAACTCCTCTTGCATTGCCATCACCCAATCCTCATCCTTCAAGGCATCCTGCACCTTAAGAGGTAACATAGAGGAAACAAAAGAGTAATGCTCACAAAAAGATGCTAAACGTAAATGAGTCATCACTCCTTTTATACTTCCTATCACATTTTCAACGGGATGGTCCCGTTCAACGGTTTGGCGAACTCTTGGGTGAGGTGCTGCTGTTCTTCTTTGGATTTGCCCATCATCTTCACTATCATACTCTATGTTGTTTGGAGAAACACCATCAAGTGCTCCCCTTTGATCATCATCTTGATTGCTTTCTTCAACTTGTGGTGGATATTGAATTGCTTGTTCTCTTGAGTCATGACCATCTCTTGATGTGGAGGCACCATCATGGGCATCGGTTGACCCATGATGTATGAGCGGGTCATGTTGGATTTGCACTTGTGCATCATCATCATCATCATCTTGTTCAACGGGCTTTACTTCACCGGTTGTAAGCTTCTTGATCACTTTATGAGAAGGCTCTTCTTTACCTACAATGTTCATATTGACTTGCTCTTTTTGAGAGCCGTCGGATTCATCAAAAGTCACGTCTACCGTTAATTCAATTAGACCGGTGGTCTTATTGAAAACACGATATCCATGTTCGTTAGTACCATAACCAAGTAGGAAACCTTCATCAACCTTAGGTTCAAACTTAGAGCTTTTGGATTTCTTTCTAAGTATGAAACACTTGCATCCAAAAACTCTAAAATAATCAACCTTAGGCTTTTTACCGGTGAGTAGTTCATAGGCGGTTTTGTTCTTGATCTTGTGAAGATATAGACGATTGATTGCATGACATGCCGTGTTGACCGCCTCCGCCCAATAATCCTTCTCCGGAGTCTTGTACTCATCCAACATTGCTCTTGCGGCCTCTATGAGCGTTCGGTTTTTCCTTTCCACTACCCCATTTTGTTGGGGAGTATAAGGGACCGAGAACTCATGCTTGATTCCTTCTTCATCAAGGAATGCTTTAATGTTGGTGTTCTTGAACTCCGTCCCGTTGTCACTTCTCACTCTCTTGATCTTCACGTCAAACTCATTTTGAGCTCTTCTTGCAAACTTCTTGAAGATCTCTTGGGTTTCACCTTTATCTCTCAAAAAGAATACCCAAGTGAAACGAGAAAAATCATCAATAATTATAAAACCATATTTGTTACCTCCAATGCTTATATAAGCATTGGGTCCAAAAAGATCCATGTATAGCAACTCAAGTGGTCTTGAAGTTGACACGATGTTCTTTGCGGGATGTTTGGCTCCAACTTGCTTCTCCGCTTGACATGCACTGCAAATCCTATCTTTCTCAAAAGAAACATTTGTTAGTCCAAGAATGTGTCCACCTCTTTGAAGGTTGGCCAAGTTCCTCATCCCAACATGAGCTAGTCGGCGATGCCACAACCAACCCATGCTAGATTTTGCCACTAAACAAGTCTCGGACCCCACTCTACTAGATGTGAAATCAACTAGATAGAGCTTGCCCTTTAATTGACCCGTAAAGACAATAGAGGAATCCACCCTTTTAGAGACTTGCACACCCTTATCCGTAAAGAGACAATTGTAACCCATCTCACAAAGTTGAGAGACGGACAACAAATTGAACCCCAATGAATCCACAAGTAATACATTTGAGATTGAGTTGTCATTAGATATAGCAATTTTACCCAAACCAAGAATGTCTCCTTTACTATTATCACCAAATGTGATTCCTTCACCCTTGCTTTCACATGGTTGGAAAGAATCAAACATTGTCTTTGCTCCGGTCATATGATTGGTGCATCCACTATCTAGCACCCAACATGGTCCACCGGAAGCGTATACCTACAAAAAGGAGTTAAGCCTTTGTTTTAGGTACCCAATTAGAATTGGGTCCTAAGGGGTTAGACACATAAGATTTGGGCACCCAAACACTCCTCATGATTTGCTTTTTCTTGAGGGCACCCACATACTTTACAATAATTTTACCATCCTTATCCCAACAACATAGATAGTCACACAAGTTGTTCCTTGAGATAGGCACATTTTGCATGGATGCCTTCACTTCCTTCTTCTTGATATTCTTGTTGTCGGAGGAAGTGATGGGAGAAACCTCAACATTGTTTATCTTGTTAATGAGATCAACAAGAGGCACACTCTTGTTGAACTTCACACAAGATACACCATTTATCATGTTTCTCCCATTGACCTTACCATTGTACCTATTGTAGCCGAGGCCATCCTTTATGTGTGGATGCCTAGGTGCCTTGTAGATTGTGGTTGATTGCTTATCCTTGTTCTTGCAACCATTACCCACAACGGTCTTCAACCTAAGAATTTCTTTGTCCTTCTTCTTTAGCTCAACAAGGTTAGTAGCACAAGCATTTATATCAACATTATAGTATCTTTTACATTTTACACTTGTTGAAGCATTTGAGTCCTTAGAGGAAGTAGAAGTGCTCTTCCAAAGAGTGTCATAGTTTATCTCAAGTTCATGATATTTATTTGTCAAGCTTGTGAGGCTTTCTTGAGATATACTATAATCATTCTTTAGACTAGCCAAAGAGTCATTAATTGAGGACTGTTCCTTGGTTAAGCGCTCACATGAGTCCTTAGCCAAAGACAATTCTACATTTAACTTCTCAACTTTCTCCTTCTCTTTGGTGAGGCATGCTTCTAGCCCATTGTTCTTCTCCCTTTCCACTAGAAGCATTTCATTTTGCGACTCTAAGCATGTCTCAAGCTCATCTATGGTGTACTTTAATTTTAGAATTATAGAGGTAGCTTCTTTTTCATATTTTTTAATAATTTTGATAGCATAGTTCTCATCAAGCTCACCATCATCATTAGAGTAAGTAAAAACATCGGATGATACCTTCTCCTCCTTTGCCATAAGGCAAATAGGAGTGTCATTTTCATCATCGGAGAGGTTGGCAAAAAGCTTAGGTGTAGAAGAAATGTTGGTGAAGAACGATGTCGAAGAAGAGGGTGCGTCATGTACGGCAATTGCAGCCACACTCTTCTTGTCATTGTCATCTTCTTCATCACTATCATCATCCGATTGCCACTCTTCACCTATATGTGCTTCACCTTTCTTCTTACCCTTGTACTTGTTGTCACCTCCCTTGTTGTATCTTGATATCTTGTCCTTGTTTGGACAATCCGCAGCAAGGTGACCGGCCAAACCACACTCATAGCAAAACCTCTTCTTGTACATCTTGTTACCACCACCACTTTTCATCCTCTCTTTCTTCTTTATCAAGTACTTTGCATAATTCCTCACCATAAATGCTTGTTCATCATCAAGTTCATTAACATCATTGTGCTTGTGATCACGACATCCTTGGTTGCCATGACTTGTTCCACTTGCATGAGATGCCACTAGTGCTATGCTTCTTCTTTGACTAAGCCTTTCTTTGGTCTCATCATCTAGAACTTCATGATGCATAATCTTAGCAATCATCTCTTGTGTTGTCATGGTGGTGTAGTTCTCTCTTTCCATTATTACCAAAGCTAGGATGCTATTTTTGTCTCTATATATTCTACATAGCTTTCTTGCTGCAGCTTGTTCATCCCATCTATCACATCCAAGAGCTCTAACTCTATTGATCAATGTCATGAATCTATCATACATAGCCTTAGTTGTTTCTCCTTCTATCACATGAAAATTCTCAATCTTGTTTTGAAGAAGCTCAATGTTTCCAATTCTCACACTCTTGTCACCTTCAAATGATGTCCTCAAGGTTTCCCAGATCTTCTTTGCATTCACCATACCATTCACCTTGTTATTGTCTTCCGGAGTGAGACATTGCAAAATCAATGTTGCAGCTGTCGCATTGAGATGGAAATCCGCCTCATCTTTGGGTGACCAATCCTTAGGATTCTCAGGAATATTAATGCCTATTTCAACCGCTTGCCAACACCTTGCGGCTATAAGATGCAATTTCATCCTATGAGCCCATCGGTGTATTTTACTCCATCAAACGGAGGTGGCTTTCCGGGATTGATCATTGGTATGTGGGGGTTGCTCTTGCTTGTGCTTTCATAGCTATAGCTTGCTCTTGTGTAGCTCTTTGGTGTCTTGTCTCCATCTTCACCCTCATTTTTCTTCTCACTAGTTCCTTCTTGATTCTTCTTGTCAATGATCTCTTTCATCTTGCTTAGTTGTTCTTGCACCTTGTTCATTTGCTCTTCTTGTTGCTTTTGCAGCGCTAAGGTGAGTTGAGCAGTGACTTGAGCGGTGATTTGCTCAACTAAGTTCTTCGTTGCCTCCGGATCCATCTTGGCCAATGTTGTCCCTCACACGGTGAAGCGTTGAGTTGAGGGACCTAGCTCTGATACCACTTGAAAGGATCTAATCGGCCTAGAGGGGGGTGAATAGGCGATTTTGATAACCTAAAATTTTCAGCTCAAATGCGGAAGTTAAATGCCTACCGGAAGTAGGACCGGAAGTAGCACCGGTACTACCGGTAGTACAACACCAGTACTACCGATGCTAGATTTCCAGCACTTCCGGTTCCCTACGAAGCCACTAAATCGAATGCGAAATCAGAGTATATGAGCTGTAAATTTAGATCCAAAGATTACCACCCCTTTGTTGATGTTGGTAATGAAAGCGTTGAAGTTCTTGAAGCTTTTCACCGCACCAACTCGTAGATCGAGTCCTCCAACCTAAGAGCTTTGGGGGTAGGGATGAAGAACACGAAGAACACAAGAACAAGGGTAGTCGATGCTACCACCACAGCAAGACACAAGATTTAATCCGAGGTTCGGCAATCCCCACGAAGGAGTTCCTACGTCCTCGTTGTTGAGTTCACCACGAAGGATTCCTCCCTCAAGCAACCACGAAGGCTAACTTGAGATATTCACTAAGAATCAAGGGTAATACAAACACTTCGGGGTGCCCTCACAAATGAATCAACACGGGCAACCACGAAGAACGCCTAGCCGGCTAGGGTTCCAAGAACCCAAGAGTAACAAACACAAATCAAGCCGGCAAGACGAGGAATCCAAGTGCTCAAGTCGTAGATTGAAGTTCCCACACTCTAATCTTATGTCCCTAGCTCAAATCCTTGAGGGGATGAAGTTTGGGAGCAAGGGAGAAGAGAGAGCAGGTGAGCTTGTGCGTGGGAGAGGGCTTTTTTCAGTTGCAAGTCGGGTGAGTGAAGAGAATAAGCAAGAGAGAGAGAAAGGAGAGAGTGGAGAGGTATTTATAGTCTGATGTTCAGAACAACTACCGGTAGTACTGGCAGTACCACCGGTACTACCCGTTCCTCTCAAAAAGAACTGTTGCAGATGTCAGATCGGGCAGAAAGAGTACTACCGGTACTACCGGTCCTAGTACCGGTACTACCGCTAGTTCAAAAGTGAACAGTAACTAGCCCTTTCGACTTTGGCTAAAAACATTTTATTTTTACTACCGGTACTACCGCTGCCAGGAGCGGTACTACCGCTAGTACATAAAACTGCCAACTCGAAGATCTCGACTTTTGAAAAATAGGCCCGATACTTCCGGTATATAATTTTAATAAAAAGCGCTACTACCGGTGACCACCAGTACTACCGATGGTGAGACCGGTACTACCGGTAGTAGAAAAACTACTACAACTTTGCAAGCTCGATTTTTAAAGAAAAATAGCACGGATACTACCGGTTTAAAAAGCGTATAAGTCCAGTACTACCGGTAGGCCAGACTGGGTAAAGCAAAGGTCATTTCTAAGTGATGTGAGAGAAACGGTGACTCTCCAAACGCCCTAAATATAGACTTGAGCACTTTTAGACCTCGAATTACCAACCTTATTTGTATCCCTCTTGATAGTACGACGTTTCCTATGATTCAAGTAAACATAAAATGATAGGGTCCTCTTGAGTAGAAACGTCATCCATCCATATAAAATTTAGGGTGCTTGCATCACCAAATATTTATTATTCAAATCTTTCAATGGACTAACACCTGTGAATTCACTTGAACAAACTTGTTAGTTCCCAACTTGATTGTCATTAATTATCCAAAACTCACTTCGGGGGCGAATGCACTTACACCTACACTTCTAGCGGACCACGTTTTCTCTCTCGTGGTGATCGCTTCTCTCCCATGGGACATGGTGTGTATGGTGTTTTTCCTAACACTTTTTTAGGGAAAATGACCCAGCACTGGTTTTCTCCTCAGTTTACTAACCCCAGTGTTGGATCGTTTGCTCATCCCATGTCTTTCTATTGATGCAGCATGGAGGCTTGGAGAACATTTGGCTTGTTGATTCCGGGTGTTCGCGCCACATGACCAAAAATTCAAATTGGTTCTCCAGCCTCAACCCCATGACCTCCAAGGAGTACATCACATTTAGGGACAATGGTAAAGGTAAGGTGCTTTCTCGTGGGTCGGTAAGACTCAATGAGAACTTTGTGCTCAAGGATGTTGCTTTGGTTTCGAGCTTGCATTTCAATCTTCTTTCGGTTTCGTAACTCCTTAGAGATGGTTTTGAAGTGCGTTTTAAGCCGGGTCTTTCTCGCATACTTGATTCGCGTGGTGATCTTGTGTGTTTGATTGTACCTTTTGGGCTTGTCTTTCGTGTCGATTTTTCTCGCTCTTTCGGCATCTCTCGGTGTTTGGTGGCAGGCACTTCTTCTGAGCTTTGGAAGTGGCATAGGAGGCTTGGTCATTTGAGCTTTGACTTGCTTGCAAGGTTGAGCTCTCTTGATCTAATCTGAGGATTGCCTAAGCTAAAGTTCGAGAAGGATTTGGTTTGTCATCCGTGTCATCATGGGAAGATGGTAGCCGCTTCTCATTCCCCTGTGAACCAAGTGATGACCAAACAACCCGGTGAGCTTCTTCACATGGACACTGTAGGTCCAGCTCGGATTTGGTCGGATGGTGGGAAGTGGTATGTTCTTGTGATCGTGGATGACTTTTCTCGCTACTCTTGGGTCTTTTTCATGGAGTCCAAGGATGAGGCGTTTTCTTATGTACGGGATTTGATTCTTCAGCTTCAAAATGAGCTTCCCAAGAATGCCATGAGAGCTATACGCAGTGACAATGGCACAGAATTCAAGAACTCTTAATTTGAAGCCTTTTGCAAGTCTTTGGGTCTTGAGCATCAGTTTTCTTCTCTGTATGTGCCTCAGCAGAATGGAATAGTTGAATGCAAGAATCGGACCCTTGTTGAGATGGCCAGGGCGATGCTCGATGAGCATAGGACTCCTAGGCGGTATTGGGCCGAAGCAATCAACATAGCGTGCTATGTTTTAAATCGCATCTTTCTTCGAGTTTTTGCAAAGAAAACTTCTTATGAGTTGTGGTTTGGGCATCTTCCTAAGGTGAGCTACTTCAAAGTCTTTGGGTGTCAGTGCTTCATACTCAAGCAATGTAACTTGGATAAGTTCGAGTCACGTTCTTCTGACGGCATTTTCCTCAGTTATGCTACTCATTCTCGTGCGTATAGAGTACTTAATATTGAGACTAACCGCGTCATAGAGACTTGTGAAGTTACCTTCGAAGAAACCACACCTTGTTCTTCTCCTGTCTTCAAATGTGCAGGTGATCAGGAGATGGGTGAGAGCATCTTTGTGGAGGAGGAGCAGGACGATGCCGATTGGGGTGCTCCCGAGCCGACTCCACCGGCTGCCCCTATTGACCCTGCGATGACTACGTCTGTTCGTGGCCCCGATCCTTCTTCTTCTACTTCATGGGGGGCGAACGATCAGTATCCCTCTCTTGCACCTGAGGGAGCTCCAGCTGCAGTCGAGGGGAGGTGACTTCATCAAGGTCCGTACTCGTGCACATTCAGCATCGCCATCCTCCTGAGACCATGATCGGTAACCTCAACCAGCGTGTCACTCGCAATAAGTCCTATGAAATTTCTCATTTCGCACATTCTGCTTTTGTTGCCAATTTAAGCCCAAGGATATTGGACACGCACTATCTGATGCAGATTGGGTCAATGCCATGCATGAGGAGTTAGAGAACTTCGAGAGAAACCAAGTTTAGGTCCTACTTCCTCCACCTCCACAATGTCATCCCATAGGTACCAAGTGGGTGTTTAAGAACAAGTAGAGTGAGGATGGGGTGATAGTTAGGAACAAGGCTAGATTGGTTGCTCAGGGGTTTTGCCAGAAAGAGGGAATAGACTTTGAGGAAACCTTTGCTCCAGTTGCCCGTTTAGAAGCCATTAGGATCCTTTTAGCCTTTACAGCTTCAAAAGGGTTCAAGCTGTATCAGATGGATGTCAAGAGTGCTTTTCTCAATGGGTACATAAAGGAGGAGGTGTATGTGAGGCAACCCCCTGGTTTTGAAAATCTTAAGCACCCAGACTATGTCTACAAACTCCACAAAGCCTTGTATGGTCTCAAACAAGCCCCGAGAGCTTGGTATGCTAGGTTGAAGTCCTTTTTGCTTGGGAAGGGTTTTACCATGGGCTCTGTTGATAAGACTTTGTTTCTCCTCAAGCAAGGAAAAGACATTCTCATTGTTCAGATATACGTGGATGATATAATCTTTGGTGGCTCTTCACATGCCCTTGTGGAAAGGTTTTCTGAGTTTATGAGCAGGGAGTTCGAGATGAGCATGATGGGCGAGTTGACATTCTTTCTCGGGTTGCAAATCAAGCAAACTCAAGAGGGAACGTTTGTACACCAAGGCAAGTACGCGAAGGATCTCCTGAAGAAGTTCAACATGGGCGAGGCCAAGCCTCTTTCGACGCCCATGGCGACTACCATTGCCCTGGATGAAGACGAGGAGGGAGAAGCTGTGGACCAGAAGGAGTGTCGCAGCATGATCGGGTCGTTGTTGTACCTGACGGCGACAAGACCGGATATTCAGTTCGCGGTCTGCTTGCGCGCGCGCTTTCAGTCTTCTCCGCGCACTTCTCATCGTCCAGCCGTCAAGTGGATCATGAGGTACCTTCGATTCACTCCTGAGTTCGGTCTTTGGTACTCAACTACTTCCACTCTTTCTCTCTCGAGTACTCGACTGCTTCCACTCTTTCTCTCTCGGGTTTTTCGGATGCTGATTTTGCTGGCTGTCGTGTTGAGCGCAAATCTACTTTGGGCACTTGTCAGTTTTTGGGTTCTTCTCTTGTCTCTTGGTCTTCTCGCAAGCAATCTTCTGTTGCCCAATCTACTTGTGAGGCTGAGTATGTCGCTGCTGCTACTTGCTGTTCACAACTCATGTGGATAGTTGCTACCCTGAGAGACTTCAGTCTAGAGTTTTCTCGAGTGCCTCTTTTCTATGATAGCACCAGCGCCATAAGTGTAGCCAAGAACCTAGTGCTCCATGCCAAAACCAAGCACATAGAGGTGAGGTACCACTTCCTGAGAGACAACTATGAGAAGGGCACCATAGACTTGATCCATATCAGCATCGAAAACCAGCTAGCAGATATCTTTACCAAACCCTCGACCAGACCCAGTTTGCACTCTTGAGAGGGGAGTTGGGAGTGTGCTACCCTTTTTAGTTGAGGGTAGTTTTGCTCTTGTACACTAGTTTTTGTTTCTCTTTTATTTTTCTTCTGGCTTTTGTATCATATTGCACTGCATTTCATCATGTATCATATATCATGTGCTTAGCTTCACTTGTATAGCTTGTTGATTAAGATTATGCTCTTGTTGATATGATCTATGGGTACATGATGGCTATATAGCAGCTTAGGCTCTCTTTGATCATCTTGATACATGTTATGAGCTAAGCCTGTTTTTGAAATGTGAACATGCTTAAATTTTTGATGAAATCTAAAAAACTTGTTCACCATTGAGATGGCAACTAGCATGTGTAGGATATGTTGAGATCCATGTGCTTTCATTTGTATGCTCTAGTAGCTATGTCTCATATTTTTTGAATCATACACTTAGCTCGAACTCTTGATATCTTTATGATAAAACTTGTTATCTAAGTTAAGTTATGATGAAAATACTTTGGAGTTGGATCTTTACTGTCCCACGTCAATGTCACGAGACTGCTTCTCATTCTTACGAGTGAGATGAACTTGGGCATTGTAGTGCTAGTCCTCAACCACTCGTGACGAGACAGCTTCCCACTTGCACATAGGGATGAACTCGGCGTGGTTGCAAAATATGATAAAATAACATAATTTTTGGCGGACAGTTTTGATCCTCTCACATACACATGTCTAAAAATAACCTTATAATCCGCTATAAAACTCCGATCCATGTTGAAGCTATAAGTGTTAAGTGCTTCCTTGAGACATGATGTATGATCGTTATATGGGGTAGTTCACTTTTGTATATATGCGCTAGCACTAGTTTGATTTTCTATTTATATATGCTATGTGCTATCCTCTTTGGTGAACACCTTTTATGAGATATGCTTAAAGTTGGTCAAAATTCTTATGATTCATATTTCATTCATTTGATCAGTTTGAGCATTGGCCCTGTCTTGCGCTTGTTGTAATACATATACCGTACCAACTTGAGCATGTTTTTAATCCACTTGCTATACTCCTGAAGCTTTGTATGTTCGCATTGTGCATCTCATAGCATGATTTGAGGAGGAGCTTCTTTTGTGAGAGCTTGATAAGTGTATTTGCCAACAAGGGGGAGAATGATTCCACAAATTCAGAATGTGCATTTATGTGCATTTATGAGGTTGATGCACTTATTAAGGGGGAGTTGCACATTTGCTTTTGCTTGGTTGCGTCGAGCTGTTGCCCATGTCTTTGGGGACCAAATTGTTGGCTTTGCTTTGCTCATTGTGAGTGACCCGTTTTGACCTTTTCTTTGGCTTTTGGTCACTTGAGTGGGTTTTCTCTGGCTTTGTGTTGGTGTTGACAATGCACTCATCAAGGGGGAGATTGCGAAAACATGGTTTTTACATAACCATTGTGGAGCACCCTTATGGTTGTGATGAGCGATTGTCCACATGCCAATATTTTAGTGTGTGATTGGTTCGGTGGTTCTACTGATCCCCTGACACAGGGTTATGTGTCAAAACGGTGTCTCTTGGCTTCATGATGTGCAGGTGTGGAGTCCGAGGCGGTGGCAGCGGTCGGGAGAAGGTCAAGTAGGGCGTACCATGCTGACGGACCGGTTGCAGTGAAGGGCGGACTCGAGGCTTGGACCGAGGGACCAGAAGGTCAGGTAGCTAGCCGCAGTGGCTGATATTTGGGACATCGACGAGAGCAAGTGTACACGGCAGGGGACGCGTACGGGCTACGCTACTCACGGACGGTTTGGTGGTTTGCCCTCAAAATCATCGGCTACGGTTTGGTGGTTTAGCCTCAAAACCATCAGCGGGGGATGCGTACGTGGTACGATACTTGCGGGCGGTTTGGTGGTTTGTCCTCAAAACCATCGGCGGCAGGTTTCGCGGGTTTGGGCCTCAAAACCCGGGCGGTGGTCCCGATGCGGACGGACGGCACGTGACGGCATCGGGGAGATCACTTCGGAGCGAGGCTACCGGTGAGGAGGCGCGGTGGCCGTCGGATCAGGAAAACTCGAGTTGGACCATAATGCCCCTGGCTAGGTGGTTTTCTCATAGAATATCTAGGGTAGAAGTAGAATTGTGTAATAAGCTTATAAATAAGAGGGACTGCCTCCACTCAGTCTTACCTCTCCCAGTTTCATTTTTTGTCTGCCTTAGCTAGGTTTTCTCTTATGAGAGAGGTCCACAGATAAACTAGAAATTACTCTGTTTAAACTGAGATTTTTTTTAGGAATGGAGGCCCGAATCCTCCTCGTGCCCTCTGGGATTTATCTATCTTGTCTGTGATTTTCGTTGGTCTTTTCCCTTATTTTTATTCATATTTTTGATCTAAAAATTGAAGGATTTTGAGTTGAGTTCGAGCCATGATTTCCAAGGAATAGCTCACCAACTTGGTTGGCATTCTCTCTGTGTTTTATAAGAATTTTTCTAGGATTTTTGGTTTGGTTTTCGTTAATTTTTTAGACTGCTCTTCCCTGTTGTTGCTCCCTGGACACCATGTCTAGCACTTCACCGTGCTGGTCCTTTGCTTAAGAGCTCCAGGCCGCAACACGCAAGAAACAGTTACCGGTTGGCCTTTTTCCCCTTCCTGTTCGTTGTCCTCCGGTGAAAAACGACTTCGATGGATTGCTGCCCAACAACGCTACCTGCGCCGTGTACCTAGGTGCCGAGCGTGCTCAGTGAGCGGCGCTCACTGCAAATCCACTGGTCGGCTGTCCGCTTCCGTCTCTGTGTTCGATTTGTTTGTCACCGATTTGCCCTCTTAATTTTTCTCTCTAATTCGTGGTTGTGGGAATCGAAACAAGTCCTAAAATCGTGTGCAGACGTTGTCCGCTGTCAGATCGAGGCAAGAAGCCGCCGGCCAGTACCGCTCTTGCCCCAGTGTCGTGCGTGCCTTTCCAGCTGGGGCTTGAATTTATTTTTGCATCACGGTGAGCAGACCCACCACTTGTTTCTCCTCTCTCTGTTTATCTATGTTTGATTCAGTTAGTTCAGCATTTAAGGCTCATCGGAGAGCAGCTTCTCTGTTGGATTGTGTCAGGTGCCTTCATGCCCAGTTCGTTAATTGGTGCAGGTTGCCATCGTGAGCCTAGGAGACCTGTGCTTGTTTGTGTTTGGTCAAAAGCTTTAATTTCTTGCTTCCGTGAAATACTTCTAGCTATTCTATTTTCACTCTCTCGGCTGGCAAAGATTTTGGCCTTGTCCTCCTACGGTCAGTAGCAGATCGAGCTGCTCTTTCTCTCTGTGTTGATGAAATGGATGAACAAATTTTCTGTTGATTTTCTGGAGAATTTTCACTAGCTCTGATTTCTCGTTCTGCGCACAGTTTTGTCGTTCGGACTCCGATTCGCTTTTCGTCTATTGCGTTGAGTTTCTCTCGCCCTAAAGATTTTATCTAAGTACTGTCGTCACCTGTTGGCGTGAGTAGTTTAGATTTGAGGTTTTCGTGTATTTGGCGGTGAACTTGAGACAGTGACCTAAATTTAAGGTTCTCATTCACCCCCCCTCTGGTCGTCTATCCGGTCCTTCAGATTACGTCTACTTGCATCAGTATAGCTGCATAGCTCTACTTGCCCGGTACCTGCACAACATTCCAAAAAAAATGATAAGACAACTTGAATTAGTCAGATCTTATAATTGTTTTGGTTTTGCCCTCAATTTGAACATAAGACGGTTTATAAAAAAAATCCAGGGTGAAGCCCAAAATTTAGTTTTGGTTGGAGCATATAAAAAACAGAATTCCAACAGTGTCCAAAACACCCAGCCTAAATTCCGATCGCGCAATACCGTCCACGCATCACCTTGTTTTTGCGCTTCTTCAACAGCACCCTATCAGTCTTTCACGTTCAATGAATTGTCTTCGGAAATCATGACAACCATGACAACGCTCAGAGTTCACATGGAACTGACCACCATGATTTGTCTTTGGATCTCGTACGATGCTTTCATTTCCTGCAGAAGCAGCAAGCATCTGATCCGCCCCGTGCTGCCAGCCAGTTTGCCACGGATCGGCAACACACACCATGACCCTACTGCGAGCACACCCAGAAGGAGTGGTTTGCCGATGCCGCGCTAGATTTTTCAAAGGTTTTGGGTGCTAAAATAGGACTAAGACGTGGTTATGTTGAGATATATATACGTGCTTAGTTGACAGGTACACTAGTATGAGCAACTTGAGCCATGGAGGTGGAAATGGCTTGGATACGTTGAAATGATCACCTATGTTTCAACGAAGGAGCGCACATGAGACATGACATGGAGTCACGTGGCTAGATGGAGAATAGCAAGAAAAGACTTGGTAGACCAGTTGCAAGCATTGAAGGACAAGTTCGAGGCTTTAGAGCGACGCAACGCACATAGTGAAGAAGCTTGAGCAAAGACTTAACGCCGATGGACAAGGACAATAGTGAAGATCAAGCGATGTTGAAATCAATGAACCTATGATAATATGAAATAGATCATATCAGTTGTTGATGGAGGTTGGTGCTTGTGTGGCATCAATATTGGAGGATATGGGATGGATTGCGCAAGACAAAGGTATATTTGTAGGACATTTTATTTCATCGGTCTAAGTTGAGTAGAGAAGTGCTTGAGCGGGTTAAAAATAGGTAGTTGTACTATGAAAAGGGGAAATTATTATTGATATATTTTTACCGCCAATATTAATAAAAAAAAGGGAGAACTACACGTTTCTATGCATATGTATCTTTACTATTGATCAAATTATCACTTTGTAGGAACTAAGGCCAAATACAAAGGAATTTCCAAGAAAAAGTGCCATTTGAGAAAGCGTGGAATAACAAATATACATAAATGGCCCAAGATGCCTAGTAGAATGACAAACCCGGGATGATCCACACACCACCGCGGCCCACGCTTAACCAACAGCCCACCAGTGCAAGGCAATGTCGAGGCAGGCTAGGCCCGGCGTGCCCGCGCCCTCCTGCTGCCACTCGGGCCCACCTTGCTTTGATCGGTAACATGAACGCGGTGGTAGATCTAGGAAATATTCCCCAGAACCGACCATCCACCCCCTATAAAAAAAAGGCAGGTAGAGCTCCCTCACACACCCACCTCATTTGGGCTCAACAATCCACTCTCCACTTGTATTCCTTTTAGTTTAGTAGTATTTTGGAGTTAGAAAAGCTATCAAGGAGGGTTGGGCTCCTTGGAAGAAAGGATCACTCGTATGAATACAAATATGGTTTCTTCCAAAGTCTTGTTCAAGTGGCACTAGATGACTAATATGAAAACAAGTTTGTCCCTTTTGAACTTTATGCCACTTATCTAACATTTAAGCTCAATGCTAAGATTTGGATAAGCACCATAAGATCTAACTTGGTAGTGATAACTCCCCCTATATGTGTGCTCAAATGGTTTGGTTTTAATATTTACAAACATGCATAAATATGAAATTTGTGGGAGTGTTAGCACTACTAAGTGATGGCCAATTTAAAGTCAAGCACTGAAAGGATTTCCAAAATTTAAGAGATGTTTGGTTTAGACAAGGGGTAGGAACTCATTGAGAAGGAGCAATCTTGCATTTTATGTCTTTCGCTTTGAAGAGGTATGGAAAGAAATGGAAGTGAAAAAATCCAGCAAATTCCTCAATGTCATTTTTATTGAAGGTACTTGAAGAACATCAAGTGGATCAAAATTCATTCACTATTGTGTTTGCTTCTTAAGATAAGAGTATATTGTTGAGAAGTTTGTTGAGCTCAGCACTACTAGTATTGTTTCATTTGAGAGGCTTCGTTGTACTGGTGAAGTTTTCTAAAATACATGTCATCCTAGAGACCATTTGAGGACAACTTTGTGGTGTATCTTTAAGTTGAGATCGCCTTTTGGCGACCTAGTCTATGTGTGTTTTGCTTTCTTTTTTTAGTATTAGTCTAGCGCAAACTTGCACTTATGTGACCAAATGTGAAACTCTGCATTTTGAGCCGTAAACATTGTTAACTATTTTATTGATGAAAACTGGATACATGTTTTTTAAGATATGATTTGAGTTTGATCTTGGAGCCCTGAGGTGTATAAAAATATATTGTGAATCCTTGCATAAAAATTAAAAGAAATGATTATGGTGGGTTTTATCTTTGAATCATGTCATATAAAATCTATTAGTAGCACGTAAGCACAACTGAATGACTCAATTTCTTTTTTTTTTTGACACAAAATACCATGGGGGAGTTCCCCATAGTGCCAAAAAAATTTATATAAACAAGAAAAAATACATTGTACAGGAGGTACACTCACAAGAGAGGAGGGAGGGGAGGAAGCAAAAACAGTTACAAGGCTAACAAGCTAGATGGAGAAAAAGAGAGAAAGGAGGCCAAGGGTGAGAACAATTACAAAGCTGAGGGGGAGAACAATTGGAATCACTCAAATCGTGATAGGATAAATAGGTACACTCATTTTGTGATAGGATAAATAGGTACAGTTATGCCCCAACAATTTGCATTTGCCGGGGACTAATTTAGCTTTAAGATGAATATGTGCAATATTATTTCTATTCCTCAATAAGTGCAAAGCAAGAAGGCTAGACTATTCATTGTTCAAAGATGGCTTTTATGGCTGCATCTATGGTGGTATATTGGGCATTCATCCCCTTATCTAGGCAATATAATAGCATTTGACCATGTAAGGTGCTTTTGCTCTATTTTGGAAAAGAGTAGGGACAGAATGATATAGCTAAAGAAATTGTATTGTGGTTAATTAGGAGGGATCGAGACTCAGTTTATTTCCTTAGAGTAAAGATGTCTTCTCAACCTACACATAAAGTTTTGCTGTATGAATGCACTTTGTGATACTTGGCACTACTCAGTTGAGAAACAAGTTGGCGACAAGGAAAAGAATAGGGGCATTTTTTAAGGTCTACTAAAACTGTTAGTAGATGCTTTAGTGAAGTTCTTTGACACATGTCAATAGATGTACCCTTGAGAATCCGAGGCAGCACAAGATATATTCTACCTATATTTTGAGGTCCAAAACAACGACACAGAATTCTATAAAAAAAATCTGGAGCCAATTTTTAAGTGCTAACTTCTAATTTCTATAATGTAGGATTGCATCAGCAACTTATAAGGCTATTATGAAAGATGATAAGATCTTATTTGGCTATAATGCGAGTTGTACATTGCTTTAGGGCCCTATGAAAAACTGATGTGTGCTGTAGTTCTTGTTATTCATGCAAATTTTAAGTTGTCATTCGCAGATATGGTTGGGAACAGCGTGACGTGGCAACACCTGGAAGTGAAGGGTCTCCTACCACTAGGAGAAAATCCTTCTCTACCACGAGAAGAAAATCCATGAGTCACGAGGGCCTTTGTTCTAAGGGAGGTCCATCATGAAGAGTGTGCTTGAAGGCTTAATGAAAAGTATGGTACTAACTTAACGTGGAAACAAACCTACAACAAAGTACCACAAGCTTAAAGGAGAATGGAAGATGAGATCATGGAAGCAAAGGGTGCTACTTTGGATGATGTTCAAAAGATGATAATCTATGACGAGATAGAGGTTGTCAAGATGAAAACTGCAATCATACATATTAAATATCTTTGTCACATATAAGTTACACTAGCAAATATGTCCACGTGTTGCAATGGGATCTATACGCAGGAACCTGACTCCGTTCCATCTCGTGGCCTAGGCAACCGCATCCTGGCATCCGTGTCGGCGTTCCTCTTCGCGGTGCTCACCGACTGTGTCCTCGTGGACGAAGCATCAAGATGGGCACGCTCTAATCTATTCCCTGGCACGACGTGGTTGTTCTGGCGAGACTTCCCCTGGCGAGTTACACCAACTTCAGCATTGACACCACCGCGAGCTATGACAACATGTTGGAGAACACGATTACATAGTGTTCATGTTCGATGCGCAGATGATGCAACTGTCGGCATTCGTATACCTTGACCACCGCTATGAGGATAAGATGTTCTTCTGCGCTAATGATCAACAACTGATGCCGAACGTGTAGTGGCTAGTCATGAGGACCAACATGTACACACCATGGCGGGGCTGTTCCTTGTCATGGCGTTCCAGCAAGTGCTCGACATTCTATTCATGAAGCATGACGCAAAGTTGCACCACCTGTCAGCTCATGACCTAATTATTCAATTTGGTTAGAAAAACAAGATGAAGGCCGGATGGATCGTCTATATCAATTGTTGCTCGTTTGCCAGCCAAGCTAATATCTGAAGGAGATAATGTCCTCATGAAAACTAAAAAAAGCAGAGGAATTATATTGTTATATTGGATCTACCCTACTCGAATTCAAAGATAAATTGATGACCACCTAATTGGCGTGGTTCAGAGGCTTACTTTCTTTTACTCCGTTGGTACCATACACGTGTACATGTGTCGGGAGCGAGGAGACATGTACGTGCAAGAGGTCAGAGTTAGTTTTTTAATATTCAAGTTTTAGTCTAGATGCTAGCTGTTTTTAGTTTCATTACTATATATAATAGTTGCACAATAGTTGCGCGCGCTAAGACGTCCTAGCTTTAGGACAGTCGTCCGTGCGGCCCAGTTAGCGTCCAATAGCGAAGAAAGCCCACGAAC
>CM041635.1:644429-801190 GCA_023333625.1 Bothriochloa decipiens
CTCCGGATACAGCACCTCCTCCACGTCCACCACTGTAATTACCACCAACATGAGGCATTCCAGCACCACCTCCTCCTCCTCTACCACCCTTTGGTTGCACTGCCGATGTCTGTGCAGCCAAGGCCTGCTGGGTCTTCACCTGCGCCTCGCCCAAGCGGCGCACAGTGCTGGGAGACGCGAATGCCACAACACATGGACGGCCATGGAACGAGTGGCCGTTCATGCCCTGCTTGCAGGCAGCTGCAGCGGCAGGGTCGTAGAAGTCAACCTGGCAGTACCCCTTGGACTTGCCGCTGGCCTTCTCGTCGAAGAATCTCACCTCCTTCACCGGCCCATACTTGCTGAGCTCCGCCTCCAGATCAGCATCGGTCGTCCACCAGTGAAGGTCACCGACGAACAGCGTCGTGCCGCCAGGGCCATCACCCCCGCCAACGCCGGCTCCGTTGGCGACAACGACGGGACCGCCGCTGTAGTTCCCTCCAGGCCGGTGGAACCCGTCGCCCTGCTGCTGGATCTGGTGGTGCTGAGGCGGCGGAGGCAAGGGCGCGGATGGGGCATGAGGCAGCGGCGGCGGGAGATTCGGCTGAGGCGGCGGCTGGCTCGGACTCGGCGCTGCCACAGCAGGCGCGTAGACCTGCTGATGGGGCGGGGCGTGCGGCGGCGGTAGAGAGTGGGGCGGGGCCTGCTGCGTCTGCGGCTGCGGCAGGGGCGGAGGAGGGAGCTGCTGCTGTTGGTGCGGATGGTGGTGGTTTAGCTGCGCGGGCGGAGGAGGGAGCTGTTGCTGCTGGTGGTGGTGATTCTGCTGCGGGGGCGGGGCGTGCTGGGGCGGCGGCGGCGGTGGGTGTGAGTTGCGGAAGAAGCCGTCACCGACGTTGACGTCGTTGTAGAGCTCGTCGAAATCGTCGTCCTCGCCGTAGTACTGGTCGACGTCCTGCACGGCGGAGATGGCCTCGTTCCGGTGGAACGCCGGGCCGCCGTCGGGGTCCATGGCGACTAGGGTTAGGGATTGCGGGATTGGGGATCCAGAAGCTGAGGAAGGAGATGGAAAATAATATTTGGTAAAATATATATATATAACCCAGAAATCGGAGCGGAGAGGGACTTGGCTTCTCGACTTCTGGTTCTGGAGCGCTCGCGCTCGTCCCGGACTCCCGGCCCCCGCACGAACGCGCGCCGTGGGCCCACGTGATGGCGGGAGTAGAGTCTTGAGATAAGGCTCTTGGGCCTTATTTACTCCATGGGCCGTAGGTGTGCTTTAGGAAGAGCATTTGTTGATTCGAAGTTCGAACCCTTCCTTCGGTTCCAATTTGAGCCAAATTCTAAAGTTTGTGACAAGTTCAATTTTGCAAGGCCTCCAACGTTTAAAGAGAGATACTCAGGGAGGAAAATTGCACCGGAAATATTACTAGACCTCCATGCGAAGTGTTCAATATATATAACCTTACTTCATCTACCTACAGTTACGAAGGATTTCGTTATCTGGAAATATTACTAGAAATATCTTACACGAAGAGTTAAAATACATTCCTGCGGTCCAGTTCTTCGGAAGCAAAGCAGCTGCTCTGGACAGAAATTGTATAATCTAGTTCCATTTGATGCAACGGTGCTAAGCATATCGCGGTCAAAAAAAGGAACAAATAAATGCCACATCAAAATTCACATGTTGATGATCTATTCATAATCAGCAGTCCCTGACCACAGCACAAAAGGAGATACAGAAACGTCTTCATAAAACCACATGGTTATGGCAATATGGGCATACGTAAGTACATAACAAAACGGGAGAAATAAATTAGATAATGGTTCATGAGTTTATAGCTTGAATGCAACAACTGCACCAACCAACCTTCCACCATCAGCGGAGCATGATGCCTGCCTTGGTCCTGAATTCTCGACCACAAAACTTTATAACCAGGATGCAACTTTATAACCAGGATGCAACTATCTCCCTATCAGTTATCTCAGGAAGAATAAAGTTCAAGAATGTCAACCATTTGTCCATTACCAACAGAGGAAGGACGAACAAAGGACAGTCATAATAAAGACTGGTTTATCATAACCCTACAAGGCTACAACAGAAATAGTACAGTCTTCAACAACAACATTACAAAAGCATCGGTCCCAAATTACACACAAAATAGATCCTCATGTCTTTGGGAAACTCTGACATTTAACATAGCATAAAATAGGAGGCAACAACTATCATCCAGGGAAGTCCTTCGCACAGCTGAACAGGTTCCAACCAAACATTTCTGCAAATGAGAAGAAAGTATTAGGCCAATTGGTAAAATCCCGCATCAAAGTATATGCAGTAGTATAACACTTAGAGACAAGGTATAAAAGTAAAAACAAGCATACTTTGACTTCACAGGATGGAAGACAGCCCAGGATGGGAAATGCAAAAACTAATGATAGCAAGCACACTCCAGATATTATCTAAAATGTTATAACAGGGAATATGGCATTGGCCCCATAACCAAACTATTTCGATGTTTCTCAGAAACTTTAATGCACCCTCCTTAAGAAATATCATAGCACCCTTGCCTAACATACTGTTTATCTTACATGTAAAAGGTTCAAAGGTCCGCAGCTCAAGAAAATATAGAACCACAACTATTTGACATGTACCAGACTTTTTTAAAAAAAAGGATGGATGGTTCATGAGCACATAGTCCCAGACAGCTAAGAGTCACGTGGAGTTGTGGCGGCATGGCAAAATACAGGTTAGCTTCAGAGAAAGAAGTCACAGAACATAGGCCTTCAACTACTGGTAGGGGGATTTTTTTAAAAGAGAACAAAGTAACAGTCAAGTATAATTGAACTTTAACCTTACTAATGGAAACCAAAATAAAAAATAGCATTATCTGTAAGTAATTACAAGAGTTCACCAGGAAAAATTAGTGTGGTCAGACTGAATGCAAGAAAACGCTAACAGCTAAAGCCATGAGAACCTAGAGAAGACTAACACAGCCTGAATGCAAGAATAGAACAGCAAAAATGGGAATATGGATATGCTCGGTTAGATTGAAGGGGTTACAAAGTGATATTACCAATACAAACATAAACATGTCTGGTAGGCTCAAAATTGCAAGTAACAGAAGATACCATGTTAGATTGATTGATCAAAATTTCTGGAGCAAGAAAAATAAGATACTTATGATCTATCTAGGTCCCCAGGTATCCACTGAAGTAAACAAAAAAAAACTTTTTCCTCAATGCCATATATACTTATGTGAAAATATAAGTCAATTAACCATAATTATTGGAAAAGAACAACATTATCGAGTGGACAGTAAACTGACAGAAATAAACAGTAGCAAATATTTCAACTAACCCTTATGTTCTTATGGAACCAACCATCCCTCATTGTCAAGGCCATAGTCCTACTGTCAGTTCAATATACTGTAGCAAATATTTCAACTAAAGCATCAATCGTAACTTCGCTCCTATTTTCGAGAATCATTTCTTGGGCATTACTATGCTTAGTACATAGGTGCTTGAATGAATCATCTTTTTCTTCTTTAAACTGTGCAAGTGGTTCAAACAGATGCTATTATATCTAATGTTAAAGCTGCGCAATTGTACAATAACATACTCATGCCCATTGAGGAAGAAACCTTATATTGCATTGTCCAGCAGATATTTGAAATAAATTATTAATTTGACATAGCATCCTTTCTATGAGTAAATGTTAAATGCAATGATCCCAGTTCCAATAAATAATGTATACAAAGCCTAAATAGGTGGAGCCAGTGCTCCTTACAAGGAATTGCACTGTACAACAAAGTCACTTTACAAATTCATTTTTCCTAAATATACATATTGAAAACCAAGATGATTACAGGGAGACCTGAGCTACAGCTACAAAATTTTACATTCCCTGATACTAGACAAGGACTCTATGCTACAATTCTTGCCTTAAACAATGACATGTAGCTACAGAAGATCACAGCAGGGAGAAAAAAAACAATTTTGTGTACATAATAAGTTACAATAAGTGTAATGATACAAAAAAAATACTGTTACATGATGTTACCAGCATGTGACTACCAAACAGTACAATTAAAAAAGAGGGTTACACTTGAAAAACAAACAGGGGATCAGATTAAGCTTCACTTACATCTCACATTCTTGCTACAACACATCGCCGGAGACAAAAGATATTAGAACCACCACAGCCAGAAGCAGTAAGAAGATGCTAGCTGTTGACCACGCCAGTGTGCAAGTAAGACTCAGCTCTGGATCATCGTTTGCCCCTACATTAGTAGCTCACCCAGCTATGACTACTGAGGTGTCATCCGCCTGCGCTTAGAGTGATCAGCCTCCCTTGACCTGCTGCGTATACCAGATGACCTCCCCCTGTCCCAGTCCTCATTACGTTCTGAATCACGGTCCCTGTGCCTGTGATAATCGCCATAGCGATCTCTGTCATCCCTATGCCTCTCCCTCTCTCTCTCCCTGTCTCTCTCCCTATCTCTGTCCCTCTCCCTGTCTCGGTCTCGGTCTCTTTCCCTGTCACGGTCTCTTTCCCTGTCTCTGTCATAGTCACGATTCCTCTCTCGGTCCATGTCACGCTCATCCCGGTGCCTCCTCTCTGGCCACTCCTGTGCAGGGGGCGCATCCTTCTCCCTTTCACGCCTCCTCTCTGGTGCACCAGACCATTCCCTTTCTGGTGGCCTCTCTTTCCCATGGCTCGCCCCTTCTCCATACTGCTGATCAGAAGCTGCATCATCCCCGTAACTTGATTGTTCCTCCCCACCCCAGGTTCCCATGTTGGGATCAGGCCACATTCCACCAGCACCCATTGCACCCCGACCAAAGAAAGCCGGGTTAACATGTGGAGCAACAACCGGCGGGAATGGCTGCATCAGCCCAGGGAACGGCATAGCCCCTGGTCCCCCAGGAAAACCACCAAATCCACCACCCATCCTTCCCATAGCGCCGTAGCCAGCAGGATCAAAACCCTGCCCCAGCATTCCACCCGGCGGCATCATTGGTGGCGGCGGTGCAACCATCCCACCATTTCCCATTATCCCACGGCCGCCACCGGCTGGACCCATCCTGTTCCTCATATTACCGACAGGGCCTCTATTTCCCATGCCCCCGCCGCCTCTTCCCCAATTTCCACCGCCTCCACCTGCTCCACCACCGGCACCAGGTCCAACAGCTCCTCCACGCCCACCACCATAATTACCACCCACCTGTGGCCCTGCGGCACCACCACCCCCTCTACCTCCCTTTGGCTGCATATTCGATGTCTGTGCAGCCATAGCCTGCTGGTTCTTCACCTGTAACTCACCCATGCGACGAACGGAGTTTGGTGTGGCGAATGCCACAACACATGGACGGCCATTAAACGCATGGCCATTCATGCCCTCCTTGCAAGCCGCGGCAGCGCCAGGGTCGTAGAAGTCGACCTGGCAGTAGCCCTTGGACTTGCCACTGGCCTTCTCGTCGAAGAACCTCACCTCCTTGACCGGACCATACTTGCTGAGCTCAGATTCCAGATCCGCGTCCGTCGTCCACCAGTGGAGCTCCCCCACGAACAGCGTCGTGCCTCCAGGGCCGTCACCCCCGCCAGCAGGGCCACCGTTCCCGACCACGATGGGGCCGCCGGCGAAGTTCCCTCCAGGGCGGTTCATCCCATCTCCTTGCTGAATCTGGTGGTGCGGAGGCGGCGGGGGCGCGGGCGCGGCCGGCGGCTGAGGCGGTGGAGGGAGGTTGTTCTGGGCGGGAGGTATGCCAGGACCAGGGATGGGCGACCCCGGGATGCGTACCTGCTGCTGCGGCGGTGGGAGGGTGTGGGCCGGCGGATGCAGCTGCTGCTGCGGCGGCGGCTGCTGGGGCGGAGGAGGGAGCTGTTGCTGCTGGTGATGGTGCTGCTGCGGCGGAGGAGCCTGCTGAGTCGGAGGCGGCGGCGGCGGCGCCGCCGCCTGGTGGGAGGCGTGGAGGAAGCCGTCCCCGACGTTGACGTCGTTGTAGAGGTCGTCGAAGTCGTCGTCGTCGCCGTAGTACTGGTCGACGTCCTGGACCGCGGAGATGGCCTCGTTGCGGTGGAACGCCGGGTCGCCGTCGGGGTCCATGGCGGCGGCCGGCCGGGCGGTGTACTAGGGTTAGGGTTTTCCGGATCCGAGTGGGATGGGAGGGGAGGGGAGGGAATGAGGCCGCTTATCTTTTATCTAACGGTGAGCAGGAGCATATACGCTGCTTGCCTCAGCTAGCTGGGCTTCGGCCCAATACCAGCACAGCCCTTCACGCAAACAGCGCTGCTCTCCTAGTCTGTCGCCAGTGAAATTGGCGGCGGCGGCGCAGGTTCCACTTCAGGAGCACACGTCGCTGAGGCCGAGCGTGTGGTGGCGATGTTCGCGCTGGACACGGAGCTGGCACGTGCCGCGGCGGCGGACCGGCGCGGGACCGGGGGGACACGTCGCGCGTGCGCCGTGCTCTTTGACGCGGCGGGCGCGCTCAAGGCGGCGGCGGCTCGGGCACGGCGGCGCGACGAGCTGTGCCACATGACGGACCGTGCCTCACGACGTTCGAGCGCCTCATGCTCGCGAAGGCACTCGAGTGTTTCTTCGAGTGCGCAGTCGCCGGACGCAAACAGCCGGCTCTGTGCAAGTCGTCGTGCGCCGCGGCCGTGCGGAATGCCTCAAGCTGGCCGACGCGAAGAAGGACAACTGCCAGGAGTACTTTGAAGGCGGCACCGCCGGTCCCTTGCCTCGCCAATCTGGTGACGAGAGGTCGGGAGCGCCGCGCCGCTCTGGTGACGAACTTGGCGAGGATGGAGCCGCTGCGCCGATGTAGTGCCTGCAGCGGCGTCAGGAACGGCGCGCTCGCTCCCAATCTGGTGCAGCGCGAGAAGAAGATGGAACGAACGGGGCGCTCCGGTGACGACGGAGGAGCCGCGCGGGTGTGGAACGACCGGCGACAGAGGCGGAAGTCGGAGTCAGGATAAGAATCGGTACTCGTCACGTAGGCCGTGACAAGGCCCATTTAGAATTAGTTTCTTGAAGGCCACGCTTGGATCTAAAAGCAACGGCTTGGATCAGCGACTGCAGAGACAGGTTGCATCTGTCAACTGGAGAGGATCTCGTTCGAGGAGGTTGCAGGTGGAGCTGGGATTGAAGTTGACACTCTCGGCACGGGCGCTGTGGTGGATGGGGCCCTGCTGTCGGTGTAACGGTGACTGGTCAGGAGGAAGGTGTCAGAATGTTCGTTTGACAACTGACTGATACTGGGCTTCTATCCAGTGGGCCGTAACGTGTTGTGGGCTTATGACGAGTCTGTCAAGCCCAGTAGAACTAGACTACGCTTTTTTTGTGAAGCTAAAACGTCAACATCTACGTCTGCTAAACTTAAAAAAAAAACGGCTTGTTCTACACTCGAAAATGGTAAATTATGAACTCAAATCAAAAGAATGCCCCGGGAGAAGCGTCATATTTTTCTGTCATAGTACCCCCTTGAAGGCTACAAAGAAAGTGAAGGATTTTGTGAGGATTAGGTCTCTCGAGTTTAGTGCCTCGGCTTAGGTATTGATTTGCGGTTGCTCTTGTATAGGAGTCTGGTGTTTTAGCCGCCTACTTATGTGCATCTAGAAAAGCAGTTACATCGTGCGTCCCAGAACAATGAGTCATGTTGGCTTTTTATGGTTTTCGTTTTCCTACTTCTATGGGTGCGCTCTTTGTGCCTTTCTTCTAAGCTTTTCAAGCGATGATTCTCTTATTTATAGCTTACTAGGGGAATTATATTGCTGCAGCATAGTAGACATTTATTTTGACTTTTGAGCAACGAACATTGCATTTTTAGTTGGAACTGCAGTTGAAACTTACCGATCAATAGTGCATCACATAATGTACATGATGGGCTACTGTGAGAAAGAAAACACATTCTGCATCAACCATCCCATTTACACAAAGCCGCATGAAACAGACGGCAGACTTGAAGCGACATACATGAGGATCGGAGCAACGACATAACCCATAGGAACTTGTCTGAACATGAGTAGATAGATGAGGACATAAGTGCGTGGTTGGAATGGAGAGCTTAAGCTAAAACACATGGTGAAATAACATATATAAATATGGACATGGGATACGCACCAATAGCACCGGCAAGCACGACACCAGTAAACTCCGCCCGGTGAGCTACACACCCGCGAGCTCTGCTCGGCGATCCCCGCAACGGCTGCACATCTTGCGAACACCGCCAAGCCTGTGCGACCAACGACCTCTACACCGGTCGAACAATCAACCACCCGAGCACGATTGGGTACTGGCCGTGAAGCTCGTCGACCAACTCAGTGGCACTTGGAGGAGGTGCGTAATTTCTGACGGTCCCACGGCGTTAGCAACTTCATGAGGCATAGCTTCTTGACGATGATGTCGAGGCCCAGCCGGGGCGGATCTGCGGGCGGTGACGGTGGCTTGCAGGAGGGTAGCCGACGGCAAGGGGAAAAAGTTGCCACAATGCCGAGAGGGGGCAGCGGCGACCTGCCTCAGCTTCGTGTGGACACCGATGGTCCGAGGAGGACGGGCAAGCTAGGTGGATCCATTTTATAGGAGAAGGGTAGGCAGGACTTGAGTGATGGCCAGTGGAGCGGCAGGGGAGCCCAAGAGGCAGCAACGCACGATCACATGCATGGAAGAAGGTACGCAAGCGACGTGTAGTGGGTATGATGGCTATTGCGGGAGCCAAAGAGGCATGAGTTGCATGATCACAGGTGATACTCAAGTGACCCGTAGTGGTGTACTGTACATTATAATGGTGTAATGTGCAACTGGTGGCAAAGTGAGCTGTGGGACCTGTCATAACTGAAATTTGTTGATGTGGCGCAAGGAGAGGATAGAGAAATAACCTAGTGGAGTTTGTCTATATAGGAGATATAAATTTTGCTTTATTCTTTCTCGTAACTATTGAATCAGTTGAAATAAGTCGACTTTTCAACCAGCTGACACAGGGTGTCTTGTTTGGTTTGGAAGTGATGGCATCCTTTTTGTTAGACTTGGGTTTCGTTGGGGATGGATGCGGTGATGGATCTTGGCAATGATGATCATCTGTGCTGGTGGAAAGCGTGAGAACCTTAAAGGCATTTGTTGTAGTTTTCAGTTTTATAGGAGTCACTATGCAAGTTTGGCCGATGTATCACCGTTCAATGCTAGCGTTTTGTCTAAGTCAAACTAAGTAATGGAATCTATTTCTATACGAAAAACTAAAAGATTGTCTTGAATGACCGATGTACGAGCTTGAAAATTGTCGACACATTGAAAAATTGGACATCCTAGGCAGCTTTGATGGTTTTTGAGAAGCACATACTCTTGAAGTGACACTCGCACTCTGGTCAAGTCTAGTCAAGCTCGCAAACATGTCCACATATAGCCGCAGGATCGAAGGAGGTGCAAGATCCAACGATCGCAAACAAACAAGCCAAAAATACCCGCCCTTTTCCCCCGCAAGCCTCCGCATGGCGCGCGCCACCCACCGGCTACCATCGTAGATGGAGGAGAGGAGCTCGTGCATGTAGCATGACACGACACGCAGAAGCCCCCAAACATAGCCACCGACTCCGCCGCGTTTCTCTCGCCGGCCGGCACATTCTCCTACGTCGTCGCCTATATAGCTCCCACGGCAACGCTAGCGCTTTCATGTCGTGGCACTGCGCACCAGCCACGAATAAATTAACGATCGAGCGATCGAGCACAGGCACACACGCACCATGGCTCGCGCTCTCGCCATCGCCGTCTTCGTCCTCGTCGCCTCTGCCGCCGTGGTGTTCGCTGCGGAGGCCCCGGCCGCCTCGCCGAAGAACTCGGCCTCCACGCCGTCGAAGGCGCCCAGCACGTCGCCAGACAAGTCCGCGGCGTCGCCTGAGAATGCTGCGGCGACGCCCAAGGCGACCCCTGCCAATGCCCCTGCAGCGGCCTCCAATTCATCGGCGTCGCCTTCCGAGGCGCCAGCCTCCGGGTCCGGCGCAGCCTCACCCAGCGAGAGCGCCGCGTCGGAGACGGCCCCCAGAGGTGCCTCCACGGACTCGTCGGCCAGCCCTTTCGAGTCCCCGTCGGGAGAGGAAGCCGCCGCATCTCCCGACAGCAGCAGCAGCAGCACCGCCTCCGAAGAGCCTTCCGCCAGTGAGGTCAGCAGCGGCGCTGCCGAGGAGCCGTCGACGGCCGAGGCCGGCGGTGCATCCGCCGACAGCCCGCCTGAGCCTGCCCATGCTTCGGACTCGCCAGCGGAGTCTCCTGGCCCGGCCGCTGATCACGAGAGCGGCAGCCCGAGCATGGGCACCGGCGTCGCCGCGACGGTGCTAGCTGCGGCCGCCGCCTCCGCGATGCTTTCTTTCTAGACGGGCGGCCACGGTGGCTCTGATGGCATCACAGAGGAGCAATTCTTTGGGAATATGTGTGTTCATGGTTATGCAATATGCATGCATGGGAATGGGAGTCGATGACTACGCGCGCTGATTAGCAGCATCATTTATCCTCGAAATATTTAGGCCTTTATTTCATCATTTGGGGTTGGTTAATTGACTTTTCTCCGGTGTTTCTCTCGTGGTTTTTCTTTATTTGTAATCTGATCGACGATGAATGGAATTATTGTATAGTTGTGTTTTATTTGTTTTCAGTTATACATGTAATATAGTTTTACAATTTTTCTTGCATTTGTTTATTTGTTCTCCTGGTTTTAATGAGTGAACATCTAAATGACAGGGGCCCCTGATATACCGGCCAGAATACATACATACATACATATATATATATATATATATATATATATATATATATATATATATATATATATATATAGGTTGATAAAGGTCAACATAAGTGACGCAGCTAGCTACTAGTTTTTTGCTGTTGACAAAGGTCTCTTCGTTGTAAAAATTACACACCAATATACATATCAGATACAACTTTTTTTCTCATTTTTTTTAAAAAACTTATATATCCTTGTGTTAAGTGTGTGCAATATTAGTCGAGGCCCTCAAGCAGCCGCTCTAGCAGTCGTTGATTGCATCGCCACCTAGGTGGCGTATCACCAAGGATCCTAAGAATATTGTTGACCACAAATCCACAACATCATCCCCAAACAAAGTGTCTCTATGGCTGCAAAAACTAAGTTCAGGCCAGGCAAGAAAGGTGATCACGAAGAATTTCAGCAAACTTTTGCCGCGCCTTTGTCCCCTTGGAAACTGGGAAGCGGCACTCTTCCCTAGGACTCTAGGAGGCGTATCCGCCATGGGTTGGTGACGGACGCTGAGGGAAGCCAAAGTCTCAACGTTTTGCTTTGTTGTACCCATGGTCGCAAATTCTACTGCCGTATGGTGCTTTGTACACGTTGTATAGCTGCTAGACATTTTTGGTTGGTCCTGCACGCTAGCGTGTTGCCCGCATGCGCGAAATAGCTGAAACATGTTAGTATTGTGTAAGTTTGAGAACGTTGATCTGGCATTTCTTTTGGCCATTTCTCTTTAATGAAAATGGGTTCAAAACCTTATCAAGAAAAAAATTAGAATAAAATACATGTGCCGCCCTTAAACTTGTCATGATGTGCCACTTAGGTCCACACACGCGAAATCTAGATCTCTGAACTTATTCCGTTGTGCCAATTAGACCCACAAACTCGCAAATATGAAACCTGGTCCCTAAACTTGTTTCGCTGTGCCGCTGAGGTCCATAAAATTAGTATAGTTTTGAATACAACACAACCTGATCCGAAACTCCTTCAAAATTAGCTCTCATAAGCGAGCTTGGAGCCAACTAGGGGTACACAGGGCTCTGCAGGAGCTCGATCGATCGAACTCCCAGTGCTGAAGAGCTCTCGATTCTTGATGATTGATGATGGGCTTGCCGTGTGAGGGACTAGTACTGTATGTTGTTCATTCATAATGCTGGAAATTGTACATGTGGTGGAAAAGGTGGCCAAACCGGCAAACCGTGAAACTGATGCCCTGCACTGCACCAACATCAGACGGAAGTGGTGGTCAAGCAGACTGCAGACGCGACGCAGTTCTGAGCCGGCGGGCAGCTCTGAAACTTTGGGTCGACCTGCGCTGCACTGCGACTGCGAGTGCCACGCAAGATCTGTGCTCCCTGTGGGCAGCTGAACGTCGTCGCCGCGGCAATTTTTGAACTGAATGCATTCAGCAAGTTGCAGTGCAGTGCAGCTGTGGCGGGGACCCAATGTCCGTCCCTCCTGATGGTCCCTTGCCCGTATTCCCTGCTTGTCTTTGTCGGAACGGCGGAAGGCCTTCATTTCTCTCCGTAATTCCTATCCCCGTTTCGCGGCGCGCAAAATCTGCCTTGAAGGTGTCGATATTCTGTAAAATCTGAACCTAAACTTTGTGGTTGGGATAGGCTATGAACAAAATCTGCTTTCAAGGAGTTGTTTCGTGCACTGGATGGTGAACAGGCGCGGCTCCCTGAAGTTGAAGAGCAATATATAACCAGGATAAAAGTTCCACGAAGGGGATATACAGAGCCTATTGAGGTTGGTCTAAATTCTGAAATTACAGTTGGACTAGCACAAAATATTCATGCATATGACAATAAATAAATAAATAAATAAATGAAGCTACGTGCTCGTGTTTATGTGGCGAGCACGTCCCACGATTTAAAGGGAAAAATTGCACAGGAACACACACTGGCCTCCACGGTGCAAGATCCAAAATGCCAAAATGAAAGAAAGGACAGAGGAGAAGAGGACAAGAGTTTGTCCCCAGTTTTTGAGAGTAAGGACCAACAACTCCATGCAGCAAGATTGATGTGATAAACAAAGACAGAGCAACCACCAAATCACACGTTAACTCGCACAAAATCAATTTTCAAAAAAAAATAACTCGCACAAAATCTACCTAATACTAATCCAACGCAGCTTGCTGGGATGGCAATCCTTGGTATTACCACTGAACTGAGGGGCACCTCCATTCCATTTCCATCACAAAGCCAGCTCATCACCTCACTCCTCAGTGACACTACCCTCACTCTCAGCAGCTCATCACTACGCCCTGCTGGAGTGTCGGCTGCTGCCATCTGCCCTGCCGCTCACTCCCACGCGCCGCAATGCGCCGCTTCCCCCTCGCCGCCACCGGCTCCGCGGCGCTAGCCCTCCTCCTCCTCCTCCTCCCGCTGGCCACGGCCGCCGGCACTGCGGCGAAGGCAAAGGCGCCCGCGGCCCCGCCGGCGCCGCCCAACATCACGGCGCTGATGTCCAAGGGCGGGTGCAAGGCGTTCGCGTCGCTGCTATCCAAATCCCCGGACGCGCTGTCCGCGTTCCAGTCGGCGGTGAGTGGCGGCGTGACGGCGTTCTGCCCGACGGACGACGCCGTGGGAGACTTCATGCCCAGCTACCGGAACCTCACCGCGGACGGCAAGGCGTCGCTGCTGCTGTTCCACGCGGTGCCGGTGTACTACACGCTGCGGGGGCTCAAGTCCAGCAACGGGCCCATGAACACGCTCGCCACCGACGGCGCCGCCAGCAACTACAACCTCACGGTGCAGAACGCGGGCGACCAGGTCACGCTGCGGACGCCGGCGTCCGACGACCCCGTGCGGGTGCGCTCCACTGTCTACGACAGGGACCCCGTCGCCATCTACGCCGTGGACGCCGTGCTGGAGCCCGTGGAGCTGTTCGACCCCGCCGAGGTGCCGGCCCCCGCCCCCGCGCCCGTGGCCGACGCGCCCAGGGCCTCGTCGTCGTCCGGCAAGCGGACGCGGGATCAACGGCCGCACGGCGCGGACGCGCCCAGCCCCGCCGCTGACGACGCCTCGCCAGCCGACCAGAGGAAGGACTCCAAGAAGAACGCGGCGGCTCACGGCGTTCCGAGTCGCCCAAGGTGGCTCGCCGCCGTCGCCGTCGCCGTCGCCGTGGCCGCCTCCTTGGCTGCTTAGGACGGGGTGGTTTCTTAAAGATTGGTCTTTTTCCCCCTGTCTCTGTCGAGATGCATCCGCTGGAGCATGAGAAGTGTGTGTGTCGGTGGCTGCTGCGTGCGCGTGCCTTGCGAGTTCTCCTTGGATGGATACGCCATGGCTTTTTCTTGTTCTTCGTCCTGCTTAATTGCTTGTTACTCGATCGATTGCTATTGTTGTTGCTTGTTGGTATGAACAACCAATCTGATGAACAATGTTGATATGGCTGGTGACCTGGTGCTGAAATCTTGTTGATTAAAAACAGGGAACTTGTGAAATTACAGACCGCGGATGATTGGGCGTCCCAGGTTTGGTTAGTCGAGAGAGCCTACCTAAATCCACACACAGTTCATTCGTCAGGCAATCAGGCAATGTGTTTGTCGAGAGCAGAGATTGAGGCAATCAGGGAGGGAAGCTGGTGGGAGTGGTGGGCAACTGGCCATGAATCCTGGCGTGGACAAAAATGAATTGGTATTGCCAGTTGCGTGAACACACCAACGGGGAATTTGCATAAAACATCTGCAGGACCATTTGGTCTGTTGCCTCCTGCCAGCAGTTGGTGTCAGTGGCGTGAATAAGCATGTGACTTTACACTGTATATCACCGACAAGGAGATGCTACACAAGTGCTGCTGCGCCGGGAGGGTTACGATGCTTGACACGCTCGATCGCTTATTGTGCAAGGAGAATTATGAGGTTTGTGTGCAATCGTGTTTGTTGGCATAGTTGTGTATTTTTTTTAATAAACATACCTGCACTAAGAGTCAAGGACACAGTACAGATAAGTGTGGACATACAAGTACATCTGATAAGGATGACAGCTGTGACGACCATTTTACACAGAGGACCCTAACAAATAAAGTAAATGCAAATGAAGCCCTATAACCTATGCAGGTCGACCTTCCCAGACCCTGTTGCCGCCGGCCATCGCCGAAGGTCCTTCGCCGCCATCCCCAGGTGAGGCCGTTGACATCGGAGTCGAACGTCACAGGCCGAAGGAGAGGCCGGAAGAAGTTATTCCCCTGCGCCATCAACGCCTCCACGTCGCCGACGACGCCAGGAAAAGCAAGCTCCACCATCGACACTAATGGCGAGCAGACCCTCGTCCTCCCCATCAGCAGAAGACGACACAAAACTCGCGAGCAACCCGATCCGAAGTTGGAGCTTCAGTTCTGGTCCGGCACCACCTCACAGGCCTCACGTCGGCATGCGAGCGAACGACGGCGAGGTGGAAGAAGATTTGTAAAAGCTTATTCTTCCATGGCCGCGCCGCCGTCACCACCAAGCTGACGCCACCAAGAATCCTAACCCTACCAAAGGAACCTAATCTACACCGTCGGCGGAGGTATCGCATGTCCCACACACATCCGAGGCCTAGGAGGCCATCGGAAGCGGAGGAGACCGCCGGCCTCGCCGGCGAAAGAAACTCTCTATTCCCCTCTCGCAACTGTAGAAGGCGAAAGGTTTCGACTTTAGAGAGAGGTATGGCATAGTCGTATAGATGTCTGAAGAAGGGGGAACAACAGTTCTGGCTAAACTGAGGATGTTCACATCTTGTACCCCGGTCGCACGCGTTGCAGCGGCCCGTGGCCATTCCTATTTCCAAGCCGAGCACGAGCAGCGTGCCAGGTGCCACGAAAAGACACGACCGTGTCTCCCTCGGACCCCCACCCCAGGCGTCCAGCCGGTCGCGACCTCCGCGAGCGCCCGCCGCAACCACGCGGCAGCACCACATTCCGCAGGCACAAGCGAGAACCACCGGTGCACCCCAAAATAGCCTTGGGGTCTTGTACATAAGCCCCACCGCCGCGCATGGCCCCGGCACCGCAACACGTACACGTACATCATCTCGACACGCAGAGCAACAACCACCACCAGCAGACAACAGCAATGGCCCGCGCCTGCGTTTGTAATTCATGTTTAAAAAACTCTTGTCTGCTTAATGCAATATGCGCGCCTGCAGCATGGTCCTCATCGCCGCACTCCTCTTGGCCACCGTCACGGTGGCGCCGTTCGCGGGGGAGGGGGGTGGGGGTGCGCGCGCGACGTCGTCGCGGACACCGAGGGCAGGGGCCTGTCGTCCGCCGGCCTCCGACGCCCCAGCCCCGGGGCCCGACGCTGCCTCGTCCCCAACCTCCTCCTCGGAAGCACCGTCGTCGAGTTCCGACGCATAACCGGCGCCGGCCCAGAGACCAATCTACGTATACCTTATACAAGCAAGATTCTTGGCCGGCATACTCGCTCCTCGTCCTCGAGACGCATGGCGGCCTGGATCAGTTCGTTCGTTGGTTTGCTGTAATGACATAACAGTGTGCACCCGACGACGATGATACATTGGTGGTTTCATATGTTCGTTGGGTGCAGTGACCCCACGCATTTTAATTTGGAGTTTTTCCTTTACCTTTTTCTTCCTTCTTTTTCATATGTACTCATCATCGCCCATGGTGCGATAAGACAACTGTTTTGTTTTATCGAGAAATTTATTTATAAGTCAGCAATGCCAACTAAATATTCTAAACTCCATTTGTCTCAGTGTTAGAAACCCCCTGGAAAGTTGATCTCGTGACGATGTTCTTGACACTCATTAGATATTGCAATGGCCTAGCAATTCTCTTCTCAATTTATTGGACTGATGATCGATCACTACGACACTAATGATGAAGGTGCCAATTGGGCGACTATCTCTGCTAACTAGCCAACTAGGTGTTATGTTTTATTCATTTTCCATACAGATGTACAATTAAAAGGCCAGCTCTGCTTGATACCTTTGCTCTCAGCTCCATCGTCTAGCCTCGTCAGGCGAGCCAGCATCTTGGGTTTCGGTTGGGGGTGAGGCCGTAGGGGTTTTTATGTTGCCAAACTTTTACTGATTTTTCAACGGGGCATCTCCAATGTAATAGAAAAAGTCACTTTTTTATACGAATTAATAAACACCCTGTGTTAAATTACCCCTAAATATTAAGAATCCGTACATGGACCTACGAGTAGGGGCCATATTATTTGAAAAATCAGGCTACCCAACTCCTCTTAAATCTATTTACATCTATTCCTGACTCATGCCCTCTGCCCCTCCACCCCACTTCGTCGATCTCCCCACTCCGCTCAGCTCTTGCCACGTTCTTCGATACCACGGCGCCTCCACTCCTTGGAGGTTATTCGACGCCGCCTCTGCTCTTGTGAGGTTGTGCGACGCTACCTCCGTTCCTGCGAGATCATCTAGCTCTGGATCCGACAGACGAGAAGCTTGCAACTCGACATTTGTACCTCTCTGCTCCACCATGCATGGCTCACCTTCATTCCTCATAGCCTTGTCGCGCCGCCTTTTCCGCTTCACCATGCCCCGCCGCTGCTCCACTATACCACCACACCTCTCCAATGTAATAGGTTTGCTAGCTTGTTACAACTTGATTCTATCGTATTAGCATGGTTTACTAGACTATCTAGTTGTATCTTACTTTGCAGCAAGTAGTTGGTGCACCTTGTTCGGCTTCAGCTTATCCCTTAGCAGGTTCAACCGATCACATCGTAATTGGTCTTGGGGCACAATATATGGATATCCCCTCTTTTCTTGGCCTCCTGCCTCATCTCCATGATCAGGGGTTGTCAAAGCCAGTCTACAAGACGGCTCGATATAACTAAGGCCAGGAGTCCAATGCGTGATTGGTAGTCCCAAAGTCCACTTTTACGTAATTAGATCAACTCTACTACTGGCCTTGCGGGTTGTTAGATTACCCGCAGGAGTGACGACTTCACCTGACATAAAAGCACGAGCCACTAGTTCAACCAACATTGGAGGCTCGTCGCCAACCAGCAATGCACTTTCGTCATAACCAACAGACTCTATAATGATAAAAAGAGGGCTGACAAGCAACATTTCTGCTGAACAGAGTAAACATATTTGTCTGCATTGAGAGTTTGATAGCCTCGAGCCATAGGGCTTCCCTAATGCAAGCCTACACCATATGTTAGCCCCGAACTAAAGTTCTTGTCCACGTATGCAAGAAAAGAATTGAAACCACCACACATCCATGCATATCTTGTTATTGTGGTTTTGTAAGATTATTATTGAATTGGTACTGAGCAAAATGATAGTGCACAGGCAACCTTTCTCATTTTCTCTGCCCCCAAGTAGTCACTTTCTCCCCGCAACGCGTTTTTTCCATTACTGCGTGCATCAGTTGGCCGTGCACCAAGGCAGGCACACGAAGTTCCTGGGTCGAAGGTAGAGCCCGCCCGTGGACACGGCACGACATTGGTAATAAGGTTTTTTTTTTTTTAGCAACGCAGAGCTTTCATTCATTAATAACGGGAGTACGAGATTGGTAATAAGGTTTTGTACTGACTCCAGGCTACCGTACAACCAGTGTCACATCGAGCCCGGGCCATAGTGAGAGAGACAGTGACGCTCATTTGGCCGTCTGTAACTGTAACCTCTGCTAAAAAAAAAAGAAATGGCCATCTGTAACTGCTATCTGCGGCGTGCGGCTGGGCGTGTGGCGGATGTGACCACCCCCCGTCCGAGCCTCCGAGTCGTGCGAAGGTCGTGCACGACCACACACGACACGACGAGCTTTGATGCGCCTCAAGGTCGGGAATGTCGTCCTCCCCTAAAAATAGCCACATGGTCTCGTATATAAACACCCGTGCCCCGCCCCGCACTGTCATCGCAATCGCAATCGCAATAAGCAAGAAAGAAACAGCCACTGCACCGGCCACTCCCAACGCACCGCCGGCCACCAAGCCACCAAGGCTACCATCAGCAGCAGCATCAGCAGCAGCGTCGCAATGGCCCGGGCCTGCGTGTTCCTCGTCGTGCTCCTCCTGGCCGCCGTCGCTGTGGCGACGCGCGCCGCCTCGGCGCGCGTTGCCGACGTCATCGAGGGCAGGTCCATGGAGTCCTACTCCGACGCGCCAGCTCCCGCTCCCTGCCCCGACTCCGCCTCGTCCCCGTCGGACGCACCCTCCAGCAGCAGCAGCTCCTCCTCCGACTAGCCGCCCGGCAGAGATCTCGCTCCGATGATCCAACCGACCCGGCAAAACTATTCTTTTCCCTTTTGATCCTCTGGAATAATGTGCGGCACCCTGATGATGTATGCGCACGGGTCCGCGAGGCAAACGCATGGAATGCGCTTGCTTTTTTTTTTCTTTCTCCTCGTGTACTAGGTTTGTCCCCGTGCGTGTTACGGGACAATTAAACTTGTATACTAAAAACACACAGATTGTAAGATAAGATAACAATATTATGAAATTAAATATTAAAGTTAAAGTGACATTTACTCAAAAATGCAAAGTTCGTAAAATTAAACCAAATCACTGATAATGTAGCATCGTAAACTATATATAGATCTTTCCGTGATGCGACTAAGATAATGTTTTATATCAGCATAAAAAATATGCCATTATACGGTATCGACAACAAATCCACCTAAAATACTCTTCTCCTTGTGCTTTTTTTGGCCTCAGACTTGGATAGTGGTGAGTGGACGATTGTGCCCAAACAGAACAAAGGTGTAGGGAGAAAAATTTTCTTCCTCGTTGCAACGTGAGGAGTAAAAAATTTAAAGTTTTCATTATTGCCAACTGCATGTCATATCATCTCTAGCATGACAAAACAAAATTCTGAACCACCTGAGACATCGTGTAGCATGACAAAGCAACCTTCGGGACCTAGGCCTTGTTTAGTTTACCCCCAAAAGTTGAAATTTTTTCACTCTCTCTCCATCACATCAATCTTTTCACTCTTGCATGAAACACTAAATGTATAAAACACTAAATGTAGATAAAAAATAACTAATTATATAGTTTAGTTATAAACCATGAGACGAATCTTTTAAGCCTAGTTAGTCAATAATTAGACACTAACTATCAACTATAAACAAAATGCTATAGTTGCAAATTTTTTCAACCTTTTGAATCTAAACAAGGCCCTATACTAAGACCCCTCTTGATGTTAGCTCAGCTATAGTCTCCCAGCGCCATGGCAAGGCTGGACGCACACTATTCATAGTCTGGCACACGCCTATCTCGATCTCCTATCCCCCCATCTATTGCCTCTGGCTTCTCCTAGCTTTCGTATCAATCAATCATCTAGCTCTCCTTGTACATTTGTTGCCAAAATACAAATCCTGGCATATTCCTGAACTCATCAGTGTTAGCTTCTTTTCAATGAGTGAGTTACTCTTGTAAGTCCTAGACCGGAATTGTGTGGAAGGAATTTGTAGTGACTTCAACATCCAACTGTCATTTCTAACTATCTAAAAGTTTAACAAAACAATGCAAAGCTTGGCCATTGCAGGATTATGATTTGTGAACCGTAGGGAGGGAGGGAAAACCAGGACAGGCGGTGCGGTGAGGAGGAAATAGAGGAGGCGAGGCTCGTCGATATGTGCCACGACAGAGAGATGTTACTGGAGAAGATGCAAGCTCATGGAGAACATGCTGCACATACATCAGACAAGTATACATCAGACAACGGGCAAGCAGGAAGAAAAAAGTAATGGAACTCTCAACTCTGTAACATTAATCAAAACAGCATGTGATAATTAGTTAATTGCAGGACATTACCTCTGCACAATCATATTCGTGCAATCTTCAGTTAACCTTCTCCACATCTCTGTAGCTTGACGCGAAATTGGGTCCACTTTTATTCCTCCAAGAATTATATTAATATTTCATATTTGTATTCAAAATTCAGATTAAATTATTTCAAACTTTGAAGCTGAAAACAAGAAACAATATTTCAAACTTTTTACTGTTATTACCATCAAAGAAGAAGAACATATTAGAGCTTGCATATCTATGTATCATTAGAACTCCAAAGAAGAAATGTCCCCAGTTTGTATTCACGTATCTATATGCTCAGAAGCACCATTGAAGAAGCAAAGTTCAGATTTTGGCAAACTGAGTAGTCATCTCTAGATAATGAAAAAAAGGTTATATTATATCTACCTGGGTCCCACGGATGTCGAGTGCAGCGTCGTGCAAGAGATCCTTCCAAAGTTCCATGGTGAGGAAGATGTGGGCGGCGTGCCGGCGTCAGCAATCTATGAGGCCGTCGTGATCTACGCTACGGAGAACACTTTAATCAAATCCGAATAAACATAGCATGCAAAGCAGATCGAAGCACACATGCAGAACTGCAGGCACGGATTGGTGTGCACGTGAACTACTCAGAATCTTTGAACGGGATCAAAATTAGTCGCAAGGAAGAGAAGGGGTGACATACCTGTTGGGCACTCGTTGCCGGCTAGCGAATGGTGTCCGGCGGCGTGGAGCAGCAACGGCGCGAAGCAGCGAGCCAACGACGGCAGGGCAGGTCGTGGAGGTGGTGGCACATTCGGCGGCGCATCTAGCGGCGTTCGACGTCAGAGCAGGTCGTGGAGCGCCAGCGGTGTTTCCGGCGGCGTGGCTGATGCCGGCGCCTTCAGGAGGCGCGAGTGCGTGGGCTGGCTTGGATTTCGGAGGAAAGCCATGGTGATTGAGCTTAATTTCCAAGTTCAGGCCACAATAGATCGCATGATTACGGGATAATTTATTTCCTTTAATTTTTTTTCTACCGACATCACAGTAGTCTGGCGAGTGTGGTATCGCACGGTGGTCGAACCACGACCCGAAAGTTTTTACCGCACGGAAGTAATGCCTGCTTTTCTCTCTTTTTATTCGTGAGAGATATGTCACCCAATGTAGTGCGTGCTACGCCCTTTAATATTACGGTGATGACAGCCCTTTAATTTTTTTTCATCTTTTAGCTTTTAGATATATGATAATTAATTCACCTATGCTAGAATCCAGTTTTCTAGGATGGTCCAATCGACAAATGCGCGACCTCTGAGGGTGGTCGTCATTAACACCCCCATTTTATACCATCAACAATGCCTAATTTGGTCATATAAGTGACATAAACCATAGTCATAGCGTTTATTTCTAACCATTACCACAAGTTGTCATGACTAAGTGAGTGTAGGAATAATGTGAGTGTAGAAACAAGATCACTATCAAATGGCCATTTTTACTGCACCATGTCGAAGAGCTCGTCAAGATACACAAAATAGAGTTTTTGTGCACCCAATTTGGAGTCCGGACAACAAAGTCATGGCTTTTGGAAGATAAAAAAGGTTGAGCTATAATTGGGTAGATGGATGTCGGGGGAACCCAACAAGGAATCGGCTGACCTAGACTTATATGCCCACTAAACTTTTTCCATGGCCTCTACACTCATGGAGAACCCATGTTCATGCCATTGGACCATATGGAGGCCCGGTGGTGCCATTCCAATCTAAGACAAGCCCAAAATCAAAGGAAATGACATTGGATTTTCACCAAACCTCACACACAAGCTCTCGAGAAGGACAACCAACTTAAGACCAACACAAATAGGCTCTACCCAATGGCGGCCCACGGCCCACGGACAGCGGGCGACGCCACCCTGGCGCTTACCACGTCACTGTGTGGGAGCAGCTCCTAGGAGCTTCTCAACCTTTGATCTAAGTCGTTTGATCTGAGGGACATTGCTAAGTTGCCAAGGATCCATGGGCCCATTTTCGTACACTTGGAGGCCTCCAAACTGCCTTAACTGCCACTTACTGACCTGGAGGCACCATGGAGACACCTTGGAGGAGCAAGGAGAAGTGTTGGATGGAAAGTCGGCGAAAAGTGGACGACAGCCGATGCCCCACATATATATGGCGGCTGACGTCCCCCCTCTCCACCAACCTTCTCCACATGCAAGACACATGCCAAATTACCTCTTCCCTTGAACTTATAGCGGTTTGAGGTAAGTTCCATCCAATGAAGGCCAAAGGACGTCATGCGGATCGCTGACGAGGTGCTGGAGTAGCCCCTACTCCACCTCTGCACTATAAATAGCACCCTCTCCCTCATTTGTAAAAGACACCATTCATTATATTCATCTCTCCACATGAGAGAAGTAGCTCTGTAGCTCTTCTAGTTAGAAGTAGAAGATATAGGGAGATAGAGAGGAGAAGCTAGGGGAGGATCCGAGCTTGTTGGCGACCTCTACAATTGTAGCTCAACAGATGAAGTTCTTCTTCGAGTAAAGTTTGTCTCATTCTTCGTGTGGTAACTTTGTTCTAAGCTGAAAGAACCCCACGACATATGAAGTTCTTCAAGTAACATTTATCTTAGTTTTCATGTGGTAACTCTGTTCTAAGCTAAAGAATCCCAATGATGTTATCACTTTAGAAAGATGCTGCTATTAATTAGTAGTAGAAATTAGTGAGGATCTCATGGCAATTTAGTTTAGGGCATCAATCACAAGCTTTTAAAGCACATCCACAATCTTATAGAATATAACAAGAGAAAATATAATACTAGTGAGGTAACCAAGCAAACATCCCTCTCCGATTTCCTCCAATTTTTGCTAACGTACAGAAAATAGTTTAGCCAATGGTGTATGTATGGTGCCTCAGAAATCATAATTCACTAAGTGACATCTTGCATTTGCCTTGCCTTTTCTGAGCTCTGTCAGCACCCAATGGTTGCGCTTTGGAGCTGATTCTCCACCCATAGCCCCAACCCAGACATAGAGTAAAAGCCGTCAATCCAAGAATAGGAGGAAGGGTGCACCATGCGTGACACGACATGAAAAAGGGGCATGGAGATCGGAAGCAGTACCTGAGCTCGGTTTTGTGCGGATATGGTGTGAGCGGCGCAGGGTTGAGTACAGCCGTCGGTGAGACGACAGGGGCATCAAGGAAGGCGGGCAGCAACCAATCGAGCGATTGGGGTGATGGTGTTTTGCTGCGTGTAGTGACGGCAGGAGCAGTGGGCTGGTGGCACACGGTAAATAGAATCTTTGCTCATTGAACATGTTACAGTATTGAGCAATCACCGATCGAATATTTTTATTTTATAATAATCCAACCAATCAGTGAGTATTTACATATTGTCCACAAATTGGTTTTATTTAGATTCTAAATAAAGAGAACGGAATAAATTTATTGGTTTTATTCCAATTCTAGATGAAGAGAGAACGAACAAATTTCTTGGCAATAGCGAAATTCATAGTGCATAAGAGGACAATATCAATACAAGTTATTGATGATTCCTTCTTTCCGTAAACTTTTGATCCTATGGTTCACTGTAGTCAAATTATGGCCTTGTTTTGGACCTCGGTGCGGTAGGCTAACCGCCGATGTCGGTGACACGAGATGTTTGTCATAATTTTTTTTTGTCAATCCTTGAGGTGGGGGAACGAGGATTTGATTTTAACTGGAAACTAGTACGTCCTATATTTTTACACCAGATGTATAGGCGCATGACATTTGGATTCTCTTTAGGCAATGCTGTGTTTGTGATCATTCTTCAGGATTCGTGTTGATGAGAATCTAAGGGTTGCTAACTATTGCCCGGCACTTAAAAATTTAGCATGTCCCATATTTTTATAATTTTATTTAGGTTTACAATTCTATGATGGTAATCCTGACTTAAAGAAGCCCCCTCCACTACATACATCTCCTATCATAATATACATGTCACTTTCCCTTTTATAGTCTTTCACTATTAGCCATTTTTTTCATATTAAAATATTGTTATTATAACATTCCATAAACTAAAGCATTGTATTATGGAAACAAAAAACATATTAACAATTAGAGACGCGTTGCGTCTAGGCCAAAGGCGGAGCCATATGGGCAGATACGACACAACACGATCCGTAATACATACGGCTGTACTGGCTTGACAACCTGTGGCTGCCCGTGTGCCTTGCCGGACCGTGACGCTGGCGCGGAGGAGCTTCATTCTCTGTTTCATCTCACCGAGACTCTCGTGCATCCGTGAGACTGTGTCCCCCGGCCGGCCGGGACGTGCGAGGGTCACGACACGCGGAGCTACAGGCCACCAAACGCTTGGCGCGCCTGGAGCTGCCTCCCCTCCCCTAAACATAGCCACACGCACGGCCGGTCTCGTATATAAACACTGCGCCCCGCCCCGGTACTGTCATCGCAATCGCAACACACAGCAATAAGCAACAGCAAACCAAATAAGCAAGAAGCAGCCACCACAGCATCGCAATAATGGCCCGCGCCTGCGTGTTCCTCGTCGTGCTCCTCCTGGCCGCCGTCGCGGTGGCGCCGCTCGCCGAGGCGGCGCGCGTCGCCGACGTCATCGAGGGCAGGTCCATGGAGTCGTCCTCCTCCGACGCGCCCGCTCCCGCTCCCGCTCCCGGCCCCGACTCCGCCTCGTCCCCGTCGGACGCACCCTCCAGCAGCAGCAGCTCTTCAGACTAGCCGCCCGGCGCGGAATGCGGATCGAGATCTCCATGCATCTACATCTACGGCGATCGAGCTCTTGGCGTGATCTATCCGATCCGGCAAAACTATTCATTTCCCTTTTGATTCTTTGGAATAAATTTGCTGCACCCTGATGATACGTACGTGTGCATGGGTGCGCGTGGCAAACGCACGGAACGTGCTCTTTGCCTAATTGTTGTTTTGTTTTTGTTTCCTCTCTCGATCCCCTATTTTGGATTTTGTTTTTGTTCATGTATGTAATATGTGTCAACCAATATATATAATGCGTCCTACGCCGCCATTTAATTTTGTGGTGATGACATCGATCATTTCTCAGTTTTTTTTTTTTAAATGAGCAATGCCAGTCCCTCAATTTGTATCTGGCTATATATCGACATCATCGAATTTCTGGAATTAAGCAACTTGTATAATAATGTAACGGGCATTCTGAAACTAAACAACTTGTATAAGCCAGCTTCTGAAAAGTAATCAACCTGTATAACCATTTAGCAGGCATATTCTATGTTGGGGTTTGTTTGCAAGTTCTTCTAGGACACATGAGTTCTTCGGATTGGATTATTGCTCTCTTTTCAAAACAAACCGCTCATTAACAATGCCTATTTTTTATTGGTGTAGAATAAAATACGTAGAAACAAGTAATCCCGAGGAGGTTGCAATATAGAGACTTAGTTTAACTCAGCAACCGGCTACTACATTTTTTTAGAATAAAGCCACTACAATTCTAAACCACCGGTCACTACAACAACAAACTACCTACACAAACATATAATACGGGGACACGACTTTGACTAAATATATATTTAAAAATATTAATATTTCTAATACATAATTAGTATCATTGATAGATATTTCAATCTAGTTTTTAATAAATTTATTTAAAGATAAAAATATTAAACATATTTTCTATAAATCAAGTCAAAGTCATTGGCACTCAAATCATGGTGACAAATATTTTAGAACAGAGGGAATATGCAGGGCTAATTGCCGCCACGGCGTGAAATAGGATATGGGGCTAGAATTTAGAGACACAAATAAAAAAAAAGTGTAGCCACTATCTTCCATGTGCGTTGAAAACTTTGAATAGCGAGCTGACTTGAAATTTTGATTACAGATTCAAATTTGGAATGTGAAATCCTAATCGGCATATCTCCTGGTCATTTTTTTAATTTTTTTAAAAGAAATCTGATCGGACTTTTCAATTTGATATAAAATGAATGTGAAATGTCTATGACACAAGTGCGCCCACGGTGATAATAATCCAACTCAAGTAATCTGAAACTTTCCTTTTAAAAAGGTAATCTAAAACTTAGTGGATCTATAGCACCATAAGCAAAGTACTCTTTAAATTTAGCCGTAGTGGTGGCTCGATCATTACTTATTATTGCTCTCTAGTCTAAAATTCATTATCTTATAACTCTATGGACATTGTTGTTTTGAAAAGTACTTAGCTATTTGCTAATCTCCACCTAACGACAATCTGTTGTATCCAACATCATGTATTTATGAGATGGATCATTCCTTTATATATTAACACATACAAAACTTACTTGCAACGGCCATGTTGCATATTCTAGTGGCGCTGAAAGCATTTTTATGAAAAAAATCACAAGAATTGGACATGACATTTCAAACGGTTTGCTTGAAGCGCCAAAATGCAAAATCAAAAGTTGGAACATACATGTCTAATTCCAATGGTAATACTAGCTAGTACTTGTCCAAAATATGACATCACACACATAACACTATCCATGTATTGGGTTGTATGTAATGCATCACGTTTGTAGTATTGATGCCACAAAAACAGTTCCATGTATTAATTTTTATGTCTCCTATGCTAAATGACACAACATGCATTTGCATGAACATTCTAGCATATATACATGCACGAGGTTAGAAGAACCAACCAAAATTCTTACAAACTATGTCCCCAATAGACTGCATGAGCGTGAAGTGTGCATTCACCAAAAATAACCTTAGCCTAAACACCTGCATGACCACAAATGAAATTATGTCAGTTGTGGCGTGGCACCATTCGCAGTCTTACTAGCCTTTATAACCTTTGTACACACACCCATGTTAATGGTTAGCAAGGTATCACCTTCTCCTCTAAAACTAAATAGAAACACATCACACCTATCTCTCATACCATTGAGTGATTTGCTAACAGAAAACACCATCAATAGCAATGGCGCACAACCTCGTCATGACATTGTTCATTCTAGCGGTCTATGTCACCGTGATGGCGGCGAGCAGAATAGCCAGGGAGTATGAAGCAACCAAAGAAGGGGATGTAGCTGCCAAGGTGCCCAAAGCCCCCACCAAGGGGTATGCCAAGGACCATGAAGCAGAAGCTAAGGGGGATGCCTCCACCAAGGCACCCGATACAACCACCAAAGGGTCTGCCAAGGACCAAGAAGCAGAAGCTAAGGAGGATATGCCTGCCAAGGTGTCGGAAGCAGCCACCAACGGGTATGCCAAGGGTCCCAAAGCAGATGCTAAGGGGGATGCATTTGCCAAGGCACCTGATACAATCACCAAAGGGTCTCCCAAGGACCGTGAAGTAGAAGCTAAGGGGGATACTCCTGCCAAGGCGTCTGAAGCAGCCACCAAGGGGTATGCTAAGGGTCCCAAAGCAAACACTAAAGGGGCTACTGCAAAAGGGTTTGGAGCACCCATGTCGTGGCCGGATGGGGGGCCTGAGGTCGTTGAAATGGTCATCAAGAACCCCTTCTTGAAAACCACACCGCCATCATCGAGTGATGGCCTCCCCATTGACCCTACTCTAGAAGGTAGCATGACCTAAAAAAGCAACTATGACCAGCCAAATATTATGGTAAGAATATGGAATATTATGAGTGCTTCTATATTACATTTAGTTTATATTCTCTATTATGTTGAGAGTATTTGAATAATATTAGGAATATTTGCACCTTGATTACTTACATTTATACAAAATATTCCTTATGTGTTTGGTTAGGTGTTTATTTGTGATAATATACAACTTTGAGGACATTCTCCAATGTGTCCCAATCAGTCCAAAAAGGGCATCCCGAGCTCCCTCTTTCTCTCTTGTGTTGCATGTTCTTCTCATTTTCAATCATAGAGGGATAGGAAATATTTGAGGGGTGAGACTTTGATCTACCATATCTATCCATTAAAAAGTGAAATGGCTGATGATTTAGAACCTTCCCAACCTTGTTGGCTCACCTCTTGTGTCTTCATATTTATCGTGGATTGCTTGCTTGTCATTGCTTGTGTTTTTCCCCACAAGCGATTTCCAAGCAAATCCTCGTGTTTACCTGTGATTTGGTGTTATTCCTCTTACGATATGAGTTGATTGGATCCCATCTTGCTTTCTACAGGTGTCATTTGTTGAAGATTGTGTTGACACATGAGGCATATGTGCTCTTTGATGTGCTGATGATTTGCAGTGGGAATGGAAGGATTGGCTAACTAGTCGTAGGAAGTACCTTATGTATAAGTCACATGCAAAATTTCAACTTAGAAGACCCTTTGGCTATTCATGTCAGTTATACAGATTCACACATAGCCCCTCATATTTCTCTTCTTTTCCGCCCACACTCCCTCTCTCTCTCTCAGGTACGAACAGAGGAGGAGCGATGCACGCGGTTCCGGCGATCCTACGGGCCTCCAAGTCCGGCGAGCCGACGGAGTCCAGCACCACGCCGGAGATTGAGTCCTGCCGTCCTGCGTCTCGACGAACTTCATGGCCTTTGAGTCCATCGCTTCGACGAAGTGTTGCGGCTTGACGGACTCCATGGCCTCAAGTGGCAGCGCGGCCAACCTAAACGCACGCGCGATGGCGGCGACGAAGCGAGCAGGAAGGGAGGCACGTGCTGCTGAGAGGATGTGACGTGCGAGAACCGAGAACGGGCGGCAACCAAGAGTACCGAGGCATCGAGCGATTAATGCCGAGAGCGGAACGGACGTGAGCCAGGGGTAGACCCGTCTGAGCCGGCGTTGAACGTCAAGTTTTGTGAAAATGCGGAGGGAGCCCAGGACGTCAAGGTTTCGAATACGGAGGGAGTATTTAAGAAAACGCAGGAGAACTACTATATTTTGTTTACAAAATAATTTGAACGCAAACTGAAACGAAGCCTTCCGGTCCTCCCAATTCGCAATTCCGAATGGCGGGCTACTCGCACTGACGCGCCAAACGGAACAGGCCAGGTCAAATTCCAGCCCGGAGAACGAAACAGCAGAAACCTTCTACCGACACCTGGGCCCTCACCCTCCACGTCACCGATCCGCGCCGCTCCCTCCTCCCTTTCCCGCCCGCGCCAGCTCAGCGATCCGCGTCCCGTCCGTCCACCGGAACGGCCGAACCCCATCGGACCGTCCCACGTCAGCGATCCGCGGCTCAAACCACCGCACCAATCGCGTCCCACCTCCCATCCCCTATAAACCTGCGCCTCCAGCATCCTTCTTCCCCACCCAGCATCAAGTTTTCCTCAAATCCCCAAGCACCTACCGCCTCTCCAATCCCGATCTCGAACCCACCACTCGATCCCGATGGCGCCCAAGGCCGAGAAGAAGCCCGCGGCGAAGAAGCCGGCGGAGGAGGACCCGGCGACGGAGAAGGCCCCGGCGGGGAAGAAGCCCAAGGCCGAGAAGCGTCTCCCCGCGGGCAAGTCCGCCGGCAAGGAGGGCGGCGAGAAGAAAGGTAAGAAGAAGGCGAAGAAGTCGGTGGAGACGTACAAGATCTACATCTTCAAGGTGCTAAAGCAGGTGCACCCGGACATCGGCATCTCGTCCAAGGCCATGTCCATCATGAACTCCTTCATCAACGACATCTTCGAGAAGCTGGCGGGCGAGGCGGCCAAGCTCGCGCGCTACAACAAGAAGCCCACCATCACGTCCCGCGAGATCCAGACGTCCGTGCGGCTCGTCCTCCCCGGCGAGCTCGCCAAGCACGCCGTCTCTGAGGGCACCAAGGCTGTCACCAAGTTCACCAGCTCCTAGGCGACCGGTGGGGTCTTGCTTGGTGCCTCTGTTCCGTTCATGAGGTCGTGTGTTGCAGCGGCGGTAGTTGCCCCTGCGTCTGCTCTTTGTTCATCTGTAGTTGTCTGATTTATGTAAGAAGTAACGTGGTGTGGTACTGTGGCTGTTCTTCTTTGCAATTTCTGATTGCAAATATGTGAGAAATCTATCCTGGTATTTGACTGAATCTTGCTTTCGTTCAGAACCTGTATTTGGCGCTGTCTTGAAAATTTCGAGCCCTGCTATCAATTCCCATTTTCTGAACTCGTGGTGCCTTGCTGGGAATATGAGATTTGGTACACCGTACGGAGTGGACTTCAATCTTTGCCTCATTTTCAATTTCTCTACTGAACTCGACATCTCCAAATGCTAACTTCTCTGCAACCTCATCTTCAGAAACTGGAAATCAAAGATGCCTTGCCTCAGCAAAATGCTAGCCGTTCTGTGGTTCGTCACTGCTGGAAACATAACCATGGCTGCTTCCGGACCTGGCTTCATTTTGGAGCGTATTGGTTGCTTGAATCTTTTCAACTGCTTGGCCGCGATACCCTCAGAAAATCAAGGCGGGAATTTCGGAAGCCAAGTTAAATTTTTGCATTGGCGCCGAGTGCAGTTCTGGACCTATATTGACAAATTCTGCTTGGCCCAACCTCCCTCAGGTGTTTAATTGCAGTCTGGCCCATTTCGAATGCTATGTAGGCCCACTAGTACGAGCATAGTGTATTACTGGAGTATACAGTACGCTGCATGTCTGTTCTGCATTTCAGAAGTCATCCGAAATATACGTACTATGTTCATGTTTATTTATGACCTATGACACTGCTTCCCCATTTGAGCGCCTGAGGAAGATTTATGACACTGCTTAGCAACATAATACAGTACCATTGAACCGCACGTCCGCGATTGCCTAAAGCTATCATCGGCACGAAATTCATTCCAACAAGAAAGGCACACAAAAAAAACTCAGCACGACTGAAATACACCGTTTCCACTTTCAAGTATGGAAGGAACTCTCGTTTATCTTTTTGTTTTGTGTCTTTTATATTCTAAATTTATAGACCTGTATATCTACTACTGTAGCATATTCATCAACTTTGCGATTAAGCGTTACTACGACCTTGTATGCGTATGCAGGCTTATAGCGACGAGATTATTTGCAACACTAAAATTGTAAGTAGAACCGAATGGTGTACTACTCCGTTACCACCGTCCCTCTCTCTCGAGTCTCGCCGCTTCTCACTTCAAAATTCGAATTCCGTTCAACCGTTCCACGCATTTCACTCCACCGGCCACCGCCCTGCGCCACCGCATGATCAAACCCTAACCGAACCCGTGCCTTCGAGCGCCGGGACGCAGCAGAGGCACAAATGCATCAGCAAGCGGTGTCCGACTCGCGGTCCCTCGCGTCCTGCCTCCTCGCCGCGGGGCACCAGTCCCCGCTGTGGCTCCACCCGCACCCCGCGCTGTTTGTCGCCCTCTTTGGCCGGGGCGCGGCGGACTATGTTTTGGATTTCGGTGAGGCAAAAAAAAATACCGGAGGGGGCCGGTAAGACCGATTTCGGTCTGAAATTATATCAAAATTTGTATAAAGTTTGATCAAAAAATTCAATCCAATCCAAAATCGGCGGAAATAGGTCATGGGCGGTAGAACATGTATTGACCGTTTTTCGCCGGTTTTCGGCCGAAATCCAAAACACTGGGAGGAGCAGCTGCAGCTGCAGTTGGAGGCCTACTCCCAGTTCATAGCCTGCGCGCTTGTCGACGCCGGCCACCTGCCTCCGCCGTGGCTCCTTTCGCACCGCGCCGCTGGAGGAGGGACCTCCGAGGGTTCGGTGCCGGTGGACGCGCGAATGTAGAAGCAGGCTGTGTCCTATTCGCTCTCCATTGCCTGCGCCCTCATCGCCGCCGACCACTGCCCCCCGCCGCGGCTCCTCCAGTCCCCTGCAAACGTGGCCTCCCTCCCCCCGCCCCCCTCCCCCTATCGTTGCATTTTGGAGTAGTTGCTGGGGTTTTGCCCTTTGATTTCGTTACGGGATCACTTAGTTTCCGTTAGATTTATGTTCATCATGTCGAATATTTGATGATCGTGCCCCGTGATTTGGTGCTAGAAATTGAAATAGATGATAGTGTTTTGAGGTGTCAAGTGGTTCATCATTCTGTTTGGTGGGAATTGTGTAAGGGAGCCTTTGAATCGTGGGTTATGAAATGACAATGCAGACGCAGTATCAGAATTTTCTTCTATGGTTCTCGTTTAGTGATGCTGAGTTTTGAATTTCTATTTAGGCTATCATTTTTTTGCTTTAAAAACATAAATATGCTGTGTTTTTTTAATAGTTTGGACTAGAATATTTTGTCATTATTCTTCCCATTTATGTCAATGTGAACTTGCCTTGATGTTCCTGTCTTCCTGGAACACAAGGATGCCAACTTGGGATATTCTTTTGTAGGAAAAACTGTAAGAAAGGCATCAGATTATCTCGCTGAACCCGAAAATGCAGATCATGTGCAACATGTACTGTCTGAAATCAAACATCATGTCCAACAAGATACTCTTGAACCTGTTAGTTCTCTTGAAGTAGTACAGTGTGAAATCTTTGAAGGGCCAAGTTCTATAGCCAACACACTGCTTGAAAATGATTGGCCAGAGTCACCTAAAGCTGATTTGCTGAAAGGGCATGATTTTGTATCCTGTCGGTTGCCTGAAATTGATGCAATTGATACTGTTGAAGATGTTTCTATTGAAGTACCACAGGTCGGGGGTCAAACTGATTTTCGTGAAGAAACTGATTCTGTGCCCAGTCTACTAATTGATAAGGAAGCAAGTCAGAGTTCTGAAACCAGACCTTTTTGTTTGGTCGGTCCAAAGATTGAAAAGGAGTAACGCTATTTTTAGTTGTTGCCGTGACTGAATTTGCAGCCATACTTTTGGTGCAGTTCTTACGGCTGGCATTCCTCGTCAGCCATTCAATTAACTGGGCATTAACAACTATTGTGATTTTTGTAAAAAATAACAATGCTTTCTCCCGCATTGCTGAATTCTTTCTTCTGCAACAAAATGTACAGGCAAATCTCCTCCCTCCCTCTCTCACTGCTAGTTATCTTCAGTATGCTTTACTGTAGGAGTAATGCAATTAGAACAATTACTGTGTTTCACGGCTGCAGATCCTAACTGTACTCCATCACGGTAGTACATTGTATGACTTAAGTAGAATAACAAACTTCTGTGATTCAATATCTCTAGGTGAAAGTAAAACATGTCTAAAATTTTAGTTGATGAGTATGCTGTTAGATTTTAGCCAGTATTAGTGCAGCATAACTAGCCTTGCTTTTGCTCATGTTTATATAGCTGGAGACCAAAAATGTGTTACTGGTGAGAAAAAATAAGCTGAGCGCCTAATGTGTTTGGGCACCCAGGGGTAACTTTGTACAAAGAAACCAAATGAGCCAAGGTTCTGGCTTCTGCCTGTACAAAGAAACCTGTGGTAGGATTTAACTATCCTTTAGTGAAGCTGTTTTGTGCTTTGATGCCCGAAAAGTAGGCAGGCCATCTTGAAACCCGGTCAGCACATGTGATGTGTATCTTGATACCCGAACAACAAAATGGCTGTCAGAGTGCCACGTAAACAATATATCCTGTTAGGACCATTACCATTACCAACTATACATATCTTGTTGCTGTTTCCATTCACCTAATTGCTGTTTAGATCAGCATTTGTAAGATTGCGACCCTTGACCTCCTCTGTGCTGATGAATGTGGTCATATAATACTGCTGTCTGTAGAGTTAGTTTCCTGCAGAGTTGTAATGTCACTATACATACATATATATATATATATATTTTTTTCTTGCACTGCATCTTCTATGGCATCTGAATGTACTGTCGGTGTCATCGCGTGAGTTTTTCCCAGAGGTCCTTTGCACTATCCCTTTCCCTTTCCCTTTTGCAGGTGACTGATGATAAATATAAAAGGCTGGTGCTTCCGTCTCTTTTGGCAGCATTTTCTTTTGCACAGGGAACAACGCAGGGGGTTTGGAGCCTCCATCAGCTCCCGCCCCAGCCCGTGGTTCATGGTACCGTACCTATACTCTGATGATCGAGTTGCGCTCTCCACTGTTACGGTACATGCATTCTGCACAAACGCTGGCATGATGGTACTGATAGCAAGCGCTACCATGTTGGTTGGTCCATGCACGGGATTTGGTCAAAGATCAGCTGGACGTAGAGCTAGCTAGTTTAGTGGACACATTGGTACCACCTAGGATCCTGTTGTATCATTACCACTGATTAATCGGTGGTGTTTGTAGGAGGGAGAAAAAAAAAAAAAACCCAGGTCCAGCGTGGACGCTGGCCATGTGGCTTGTGGATTAGAACAAGTACTTGTAGGGCATCCGCCTCAGATGCGGTTGGGCCCCATTGAGGGGCTCCATGTGCTAGGCTTTTGTTCTTGTGGCAGCCGAAGCTTATTAGAGTCACCATCATTTGTTTACGCCGGCACTTATCATCTCTCACCGTCACCTGTGAACTAATAATATAATACTACAATAATCAGCCCTTGGACTTGTACATGGCTCGGCTGCCTACATGTATGCTAAGTGTGGTTTCTGGGTTTGAATGCTCGATGAGAGCATGCGAGCTGCTGCTGCATGATAAACTAACCAGTACCACCCTCGACTCAAAGAGATTAGATTCCTATCGGGCAGCGGTTAGTTGTTGCCCTTGGCCGGTTGGCCCTTGCTGTGAAGATGCATGGACCACGTGGCTGGCTGGGCGGGAAATTTATGCCGATATAAACTTGGTAGCAGGTTGATTGATAGCCAGAAGAGAAGAGATTGCCGAAGCGTTGTAGGTTTGGCGCAGAGGGTGGTGCATTGCTCTAATGTTGTTTGTACCAGTGGTGTACGTTAGGGCCTCGTGTCGATGTCCTCCTGTTGTGCGATGCCTACATGTATGCGAGTCGCCGCTACCGTCTGCTTGGCGGCACTGTTGGCGATAGGGTCCCCTCATGTCTTGGCACGTTCCGAGCCACGTTGGAGTGCGACGGGGGCAGCAAGGATTGGCACGCCCACGGTGCTGCTCGCCGGCATGAGAGGCAGATATGTCCGTCAGGCTGCAGAGATCCTGCGTTCTCGGGGGGGCCGGGCATTGTTTAGCTGCCCGAACCGGGGACCTCCCCGGCCGAATCACTGTTACAGTATTTCATTTGTACTTTGTAAAGATTTATCTAAACCTTGATTAATTAGAATTAAAATATAACCGCGCAGGCAGAGAAGAGAGGAGAGGAGAGGAGCATATGCCGCCCCCACTTTATTAAATCTGCTGCTGCCTCCTTTCGCCATCCCCATCCCCAATATGACCACCACCACCACCGCTCTGCACCCAAATCCTGCATAGGAGTCGCCCGCGCATCGGCGGAGACAGAGGCAGCCGGCCGCGGCCGCCGGGCAGGGGAAGACCGCAATCCGTTCCGCCGCCATGGCAGAGGTACGCTCGCTGCCCTTCCCCCTTCCTCCCCATCCCGCCCTGGTTGCTTCTTGCGTCCCTGATTGAATCTGGCTCTGGTTGGTTTGACTGATTGGGGATTTGGGGAACCGTCCGTCCCTCCCTCAGTTCTTGTTTCTTCATCTGTCGATGCAATGCCGCCGCCGCTGCCTGTCACTTCCTTGATCTGCTCTGTCCCCCTTTTCTTTCCTGGCGCATTTAATGGCCTCCCTCCGCTCCACGTTCAGCGCCCGCTGTCCGATTCCGATGTGCTTCTTGCTCATAGCCTGCCTGCCTAACGCCTAGCTCCTGTGATTCCGGTGTGATCCACCTCCTTTCCTTTCCTTTCCAAGGGGACAAGGGGGAGAAAGCGGGGGAGGCGCTCGTGATTCCGCCACCTGTTCCGATCCAGGTCGCAGCTAGCCAGCGCCTTTCTTGCTAATCTTATTAATCTCCTGTTCCGGCCTGGCCCCTCATGTAGCCACGCCCCATTCTTCTTCCCCCCACCCCCGTCTCCTTTCTCCTGCCCAACGCTGGCGCTTCTCTGTGATCTTGGGGCCCTGTTCATAGTGCTGTGCCGGGTGCCCTTCGCTAATTTCTTCGGGCTTCCTCTAGGTGCGGCTGCGCTCGCTTGCGCCTATCTCCTTGCTCACGGCCTGCAAATCTTGTGTGCAGCGGCAGCAGCTTGGTATTTCGCCGTTTCTGTCAACGTTTTAGGTTTTTCCCGCTTCTCACCCGGAGCCGGTGGGTGGGCTGCTAGTCTCTCCAAGCAATTTTGTGGTGTTTGATATTGATATGCGTTCCTGTCTGCTGTTAAATTCGTGTACAGTACAGCTACCAGTTCTGTCAACAACTCTACTTTTTAGACGGCTCTTATCTTTAATTTCAGCTTACTAATATACTGTTCTTTGTTCTTCCTTGTTTCTTTAGATGCCTGGGAACTCAATTGACAATTGACCAGTCTTGTTAGATTGATCTGCACTGCTGAAACTCCTTGTGACCAGACAACAATGTCCGTGGAGGCTGCCAAGCACAGCGTGCCTGGGCACCAGGCTACTAAACCAGCGGCTGATCACACAGCCGATCCACTTCCTGCAAAGGAGGACAAGAGAGTCATGGACGGAGCACCAGAGCTTGCTGCCGCTAAGACTGCCCCAGAGGATCAAAGGCCCTCCCATCGGCGGCAAGAGTCTTCTGCGTCGATGCTGGACAAGGGTCCTTCCAGTGTTTGCTCAGACTGCGGTGTCCTGGATGAGCCGCCGACCCCGCACAGCGATTCTGGAGAAGTGAAGGTGAAGCATATCCAGAGCTTGGACTGCGGTGGTGGTAATCAGGAGAAGAATATGTCGCAGAAGAGCAGCATGAGCGAGAGCTTTGCTACTGCCAAGGTCAGCGATGGGCCCAGCAGCCTGAGGAAGACCAGTGGCAGTGCTAAGATCAGCGACCGTGGAGATTTTCCGGAGAGTGGGAAGAGCAGCATGTGCCGCCCGAGCGCCAGCAGCAACATCAGCGATGAGAGCTCGTGCAGCAGCATGAGCAGCAGCACGACTAAGCCTCACAAGGGGAGCGATGCTAGGTGGGAAGCCATCCGAGTGATAAGGTCGAGGGATGGCATTTTGGGCTTGAGCCACTTTAGGCTGCTTAAGAAGCTGGGCTGTGGTGATATTGGCAGCGTGTACCTCTCTGAACTCAATGGCACCAAGAGTTACTTTGCCATGAAGGTCATGGACAAAGGGTCATTGGCAAGCCGGAAGAAGCTTCTTCGAGCGCAGACGGAGCGGGAGATACTGCAATCACTGGACCATCCGTTTCTTCCAACGCTATATACCCACTTCGAGACAGATAAATTCTCATGTTTGGTGATGGAGTTCTGTCCAGGAGGGGATCTGCACACTCTTCGACAAAGGCAGCCTGGAAAATACTTTTCAGAGCAAGCAGCCAAGTATGTTTCAACTCTTAAAATTAAAGTGTTTCTCGTATATATATATATATTGCAAACATTAATCTTATTTTGGTGTTAACTAGTCCTATATTGATTATTTAACTTTGGTACTTCCATTTTCTCCTTTTCTGTGACTACTGTCCAGTGTAGTAGCTTGATCATATTTAGTTATCCTGGCATTCACCTCTGCATGTATCCCTTACTTTGAGCTTGTATTGTAGTAAATTTTTACTGTTACATCCTAATCCAAGACCTCGGATCATTACTATAAATATACTCATAGTCATTTCTTCAAGGTTCTATGTAGCTGAAGTCCTCCTCGCACTGGAGTACCTGCATATGCTTGGGATTATATACCGTGATCTGAAGCCGGAGAACGTCCTTGTTCGGGAGGATGGGCACATTATGCTCTCTGATTTTGACCTCTCCCTTCGCTGTGATGTAAGCCCTACTGTTGTCAAGTCTGCCAACCCTGGACCAGATGCACTGCAGAGGGGCAACCAAGCATACTGTGTGCAGCCTACATGTATTGAGCCATCCTGCATTCAGCCAGCGTGTGTTGCTCCAACTACTTGTTTGGGTCCCCGTTTTTTCTCCTCCAAATCCAAGTCCAAGAAGGAGAAGAAACCAAAGCCGAAGCCTGAGATTGTCAACCAAGTTAGCCCACTGCCTGAGCTCATTGCGGAGCCGACCGATGCTCGCTCTATGTCATTTGTTGGCACCCATGAGTACTTGGCGCCAGAAATAATCAAGGGAGAAGGCCATGGCAGTGCTGTGGATTGGTGGACCTTTGGTATATTCCTTTATGAGCTCTTATTTGGTAAGACCCCTTTCAAGGGGTCAGGAAACCGGGCTACACTCTTCAACGTTGTTGGTCAGCCCCTGCGTTTCCCAGAGTCCCCAATTGTGAGTTTCTCGGCTAGAGACTTGATAAGAGGATTGCTGGTCAAAGACCCACAGCATCGTCTTGGCTACAAACGGGGGACTACTGAGATCAAGCAGCACCCGTTCTTTGAGGGTGTGAATTGGGCGTTGATACGGTGTGCAAGCCCTCCGGATGTACCAAAGCCTGTTGAGCTGGATCACCCACCGAAGCCGGCCCCAGCAAACGATAAGGTTGCTCCAGCCGCCAACCAGAAGGGCCCAGATAACTTTCTGGAGTTTGAATTCTTCTAGAGGTGTTTTCATTTCAGTTTCGTAATGTGGGTCGGTGCATGCAAGCTGGTGTATGAAAGGAGGAAGATCAGTTCGGAGGCGTATACTGTGATGACTGGTGATGCTCTGTTGTGAGCTGTAGCTCTATTTCGATTAGGTCTTGTTCTTGTTCTTTTTTTTTCCCCATTGAACTGCTAAAGACCCAATTTGTGCTGGGTCGATGTTGCAATTTTTAAAAAGCCTTGTGGTGATTAAAGGTCACAGGGGGATACTTTCACCCTGGCATTGTAAATCCTGTTTGATTTGGCATCAATTGCAACTGAATTTCCTTTCTTGAGAATGTCTGGTACTACATAGACACTTGATAGTTGCTCTTTCCTGTAATCTTGTTTGTGAAATCCAAATCATGCGTATCTGGTTGCTGCAGTCTATTGGCTGGAATGAGAGAGAGTTGGGATTATAACCATCATCTGAACTCAACTATTTGATTGGTCTATTTCCATCTGTTCGATTGATGCAACTGGTACCTGTATAAAACTGGGAAGGAAAATGAGACGTTTGGAAGCCTCCGTATCCAACTAAACAAGATTCTTGTTGCTGTTCGCTGAAACCTTCAACTGTGCCATGATGATGCTATCTGGGTATGTTGTTGCTATACGCAAAGCTGATTCAGTTGTTTTCAAATTGCTAACTGCAAATTTCTCAAAATGTTACAAAAATTATTTCTACTTATATTTGATGAGAGAATTTTAATTGAACAGCATCACTTGCCCTGCTTGCGCTCGAGTTTCATAATAAATTTTTTTCATAATATCCGGTTTGCAGATTCTTGTACAGAGTTGGTTCGTCGTCACCTCGTTCAGCATAGCTGCTAACTTTGGATCTGTTCATCGGTACACCTGAGTACGACGACATCGTTGTTGTATACTGTATCTTCTTCTCGTCCGACTATAAAAATGGGGACAACGCATCCAATTTTGTTTTCCTCGTCACGCTAGTGGGCCCACCGGACTGGAAACCTTTTTGGTGTAAAACGGGCTGGGCCTCCACGAGGTAGCGCCCGTGGCCTAACTCTTGCATCATCCCATCCATCCGTCTCCTGCCTCAGTTTCACTTTGGGTTTCAACTCCTCGCGGCATTGCCTGTCTGAATTGCCGGCTTACCGCGCTGCAGCGTGGGCCGCGTGCCACAGACCACAGTAATTTATTTGAGGTCCATGCATGAGCCAAGAGGGCCACAGAATCTGCAGTGAAACGCGGGATGAATAGTCGCATCTGCATGTGATGTTCATGGTCCATCGCATCGCCTTATGATTTCATCTCCTTATTTTGCTCCTTTCCTTCCCTTTTTTTAAGACTAGTATTCAGATTCAGAAACAAGAGAGCCTAGTCAGCTAGCTGAGCGTCACTAGAGTAGAGTCTCCAGCAGGCTTTCACATTCAGCTCATGAGAGAGAGAGAGAGAGAGTTTTCTGCAGGCCTTCACATTCAGTGATGATGAGATGAGAGTCTTATCTGATTATTCTGATCTGAATCTGAATCTACGACGACTAGCAAGCTATTGAGGCAAAAAAAAAAAAAAAAGATAACTAGGGGACCCAAACCAAAATGGTGGCTCACGGATGAAGGAACAGAATCACATGCCCAAGCCAGTAGCCACCAGTTGGCAGTGCAGTGGCATGGCCGACGTGGTACGTAGTGTGCTCAGTCACTGACTCACGTACTGTCAAGAATCTCATGCATTGTATGCACCGATGCACAATGCTGCGGTGAGTGTTCTTGTACAAAAGTCACGTGACGTAGTTGCCACTTGCCACCTCAAAGCCTAGTATCTTTTTCACATTCATGCTTTGGATCCAGTGCACTGTTCTGCGCTCCGCGTCGGTCCCCGGCTCAAAAAGAAAAAAAAAACTTGTGGCTTTAATTAGTTTCTTGCGATTCTCAACGGACGCGCGTGCTATGTACATGTAGGCATGTAGTTGACGTCCATCTTCACGTCCACTTCACCCGTGGACGACTTGACTCGTGGCTGTGTATATGACAAGCATGTGCACTATATATAAATTTAGCAAATATTATCAACATTAGTTAGTACCTTAGCTTCAAAAATAGGTTCATATTATCAAAATATTTGATGACGCATCTAATTAATGATACTTATTAAATACCAATATCTTTGTTATAAATATATTTGGTTAACTTAAGACCTATTGACTAACAGCAATGCATTATTGGAGGATATATAGGCGACACGTCCTCTCATTTCGTTGCCGAACCAGTAGTAGCTAACTATAAGGACAAAAGTAAGCTCTTGGACTTGCCGGTTGCCACCCTTGCCATCAAAGTATCATCATCGTCAATGTAGTCCTCTCCTTTGAATTCTCTCTGATAGAGCCTAATCATGTATGTATAGTACCGAGCTTCGTCACCGAGGTCTGCAGCAAATAAATAGGAATCCGTTCGTACCCATTATACCGTAGAGTTATAGACCATAGCAGCGTCTAGCAGCCTACCGGTGCAGATGCATGCTCTACCATGGTCGGACGATGATTTTCTTGGGTCTTGATAAGGTTGCAGTATGTCCTCCCATTATTTTCTGCAGCTTCAGACGTACTCTTAGTGGCAGAAAATGCTTCTCTTCGTGATTGCTGATTGGGCATTTGCATTTGGTCAGTCCGAACTGAATGCACCAGAGATATAAATGTTCCAAGCATATACAGTATAACTGTATTCTCCGTCAAGGGGTTCGAGGGCAGAGGGAGGAATAGGACCATTGCCCCCTTGCGGCCGGACCTGCGACGCCGCCGCCTGCGCCGGTGGCCGCCCTAGCCTCGGCGCCCGCCTCCTCCTCCGCCCTCCCCTCCCCTTCCCGTTCCCCATCCCGCTCCCCTGTCTCCCTCCCAGCCCCGTCCGCAAATCCTCCTCTCCCGAGCGCTCATGTCAGCTATTGAGAGGCCGCCGCCTGGCCTTCGTCGTCGCCGGCCACTGGACCTTCCCCGACGCCGGAGGGACCGGATCCGGCTGCTCCCACCCCGTCACGCCCGAATTCGGCGGCCAGGCACTCGCCAGGTGCCACCCCGTGCTGTGAACCTGCCGGCAATGGTGGGGGGCCATCCGCGGGCTCGCTGCTGATGGAGCACCCGGGTCCTGCGGCCCCTTCCGATCCAGCACCAGCTCTGGATGCGGCCTTGGCGATGGAGCGCCAGCCGCCCGTGCCGTCACCGCCTGCGGACCCCACCGCGTCGGTCCGAGCTGCCAGACCCACCCAGGCCGTCTCTGGGTACGGCGCCCGGAGGTCTCCAATGCCGGAGGCTTCCGGGGTTGTGGTCGCTGCCCGACCTCCCGTCGCGCCGTCGCTGCCCTCGCCGGGGAAGACCGGGCCCTGTGCGGATGAGCTCTAGGCAACCCGATCTACGGCCGCCACTCCGGCCCCGGCGCCCTACTCTCCGCACCAGCTTCCTCCACCATCGGGGCTTGACATCTTCATTGTGCATCCATCCGCCCCAAGCCCGTCGCCCTCTCCCTCTCCCCTCGCCTCCCCATCCCATGGGGATGGCTTGAGGGGCACCGCCATCGCGTTTGTCGCCTTGTCCGTGCCTGCTGCTGGCGGATGGGTAGAGGACGAGTATCCGGTCATCGTTGAGGATGTCCGGGAGGATGAGGATGAAGAGGAGGAGGAGGATGGTGCGCGCTCGGCTAGGCCTTCCTCCCTCTCCGCGCACGCACCGCCGTTCTTCCCGTCGGCTGGCAAGAGCAAGTTTCGGCGTTGGGAGGATGACTCCGGCGCGGCTAGCTCCGATGATGAGCCGGCCCTCTCTGCCACGCGCCCGTCATACGTGGACGTCGCCCGCAAGGCTCCCCGGACCACGTCTGGGGCCTGAGATAATGTCGTCATCACCACAGTCTTCCTGCAGCCCACCACCAAATGGCCGCCAAGGTGCCCGCGCACCAGCGGCTTGGCCCGGAGCCAGTTGTGCGTGCCCGCGTGCACCACCGCCTCGGCCATCCGAGGCCACCGCACATCCATTCTCCTAAGGGAATTCCCCGGCTCCACCCCATGTGGCTCTGTCGGTCGACGCCGATGGCTTCACGCTCGTTCAAAGCCGTCGGCGGGGACGCTGCCACCCTCGCCGCCGCCGGCCGGTGCCACCATCGCTCGTCGGCCTCTGCTTCAACTGTCTCGCGGGAGACCACATCGCCGCTAGGTGCTCCTTCCCGTCCCGCTGTGTCCTCTGCCGCAGCATGTACCACCGAGCAAGTGACTGTACGCTCCGTTGTCTATCCTGACATCCTTCCTCGAGTCGAGCATAGGAACCTGTGACAGAACAGACTAATTTATTAGAGCACAAGCACATAATTCGCCATTAGGACGGCAAACTACATGATTGAGACCTAATAAACCAGGTAGTCATACCGAATCTCGAAGGACTTCAAATATTTCCAGCACGACCAAGATCGTAATGAGTTTAGCGTTCACCATTCACAACGTACATAGTTCACACATAGTTAAAACATTGGAGTTCGAGATAAGTTATTACAAACCAAGTTTAAATTCGAAATAAAGCGGAAGCGATTTAGTTCAAATCCACACACACACTTAGTTCAAATACAGTGCCAGGTTCTTGATCGACATCCAACAAAAGCATTAAGTAGAGAAGAGTGACCATGCCCAAGGTCTAGTCATCTCCCAAGGCGGGATAGAAGCAGTTCTGACAATAGCCATAAAACATCTCACCATCTGCAAAAACATGGGAAATAAAACCCTGAGTACGGAAATGTACTCAGCTAGACTTACCCGTCATAAACTAAAAATAAATTGATTCCAAGGAGTATGCAAGGCTGTATAAGTAGGATAGCTGACTCATCAGTTGCGAAAAAGCTTGCATTAAGGAAACAATTATTAAGAACCTTCTAGCAATGTATTTTAATCGGATTAACCTTATCATGCTACATTAGCACCTGTACTAAACAAGCATGGTAATAATTATTTAACAAGAATAGTAACCAATTCCGGTTGAGTCTCTTTCAATCTCAACAGCTCAACCCTCTCATCTCTTGTTCAAGTTCTTACTACGATGCCACTGCTCAAGTCAAGTGTTCACTGTCCAGGAACGATGGCGATTATAATCGATTACTAACCAGCTGGCGGGTATTCCTCACACAAACCACACTCACTAGCCACGGTGAGCTACAGATCACCGACATTCAATTCGGAAAAAGCACGGGATCAATAGGTACCATCGTATCCAGGAACCGCCCGACTGCCTTATTCAGGGTGACCCTGACCTCGGACTTACTCTCCGCGTAACCTGTGGTCCCCCATCTTCACCAATACGATGTGTACAGCAGGTCGACTCCCGGCCCAAATCAAAATTAGGCTTCGCGGTCGGAACGACTTATCCTTCCACCTAAATGTGAGGCATAAATTCAATATGACTTGAGGACGTACAACGGACGGGGTCCTAGTTCGACACAGATGGGATAACTTCACCGAACCTCCAGTTCAGTCCCAACACCAATCCCGCCCGGTCTCAATTTATTATCTCCACATGGTTATCCAAGATAACAATGTATTCAACCATTCTGAGTCACCACCTATAACTCGCAGATGACAGGAAATCACCCGACTTCTACCGATCTAGTTAAAGTAGGGATAAGCAAATATTCGTACCTGAACCTAACAGGGTTGAAGGATATACAGTGGCAAGAAATATAAGTAATGTAGCAACGGTATAAAACAACGCCTATAACTTAATGCATCAAACAAGTAAAGGACTCAAGTTAGATATTTTGCAAACCACAGGGAGAAATGCTCCGGGGCTTGCTTTTCAGGAAAGAGCTTGGCTGGTGGTCGGGACACTCTGAAAGATCAACTTTGGGATCCTCTTCTGCTGCTACTTCCCGCACCAAAGCTTTCTGCTGGCCTTCCTCTCCTTGTGCTCCGGGAACTATCGTTTCGAGCTCTGACGATCCTGTATGATGCATAGTGCGTATGAATACCATGTACACATAGAAATACAATGCTGATGCTGATGGTGAATGAATTCTCAGCTAAGATAAAGGATATGATTTTGAAACATATAAGATAAGCACATGTCATCTGCATTCTCTTCTACCGACAAATCTTAAACAAGCCTCGCATTACAATTTACTTACACACTATAAGGAATTATAAACAACCATTATTTTGCATACTACCCTCTACTGAACTAAAACCAATAACAGATCACACATATCACAAATAGTATAAAAAACATTTTTGCACACATGAAATAACAACTTTAAAGCATTATTTATTATTAAAAGAAATCAGGGTATAACTACAACATGACTTTAGACTACTCATAAAATTCTATAAAAATTACATAAGCTTAAGCATACCCAATAAAGACTACCATAAAAATTTCAGGTCAAAACAGTAAGTAATTTATCCTACACAAAAATGACAAGGCAGCACAATTCACTGGGCATAAAATACTTTGTACATAAAAATATGTCAAACAACAGATCTCAGAACATTTTTAACTCTAGATTGACAGAAAAACATCCTCCAAAAGTTTCATGCACAAATTCTTTATATATTATTTATTATGAATTATTTATCATCTAAAGGAAATAGGCACCATAACTAGACAGAGCAAACTTTCCACAGGATATAGCCTCACAATATTTTTCACAGATAGAGCATGACATAAGAAGACTAACAAACTTGGTCTCACATTTTTCTGAGCAACAGAGAATTACTTATGTATTTTCTAAGATAAAAGCAATTAATAGAGATAAATAAATCTATACAGAAAAGTATCATAAATTTCATATTTCATATTTTTCATGCATAGATCTTCTCATAAGAAAAATACTGTAAGTTGAACCAACTCATTTGGACTAAAAATGAGGAAGTTATGATTTTTCAAAGCTTTTACAAAAATCTGAAATTCATTTTCTTTAAAACCGATAAAGAAAACAGTTTTGCACCGGGAACCCTGGACTTTTCGGAAAACAACCGAGCCCTAAAAAGAAACACGCTGAGTCTGGCTACTTTGCACTTAAGTCCGACAAAGAATACAAATGATGCCCGCGGTCCACGCGGTGGGGAATGGTCGTCGGCGTCGGGATTCCTCACCGACGGCGAGGTCTCCCGCCGAGCTACGGCTACTGAAATGCTCAGCTCGTCAACGCGAATGCATTGGTGTACAAGATGCAAGCTATGAGCGAGGTTTTGACCGGTGGCCACGCGCGACGGCGGACGGCGGCGACGGTCGGCGATGCGCCGGCCATCTCGGGCCACGGCGGAGCGCGAGAACTAGCCTACTAGCTCCAGCAGACCAAGGCGACTCGGATTAGCTAGTCAAAGAGACAGGACACCGGCCCAAACGACGACGGCGCTGCACGCCGGCGAGCGGCGGCGCGACCCGCGACGGTGGACGGCTAAAATCCGACGGACTCGAACCCTAATCGGTCCCATTAGCTACATCAACCTACGCTACTCGAGCAGGCGGTCACGATGCGCAAGCTAATTAAGGAAGAAAGGGGTTGCTGGCCACGGCGGACCGCGCGGCGGTCGGGCGGCCATGACCGGCGAAAGGGAAACGGGTCGATTTGACCTCTACCTTGGGGCTCGAGGGCAGGAAAGGTGCGCAGGACGTGGCTCGCGTCGAGGCGGAGCTTCTGGCGAGTTCTGGGCAAAATGTGACAAGGTTATGAGGTGCGGTGAAGCGGCGACCTCACGACGGTGGCAATGGCGGGCTTTGCGTCCGCTCGGGCTCGGACAGGCGGAGTGCGGCGTCGGGCATCGGCGAGCGCGTGGCGAGCATGCGGGGTCGGCCGAGAGCGCGTGGGCGAGCGGTGGGGCTAGGCGAGCGCGGGCGTGCGCAGGCGTGCGCGGCGCGTGCGTGCGCGGGGCGGACAGCGGACAGCGGCAGCGGCCCGGTGTATGGACGCCACGCGGCCGGTGACGGCGCGGACAGCGTCGCGAGGAAGAAGAAGAGAGGAAGAAGAAGAGACTGGCCAGTGGGTCCCACTGCGCCATGATTCGTGCAGAACTTGATTAACCCCATATTTTCCAAAATAAGCCGAATTTCGAAAAACTTTTAAAAGATGAAATATTTCTCTTTATGAGTAGAACATTTCACTTTTAAACATCAAAGCCTAATTCTTCCTAAAATTTGAATTTCAAAAATGGGGATTTAAAATGTATTTAAAATTAAAAGAAAATCATTTTTATAAACTATTTTTGACATTTTTGACCCACTTCCAAGCCTTTTCATGAAATGACCCCAAAATAAGTTTTGCTCCAAATAATTTTCTCTAAAAACTTCATTTAACACTTAACTCTAAACAATCAACCTATCACATAGCTCTAGTTCAAATCAAGGTAAGCATATTTTTCAAATTTATCATTTTATGTAACAATGATGATGCAAAGGAGATGATTATGCTCATGAGATGCAGGATAATACATGCTTAACACCAGGGTGTTACAGCCCTTCCCCCCTTAAAGAAATCTTGTCCCGAGATTTGAGTAGACTAACCATTCTTTATGAAAATCGGGATATACTTCTTTTTAATAGTCCTCCGTTTCCCAAGTGGCATCGCTATCATCATGATTGCTTCAAGAACCTTGTATTGCCTGATCATACAATTTCTGGTCACTCTGTCTTTGACATCCAGGAGTCTCATAGGTTTCTCTTCATAAGTTAAATCTGAACTCAGCTTAATGTCTTTAACCTTAACGGCTTCTTCGGTTAGAACACATAAACATTTCTTGAGTTGGGATACATGGAAAACAGGAAACACTGCACTCATCTCTTCAGGCAGTTTGAGCTTATAGGCCCACAATCCTTTTCTTTCTACTATCTGATATGGACCGACATAACGAGGTGCTAGTTTCCTTTTAACACCAAAATGTTGCACTTTCTTCATAGGAGAGACCTTCAGATACACATAATCACCAACATTAAAAGTTAGAGGTCTTCTTCTCTTGTTAGCATAACTTTTCTGACGGGATTGTGCTGCTGCTATGTGTTGTTGAATTGTTCGAACCTGCTCTTCAGCTTCTTTAATAAAGTCAATAACATAATATCTTCTTTCTCCAGGTCCTACCTAATTCACAGGTGTTCTACACTTTCGGCCATACAGTGTCTCAAAAGGAGCCATCTATATACTCTCTTGGTAACTATTGTTATAAGAGAATTCTGTCAAAGGTAACCATTTCTCCCATGAACCCTTGGATGATAAAACACAAGCCCTCAAGAGATCTTCCAGCACTTGATTCACTCTTTCTATCTGGCCTGAAGTTTGAGGATGATAAGCTGTACTATGATTCAGTTTTGTCCCCAAATCCTTCTGCAAGTGTTTCTAGAAATGAGCAGTAAACTAAGATCCTCGATCAGATACAATTGTCTTGGGAATTCCATGCAAACGGATAATCTCCCTGAGATAAATGTCAGCATATTGAGGCGGCCGATAATCTATACGAACTAGAATAAAGTACGCACTCTTGGTAAGTCGATCAACGATTACCCAAATAGAGTCATGCCCTTTTTGAGTGGTGAGAAGTCCGGTAATGAAATCCATACTGATATCTTTTCATTTCCATTCAGGAATCGGCAACGGTTGAAGCATTTCGGCTGGCTTCAAATGAACAGCCTTTATGCGACAACAGATGTCACACTGCGTGACATAAGCTGCAATCTCTTTTCTCATTTTGGTCCACCAAAAATGAGCCTTCAGATCATGAAACATCTTACTACCGCCAGGATGAATAGATAACTTTGATAAGTGAGCTTCATCCATGATTTGATTTCTGAGTTCTCTATCTTTTGGTACGACCAGACGATCATCAAACCATAAGATTCCCTTCTCATCCACTCGAAAATGCTTGAGCGGCTGTTTCAACATCTTCTCCTTGATATGACCTATACCCTTGTCAGTTTTTTGACCTTCGATGATCTTGCTTTCAAGCGAATAACTAATTTAGATGTTACGCAGCACAACAGGATGCATGAGGCTAAAACCATCTGCTAACAAAGGTTGAATAGCATGGCAATGTGATTTTTGACTCAACACATCTGCTACTACGTTTGCCTTGCCTGAATGATACAAGATCTCCATATTGATGTCCTTAATAAAATCCATCCATTGATGTTGTCTCATATTCAACTCGAGTTGAGTGAAGATATACTTTAGACTCTTGTGATCAGTGTAGACTTTGTAGAAGTTACCTAACAAGTAATGCCTCCATATTTTTAGAGCATGCACAACCGCTGCTAGCTCCAAATCATGTGTTGGATAATTCACTTCATGCTTCTTTAACTGACGTGAGGCATAAGCTATGACTCTTCCTTCTTACATAAGCACACATCCTAAGCCTGTTTTTGACGCATCGCAATATACATCAAAAGGTTTCCCTAAATCTGGTTGCGCAAGAACAGGAGCAGTGGTCAACAATTCCCGCAAGGTATGGAAAGTTGTTTCACACTCCTCTGTCCAGACAAACTTCTTTTCTTTCTGCAGCAGATTTGTTATAGGTTTGGCAATCTTTGAGAAATCCGGAATGAAACGACGATAATATCCGGCTAGACCAAGAAAACTCCGAACTTCATGCACAGAAGTTGGTGCTTCCCAATTCATAACCTCTTGTACTTTGCTCGGATCTACTGAGATTCCCTCATCAGATAAAACATGGCCAAGGAATTGAACTTTCTTGAGACAAAACTCACACTTGCTACACTTAGCATACAGCTTATGTTCCCTAAGCCTTTCTAAAATAATCCTCAGATGCTCGGCATGATCTTCTTCATTTTCTGAGTACATCAAGATGTCATCGATAAACACCACCACAAACTTGTCTAACTCAGGCATAAAGACCGAATTCATCAGATACATGAAGTATGCAGGAGCATTTGTTAAGCCAAAGGACATAACAAGATATTCATACAATCCATATCTGGTAGAAAAAGCGATCTTAGGCACATCTTCTGGTCTAATCTTGATCTGATGGTAACCAGACCTAAGATCAATCTTGGAAAACACTCTCGCTTTAGATAACTGGTCAAAAAGAATGTCAATACGGGGTAACGGATACTTGTTCTTAATGGTCACTGCATTGAGTGGACGATAATCCACGCACATCCGTAGAGATTTGTCCTTCTTCTTCACAAAGATAGCAGGACAACCCTATTCCGACACACTAGGGCGAATAAGACCCTTGTCCAACAATTCTTTCAACTAATTTTTAAGCACTGCCAATTCATTTGGCGGCATCCGATATGGCCTCCTAGAAATTGGGGCGGTGCCAGGCAGTAACTCAATGCGAAACTCAACATCCCTATCTGGTGGAAGACCCGGAAGCTCTTCAGGAAAAACATCCAGAAACTCACACACGACAGGAATTTCAGAAAGAGGGGTCACACGAGTAGAATAGGACACGCTTTCCAGCTTAAACTTTTGGGGTAACGGCACTTGAAAGGTACCCTCCCTAAGAGGATTTCTGATAGATAGCATCCTATTACCTGTATCGATCACAGCACCCCAGAATTTCATCCAACTCATCCCCACTATCACGTCCACTCCTAAGCCAGGTAGAACTATCAAGTTCAACCGAAACCTCCACTTATCTAGGTCTAGGGTTGCACCCTAAACTATCTGCTTAGTAGTTATATCAGCCCCAGCTAAACTAACCTTGAATTCAATGCTCAATTCAAGTATGTTTTGATCATGCTTCTGTGCAAATGCTTGACTCATGAAAGAATGCGATGATCCAGAATCAAACAAAACAGTGGTAGGGATTTGATTTATAGAAAACATACCCGCAGTCACTGGTTCACCAGCAAGTATCTCCTCAATCGAGGTGTGGTGCACACGAGCTTGGTACGGGGCCTGCTGCTTCTTGGGAAAAGGGCAATAATGAGCAAAGTGCCCTGTCTGGTTGCAGTTGAAGCAAGGTCCATTGACAGGTGTCTTGTTAGCACCGGTTAAGCTGCTCTGTCCTGGTTTCCCCTATGGAGCAGGAACTTTGAATGCTCTGTGATGCTTCTGCGGATTCTGAGATGGATAATTGTTATGTCTTTTCTGCTGCGGGGGCCTGAATCTCGCACCTGACATAGGTGGATGATACGGAGTACGGAAAGCAGTTGGGGCTCTTGCCTGAGAGGAACCACCTCCATCATGGGCTCTCTTGCGATTCTTGGCGGTAGCATGAATGTTGTTACTGTTTTCTTGCATAATACAATCATTCAAGAAATCATTGAAAGTAACACTGGCAGAAGTGCTCATGGTCTTCATCAACTTGGAACTCAAGCCTCTCTTGAAACTAGCTATCTTGTTCTCATCAGTGTTGACAAATTCCGGAGTATAGCGACTCAAAGTATTGAAGGCGTGCAGATACTCCTTCACATTGTGAGTTCCCATAGTGAGCGACAGAAACTCAGTCTTCTTCATAGCCATCAAACTGGGAGGAATAAAATTTCCCTGGAAAGCACGTACAAAGCGGTCCCAAGTAATAGGAACACCCTACGAAAAGGTGGTACGATGTTGCTTCCACCATGTTCCCGCTTGTCCCTCAAGTTGATGGGCTGCATACTCCGCTTTCAGTTCTTCTGTTAACCTTAGAAGATGAAACTTATCTTCCATGGTGTTGAGCTATTCATCTGCTTCAAGTGGTTCAGGAGCATCTTTAAACACAGGAGGTTTAGTGCCCTAAAATTCCTTGAAGCTGCTGTATTGGTTTTGCGAAGGACCCTGACGAACATCATGGGCCAAGCACTCACGAAGAAGCTGCTCCACATTGCGCTGGCTGCCCAAGAATTGAGCAAAGAGCTGCTCCGCATTGGTCAGAGGTGGGGGTGGTACACCACGTGCAGTGTTATCGGCACCCTCTTCAGCACCACCACTACCATTACCACCCGAACCACTACGGGTAACCGGCATCTGCATATTTCAGTAATAAGTATTTATTAGGTGAATGTTGTCATAATGAGAGGTGAATGTAAAAATCATGCCAAACTTAATTTATCGAGGGAAATAAATTCGCACAATAAATAGAGGCACAATAATTCTAATTTTCACATCACAACATCACTACTAATATTACTTCAAACCATCGCAAAGCGTCTTACAACATCCACATTTTGCCAGCATACATACACTGGACTTTTAAAAGTTGTACGGATATCACCACATCAAACACCATGTTCCAACATTACATCAAAGTCTCAATAGCATGCAAAAGGGTTACATGACCACCCGATAGGAACGCAAAAGAACAACTAGAGACTAGCGGTCATCAACAAGGCTACTCTCCATTGTTGCTACTCTCACTAGAAGCACCGTCCAAAGACCTCCTAGCTGCTGCTAAGGCTGCTCTCAGCTGATAGATCTCTTCCTGCTTCCTGTGCACCTCCTCATGAAGACTAGCATTGTAAGCACGAACATCCTCCACGTCCTCCAGCACCTACTGCTGACGGCTGCTAAGACGATGAAACTCGGACCAGGCTTCATCCCTAGCCTGAGCCATCTTCTGGCTCTCCTGAACAACCTTATCTCGATGCTGAGACACACGGGCTACCTCCTCTCGTTAGCACTGAAGCTCACGTGTCAACTCACGCTTCTCCTTGCGTGCATCAGCTCGAGCCTCCTTGAACTCCTCACTCAGACGAAGTGCCTTAGTCTCCATGTTGACATAGGCCCTCATCACTGCAAACATAGCACTCATGGCAGGCGTGCTGCTACCCTGCGCCTCCTCAGGACCTGCCTCCAGTGGGTTTCCCTCAGCATGTGGCCACCTAGAAAGGCGGTGAGCAAAGGGGAACACTCCAGGAAAAGCCTAGGCAAGCTGGTGAGGTATCTCCTCCATCAGGTGCTCAACCACGTCAAAAGCTGCAAACGTGGCACCCGTCTTGGCAGTCCTGCCCGCACCAAAACAGCGCCACCCAACCCAGTGGGGGTCACCGTCCAAAGGTGGGACAACTACCTCCACACGAGCCTCTCCATAGTTCACCAAGTCATCCTTGTCCCAGTAGTAGTGAGGCTCCATGCCCACCATGTACCCAGCGTTGGAGAGAATCCTCCAAAGAAGGCTAGGCATGGCATGCTCCTTAAGAAAAGTGTCCACCTCCCTTGGTGCCGACTCACGGACAGCCGAAGGACCACAGGGCACTCCTCCTTCAGTGGACTTGCGAGCGGTCTGCTTGGTTCTCAGCATCTGTCCAAAAGTTGTATATCCCATAAGTTATAATTTTAAAGAAATGAGACAATTTATTTATAAGGGAAGGAACCATGAATGTATGAATGAGCAATTTTAACCATGATGCATGCACGTTACATACGCCCTCACGAACTAATAATCTAACACTCTATGCGGTGGCATACATCGTTCTCTCATTTATACGTAACTACTTCGTTCTACCATTCGCGGTTAGTGTACCTGCAGAAAATTCATTTCAGCCCATATCCCATATGAATGCAATTCAACGTAAAAATCCACGCACCTTCCGAACAAGGTGAAAACACCGATTACTTACTACCCCAACAAGTCACGCAGAAGACGACACTGCCAGAAGACGGTCCTAACATGGGATACCTTCATATAAACATGTGTGCAACATGTGAATAATCCGGCATCAATAAGCACTCTCCTAGACTGGCATTGCATCCAATCATGCTCTCACAACTCACACTTACCAGGGCGTAGAGGCAATTTGATCCATACATTACCAATCAAGTGAATGGCACCCATACGACTCCGTCATTGTATAGGCAACAACAAAACAAAAAATATGATGCAATTTCCCCCAAGTCAGTACTTAATTAAGCCACCTGAATCCTATTGGGCATAAAGGATATGACCACTGGCACACTCTAGTTTTCAAAACCATAGATTTGAACACCTATGTATAGCTATATATTTTATAAATACTTTTCGTAAACCAAAAACTCTTTTATTTTAAATACTTATGAACAGTAACACGCTAAACCTGCTCCGATACCAGCTGTGACAGAACCGACCAATTTATTAGAGCACAAGCACATAATTCGCCATAGGACAGCAAATTACATGATTGAGACCTAATAAACATGGTAGTCATACCGAATCTCGAAGGACTTCAAACATTTCTAGCACGACCAAGATCGTAATGAGTTTAGCATTCACCATTCACAACGTACATAGTTCGCACATAGTTAAAATATCAGAGTTCGAGATAAGTTATTACAAACCAAGTTCAAATTCGAAATAAAACAAAAGCAGTTTAGTTCAAATCCACATACACACTTAGTTCAAATACAGTGCCAGGTTCTTGATCGACATCCAACAAAAGCATTAAGTAGAGAAGAGTGACCATACCCAAGGTCTAGTCATCTCCCAAGGCGGGATAGAAGCAGTTCTGACAATAGCCATAAAACATCTCACCATCTGCAAAAACATGTGAAATAAAACCCTGAGTACGGGAATGTACTCAGCTAGACTTACCCGTCATAAACTAAAAATAAATTGACTCCAAGGAGTATGCAAAGCTGTATAAGTAGGATAGCTGACTCATCAGTTGTGGAAAAGCTTGCATTAAGGAAACAATTATTAAGAACCTTCTAGCAATGTATTTTAATCTGATTAACCTTATCATGCTACATTAGCACCTGTACTAAACAAGCATGGTAATAATTATTCAACAAGAATATTAACCAATTTCGGTTGAGTCTCTTTCAATCTCAACAGCTCAACCATCTCATCTCTTGTTCAAGTTCTTACTACGATGCTGCTGCTCAAGTCAAGTGTTCACTGTCCAGGAACGATGGCGATTATAATCGATTACTAACCAGCTGGCGAGTATTCCTTACACAAACCACACTCACCAGCCACGGTGAGCTACAGATCACCGACATTCAATTCGAGAAAAGCGCGGGATCAACAGGTACCATCGTATCTAGGAATCGCCCGGCTGCCTTATTCAGGGCGACCCTGACCTCGGACTTACTCTCCGCGTAACCTGTGGTCCCCCATCTTCACCAATACGATGCGTACAGCAGGTCGACTCCCGGCCCGAATCAAAATTAGGCTTCGCGGTCGGAACGACTCATCCTTCTAGCTAAATGTGAGGCATAAATTCAATATGACTTGAGGACGTACAACGGACGAGGTCCTAGTTTGACACAGATGGGATAACTTCACCGAACCTCCAGTTCAGTCCCAACACTAATCTCGCCCGGTCTCGATTTATTATCTTCACATAGTTATCCAAGATAACAATGTATTCAACCATTCTGAGTCACCACCTATAACTCGCGGATGACAGGAAACCACCCGACTTCTACCGATCTAGTTAAAGCAGGGCTAAGCAAATATTCGTACCTGAACCTAACAGGGTTGAAGGATATACAATGGCAAGGAATATAAGTAATGCAACAACGGTATAAAATAACGTCTATAACTTAATGCATCAAACAAGTAAACGACTCAAGTTAGATATTTTGCAAACCACAGGGAGAAATGCTCTGGGGCTTGCCTTTCAGGAAAGAGCTTGGCTGGTGGTCGGGATACTCTGGAAGATCAACTTCGGGATCCTCTTCTGCTGCTACTTCCCGCGCCAAAGCTTCCTGCTGGCCTTCCTCTCCTTGTGCTCCGGAAACTATCGTTTCGAGCTCTGACGATCCTGTATGATGCATAGTGCGTATGAATACCATGTACACATAGAAATATAATGCTGATGCTGATGGTGAATGAATGCTCAGCTAAGATAAAGGATATGATTTTAAAACATATAAGATAAGCACATGTCATCTGTATTCTCTTCTACCGATAAATCTTAAACAAGCCTCGCATTACAATTTACTTACACACTATAAGGAATTATAAACAACCATTATTTTGCATACTACCCTCTACTGAACTAAAACCAATAACAGATCACACATATCACAAATAGCATAAAAAGCATTTTTGCACACATGAAATAACAATTTTAAAGCATTATTTATTATTAAAAAAATCAGGGTATAACTACAACATGACTTTAGACTACTCATAAAATTCTATAAAAATTACAGAAGCTTAAGCATACCCAATAAAGACTACCATAAAAATTTCAGGTCAAAACAGTAAGTAATTTATCCTACACAAAAATGACAAGGCAACACAATTCACTGGGCATAAAATACTTTGTACATAAAAATATGTCAAACAACAGATCTCAGAACATTTTTAGCTCTAGATTGACAGAAAAACATCCTCCAAAAAGTTTCATGCACAAATTCCTTATATATTATTTATTATAAATTATTTATCATCTAAAGGAAATAGGCACCATAACTAGACAGAGCAAACTTTCCATAGGATATAGTCTCACAACATTTTTCACAGATAGAGCATGACATAAGAAGACTAACAAACTTGGTCTCATATTTTTCTGAGCAACAGAGAATTACTTATGTATTTTCTAAGATAAAAGCAATTAATAGAGATAAATAAATCTATACAGAATAGTATCACAAATTTCAAATTTCATATTTTTCATGCATAGATCTTCTCATAATAAAAATACTGCAAGTGGAACCAACTCATTTGGACTAAAAATGAGGAAGTTATGATTTTTCAAAGCTTTTACAAAAATCTGAAATTCATTTTTTAAAACCATTAAAGAAAACAGTTTTGCACCGGGAACCCTGGACTTTTCAAAAACAACCGAGCCCTAAAAATTAACACGCTGAGTCTGCCTACTTTGCACTTAAGTCCGACAAAGAATACAAATGATGCCCGTGGTCCACGCGGCAGGGAATGGTCGTCGGCGTCGGGATTCCACGCCGACGGCGAGGTCTCCGGCCGAGCTACGGCTACCGAAATGCTTAGCTCGTCAACGCGAACGCATTGGTGTACAAGATGCAAGCTATGAGCGAGGTTTTGACCAGCGGCCACGCGCGACGGCGGACGGCGGCGACGGTCGGCGATGCGCCGGCCATCTCGGGCCACGGCAGAGCGCGAGAACTAGCCTACCAGCTCCAGCAGACCAAGGCGACTCGGATTAGCTAGTCAAAGAGATAGGACACCGGCCAAAACGACGACGGCGCTGGCGGCACGACCCGCGACGGTGGACGGCCAAAATCCGACGGACTCGAACCCTAATCGGTCCCATTAGCTACATCAACCTACGCTACTCGAGCAGGCGGTCACGATGCGCAAGCTAATTAAGGAAGAAAGGGGTTGCTGGCCACGGCGGACCGCGCGGCGGTCGGGCGGCCATGACCGGCGAAAGGGGAACGGGTCAATTCGACCTCTACCTTGGGGCTCGAGGGCAGGAAAGGTGCGCAGGACGTGGCTCGCGTCGAGGCGGAGCTTCTGGCGAGTTCTGGGCAAAATGTGACAAGGTTATGAGGTGCGGTGAAGCGGCGAGCTCGCGGCGGCGGCAATGGCGGGCTTCGCGTCCGCTCAGGCTCGAACAGGCGGAGTGCGGTGTCGGGCATCGGTGAGCGCGTGGCGAGCATGCGAGGTCGGCCGAGGGTGCGTGGGCGAGCGGTGGGGCTAGGCGAGCGCGGGCGTGCGCAGGCGTGCGCGGCGCGTGCGTGCGCGGGGCGGACAGCGGACAGCGGCAGCGGCCCGGCGTACGGACGCCACGTGGCCGGTGACAGCGCGGACAGCGTCGCAAGGAAGAAGAAGAGAGGAAGAAGAAGAGATTGGCCGGTGGGTCCCACTGCGCCAAGATTCGTGCAGAACTTGATTAACCCCATATTTTCTAAAATAATCCGAATTTTGAAAAACTTTTAAAAGATGAAATGTTTCTCTTGATGAGTAGAACATTTCACTTTTAAACATCAAAGCCTAATTCTGCCTAGAATTTGAATTTCAAAAATAGGGATTTAAAATCCATTTAAAATTAAAAGAAAACCATTTTTATAAACTATTTTTGACATTTTTGACCCACTTCCAAGCCTTTTCATGAAATGACCCCAAAATAAGTTTTGCTCCAAATAATTTTCTCTACAAACTTCATTTAACACTCAACTCCAAACAATCAACCTATCACATAGCTCTAGTTCAAATCAAGGTAAGCACATTTTTCAAATTTATCATTTCATGTAACAATGATGATGCAAAGGAGATGATTATGCTCATGAGATGCAGGATAATGCATGCTTAACACCAGGGTGTTATAGAACCTCCAAGGCGTGATAGCCGGCATCACGGTATTGGAGGCTACCATGGTTGGGATGGCTCGTCCCCACGCCAACCATGTCCCGGCATCACCGACTACGCCAGTGGCGGTGGCCAGGACGTTGTTGGCACGCCGAAACCCCACCATGCGGCACCCATCTTTGTGGGACAAATCCTTTGTCCAGTAATGTCGGTGTCCATGGTTGCGGGTGACTCGGACGGCGCCATGTAGGGGGCCGTGGCGGGTGTTGATGCTGTTCGCCGTCGACGCCGACAAGTCGGGACAAGCGGCCAAGGAAGGTTGTGGCCCCCACCAACGATGCCGCTGCTACCAAACAGCTAGCACTACAACCGTGCGTGGGCAACGGGCTTCCCATTTGGGTTGACCCGATGCTCCACAAGCTCGCCATCTCCTTCGTCGCGTGCCCGTCCACACCGACGGTGGCCTCTCTACAGACCCGACCGGAGCTGTCGGATCCTGTGTCACCACCACAAACGACTAGGCTCTGCTTCGCTGATGGCGAGGCACCAGGGGAGGCTGACGAGGACGTCGCGGTGGTGGACTCCCCACGGTCGGCTATCCATGATGCTGTGGCACTGGAGGCGGATGACGCGGCGGTAGCAGGCGTTGGGGCCTTCATAGCCCCAACGCCAGTTGCTGTTGCACCTGCTACGGCCTCAGGTCAGTGTTCGTCAACTCCTTTAGGCTTCCATTGGACGAGGCCGCCTCCACAGCTGATGCGCCATGGGTGGTCGCGGAGGCCTCCTTGCCACTCCCACCCCTTGCGGATGCGGCGGCGATGGCGGTTTCATCCATGGGCCACAGTGCTCCACTGACAGAGACCTCCGTAGCATCGTTTATTGACAGCTTGAAGCTGCCACTACAGGGACCACTGATCCACTCTCCGCCACGTCTGAGGGTGGCTTAGGTGGTTGACAATGACTGGATGCCACGCCGTAGCACTCGACTGGCCACCAAGTCGGCCTTTCGCGACCGCTCAACAAATTTGAAGGCCGTCTAGATGATGTTGTCATCAACGAGCCGGATGACACAGTTGCGGTCAAGTTCCATGAGGCCTTCGCCAAATCCAGCCCCAACACTAGGAGAAAGGTGATGCGTCAGCTCTTCCCCCTACGTGGCAGCCGTTGGGCACGTACAGCGGCAATGCTGGAATGATCTTTGTCATCGTCGGCAACTTCATCAAGGCACCATTCCTGGTCACACCATCGTTATAGCTTTAGTACAACCCCGACGCTCCACCGTTTCAGTCGGTGACTTCTGTTAGTGTTTAACCAATTGTGCCCTATGGCAACGCGCCGTCTGGCACAACTAGTCGTGTAACAAAACTCTAATTTCTCTTAATGAAGCACGTACAACGCACGCTTTCGAAAAAAAGCATATACAATATGTGGATGTAGTACACATAGATTATGATGGATATGATACATACACCTTGTCAGTTTCTAGCATTTTAGATTGACTCTCGTCGTCCTTTCCACTATGGAAGATGAGTCTATGAGATAGTGATATAATGTCCTTGAGTCCTGTGGGGGTATAAACCCCGTATACCCTCGTAGCTAGACTTTAGGCTGCTTGGTCCAGACGACCTAGACCAGAAGACGAAGGCTGGACTATCATCATCCTGATCAGTGGGCCGGACGACAAGACGGAGCCTGTGGTCCACTACCGATCAGGTCGGTGGGCCGCACGGGTGCTGAAGGCTGCTTGACATGCAAGGAGTCTTAGTCGGTTAGATCTAGTCGTGTACTCCAAGGATACGGTTCAATGTAACCGACCATAGGGAAACTCTAGATATGCAACCTTATCTCCCGACTATATAAGGCGGACAAGGACCCCCCTAGAAGGCATCTCTCATCAGATCATTTCTCTCATCTGAATTCATCTCATTGTATTCGGATACTCATCAATACAGCAGCAGAGACACATGACGTAGGGTATTACGCTTTTGAGCGGCCTGAACCTGGATAAATCCTGATTGTCCTGTGTGTTCGTCTTGTGTCTCACGTCTAGATCATAGATCTTAGCACGCCCTCACCGCAATCTACTACCTCGGGGTATCCCGTGGTAGACTGTCAACGAGGTTTCATCGACAGTGGCACGCTAGGTAGGGGGTGCGCGATTCGATCTTCAGGCGAACTAGATGGTTTCCTTCCTTGCTTCCATGGAGTTCGAGGCGGGTCTGACCTGCACCGTCAGCGCGTTCACCGACCACCAGCGTAGCAACGACCACCGGAACCATGGAGGCGATGCAACCCGCTTCTGCACCAACGTCATCGACCACCTCGCCGACAAGTCTGCTCCGACAACTCGTCGACGGCTTCCTTGGTGGGTCGATCCATATCGATCTGCCGAGAACGGCTTCACCACCATTCATCACCGTCGGCACGGGCGTACGAGCCGTACCAACTACTCGGGCTGCCCAGATCCAATCTAGCTGTGGACTGAGCAACACCTGCGCACCGGATCAACATCGTCTGCAGAAACTTGATCGTCGTTCAAGGCTGAACTGCGACGTCGTTGCGGCGCAGTCAAACCATGGGACGTGGTATGCAATCTGTTCGTACGCCGTCGATCGAATCCGGTGTCCAGCCCCAGCACGTGTGGCAACGGAGTCCTACTCCTACACGAGCGTACACAACCACGTCATCAGCATGGCCACATGCACGTACGAATATCTACATGCACGTATGGATCCATCGGAGACATGCAGGCTACTTCGTACGAACGTCTACAACAAACCAAGTTCGATCCCGGTTCCGGCCTCTACGCCGACTCGGACCAGCGTGCAAGACCTGAGTCCGTACGTCAACACAACGTGATTCAATCAGGTTCACGATGGCCACGCAAGATGACGCAAGCAAGCCAATAACCAAACCCATCACGTGTTCGCATCGGCCTTGTAAAGCTAAGTCAATATTTCATATTTGCTCTCGTATCTATAGCTACGATATATTTTATATGGATATCTACATACGTACTTGATTATTGTGCCAGGAATCCAACCGTGCTTGTCGATGTTCCGCGTCGACTCGCCTTGATGGTCAAGCGAAGGCCAGCTTCTACGCATACGGAGTACCTGACCACATCAAGCCATCAACAAGCCGCGTAGATTCACCACGCAAGCCTCGTCGTGCCGTTAAGCATGCTGTCCGAGTTACGTCCATCTGCTCGGCCACGATGCCAACGCGTCCGCAAGCTAAGTTTATTTAAAAAATTAATATAGTTTTTTTTTCTTCTCCCTGCCACACAGCTTCACATACTTACCTTGTCTGTCATACGTGTGCCCTGCATAAGTCACGATTAAACTTTGTTTCTTGTCCGCCGAGAACGGCTTCATAAGGCACTGCTTCGGTCCTCTTACGATGCGTTACAGCTCCGCGCTATATGGCACTAGGAGATTCGACAGTTACTCTCTAACGGGTACTAGGTACCTAGTGATCCTGGCGGTTCTACGTTGTTCATTAGTGCATCCCTAGTCACCCGACGGAGTTAGCTCGCTTCGAGGGCAGGGGCAAAACTTAATTGTCGATATTTTTTCTACGACTACATATTAAAAACGGCATATATGTTATCACCCGCTTAAACATGTCTACTTAAAAATACATCAGCCTACTGATTTTCTCTTCGAAAATTAATTATTTGTACATCATGTACTACCGTTCTTCGTGTTTATTTTTCAAGACAAGGTTCGGTGGCCGAGCACATTCCGTACGCTTGGGGACTGGATCAAGGATCATCATACAGGTGATCACACCACCTGACACACGGACTTCACCGCTAACCAGTTGGGCTGCTCAGAGCTTACCGCCCGATTGATCCAACTGCTCGTCGCTCGGCTCGGTGTCATGCACCACACAGCCCCGCCTCCGTCGCTCGGCTCGGTGCCACGCACCGCACAGCCTCGTCTCTAACCACGTGCTGCTCAGGGACTCATCATCGTCGCCTCGGCTCGGTGTCACGCACCACACAGCCTCACCTCTGTCGCTCGGCTCGGTGCCACGCACCAGACAGCCTCGTCTCCGACCATGTACTGCTTGGGGACTCGTCATTGTCGCCTCAGCTCGGTGTCATGCACCACACAGCCTCGGCTCCGTGCCATACACCACACGGCCTGTGCTCCGTCCTAGACTTACCTGGGGACTACGCATTCGACTTACCACCCACAGGTGTCTACGGAGCAGCGGTTCTCGATGTCCCTCGACACGATAGAGCATGTGCTCCGTCCAGGACTTACCTGGGGACTGTGCATTTCGACTTGCCACCCAGAGGTGTCTACGGACCAGCTGTTTTCGGTGTCCCTCGACCCGATAGAGCCTGTGCTCCGTCCAAGACTTACCTGGGGACTACATATTCGACTTGCCACCCAGAGGTGTCTACAGAACAGTGGTTCTTGGCGTCCCTCGACCCGATCGAGCCTGAGCTCTGTTTCCTAAGCAGAAGGCCTTAGGTTCATATTTGGGATTTTGCATCAACTCGTCGTTTGGCACTGACTACGGACCAGTTAGTGCTGTTTTTGACTTTTTTCTTAAAAAACTCAATACAACATATCCTATCTTCTAGCGAGCTTGTGGACTACGTGGGCCCATGTCATCTCGTGGTGACTTGGACCTATTTTCTGTTCCCGGTTCTAGAATGGGTATTCGACATTTTCTATGTATAGCTGATGTTTTATTTGACTTTTTCTTAAAATCTCAATACAACATATTCTATCTTCTATCGAGCTTGGGACTACGTGGGCCCACGTCACCTCACGGTGACTTCGGCCTATCTTATGTCCCTGTTTCAGCACCCTTGCCTCTATGGATCGTTCATGTTAGCATCCCAGTGATACTTCGTGTCACGTGTTAACGTGGGCCCATGTCTTAGGACGTGAAAATATTATTCTTTTTCTTGGAACACCATACATCTTTTGATAGATCACCTTCCTTGACGGGAGCTATGGTCGGGAGCAGACTTACGAACTACTCGGGAGAAGCCTAGGTGGTGCCGACTGATCAGCGTCAGTGCTGGTCGGCATCACGTGGTTGGCATCAGTGCTGGTCGGTATCATGTGGTCTACATCTTCGTTGCTCAGCACTATGTGGTCGGCATCTTCACCGCTCGGCACTACGTGGTCGGCATCTTCACTGCTCGGCACTACGTGGTCTGCATCTTCACTGCTCGGTATAGGTCAAGACGGCGACTCCCTCAAGATACATGGTGCTCGGGGACTAGCTGTGGGGGTATAAACCCCATATACCCTCGCAACTAGACTTTGGGTTGCTCGGTCTAGACGGCCCAGACCAGAAGACGAAGGCTGGACCATCATCATCCTGATCGGTGGGCCGAACGAAAAGACAGAGCCCGTGGTCTGCTGCCGACCAGGTCGGTGGGCCGCACGAGTGCTGAAGGCTGCTTGGCATGCAAGGAGTGTTAGTCGGTTAGATCTAGTCGTGTACTACAAGGATACGGCTCAATGTAATCAATCATAGGAAAACTCTAGATATGTAACCTTATCTCCCGACTATATAAGGCGGACAAGGACCCCCTAGAAGGCATCTCTCATCAGATCATTTCTCTCATCTGAATTCATCTCATTGTATTCGGATACTCATCAATACAGCAGTAGAGTTGCAGGACGTAGGGTATTATGCTTCTGAGCGGTCTGAACCTGGATAAACTCTGGTTGTCCTGTGTGTTCGTCTTGCATCTCACGTCTAGATCGTAGATCTTAACGCGCCCTCACCGCAATCTAATACCTCGGGGTATCCCGTGATAGACTGCCAACGAGGTTTCATCGACAGGTCCTTCAACTTAATTGCTCGCATTCTCGTTTTAGTCCATGAACTCTTAAAATTAATGGTCACTTGGATCCATTAACTTTTCGAGTAGTTCATTTTAAGTTCAATCTAGGTCCAATCATAAACTTGAATTCACACTCGGAATAATCAACTTGAACAGATTGAAGGACACAAATGATTACTTTGAGAGTTTACAGATCCAAACGAGAATACAAGAAAGGTTTAAGGATGTACACGTAATGCATTTCACTCCAAGTCAATCGTGCTTTTATTCTTTTGCAAGATACACATACGTAGATATCTATATATACACGCATGCACAACCAACCCTAAGAACTGGCGTATATCTTGATGCTAACAAAGTCACCACAAGGCACAAGTACCTCGCAATTGACAGACACATTGCCATGAGAGAGAGAGAGAGTATATATCAGGGACAATGTGAGAGGTAATTCTGCACACATTTCTGTCATTTCTGAGCCATCAAGTTGTGGGATAATTTGACTAGCAGAGAGGTAATTCTGCACACATTTCTGTCAAGATTCCTGCAAGATATGGGTTCCTTTTTTCACCTCTCTCATGCGTCCTCTCAACTACAAAATTTGAATGGACAAAATCATGCAATTTGCCTCGATCAGGTGCATCCTCCCTGCTGGATACGGTAGTTTGTCACTTTCTGTACCCAACTTCGTTTCAACCATATAGGCCATTTGATCCCACTGAAAATGCTTATTTAAAATGCAGAGCTAGCAATGAGGGTTACTAAATCATGCAGAGAGAGATTTTGCACTAGCTTTAAAGTTTATGTTCATTTGCTGTACAGCTAGCCCCACAGAAGGAGCATTATGTGTATAGTTGCATAAGGCCCTGAACTCTGCTTTGTCCTGATAATTGAGCAAGATCGAGCAGCGTCGACCATATTATTGTTGGCTCTAGGACGCGCGCACGGTCACTGAGTACCAGCGCTCACTGACCGGGCGTAATTTGGCCGACAAGCAGGGTGGCAGGCCCATCAAAGCAAAGCAACAAACTGAGAACTATAATACAATTAAGCTAGAGATCATATTGATTTAGATATATCATCCTCTCCTCTCCTAATAATTTTGCATCTGCGACGCGAAATTAATTTGTATAAGAATATTGATTTAGATTCCATCAAGCTTATGTAGCAGTAATTCATAATTTGCAGCTACATATATAGCCGCGCGCGCATCTAATTAAGACTGCATCTCGAGATATCTAAATGTGGCATTCGATTGATCGCTTTGCAAACTGCACACAATAGGTCTTTGGTATGGTAGTGACGAGTAACAAGAAGCACCGTCGCAAATACTTTAGCAAAAGAGACGGGTGATATAACGTTATTCGAGATGGGTAATAAAAATCCGTCTTTGATTTCTGTTTTTAACAGAGACGGGCTTTCTTAGCGCGCGATTGTAGTCTATTTGAGACGTTTCTATGTGGCACCCGTCTCTGGTATTCAGCCAATTCAGACGGGTGTTTTGTAGATTACAATAGCGAAGACAGTTATGATATCAACCCGTCTCAATTTATGTATTTCTAACGGTTGGTGACACCCGTCTCTAATCATAGTGTCATCTTTGTTTAACTCTGTACTAGTGAATGTGAGAAGTGTACTTTGGTGGCTTTTTTAGCAATTTTGGGGTTTATTGATAGATGTTGATTCTTCAGTCAAGCACACTGAATCAAGTGGTCATATATATCCTGCATGCCGTCAAACGTTGGCGTCGCCTTCCCAAGAAAATAAATAAATTATCAATTATTAGTGCTCCATGATATATCTAGGACCGTAGCTAATTTATTTGTGTTAAAGTAATTGGATTTGCACCCCTTTCTGAAGCTAAATCTATTCAGATTTGCGAAGTGCACGTACTGCTGCCGTAGTGGAAGGTAACTTTTTTCATCATAAGATTGATTCGTGGCACCATATATATATGATGATGATGATGATTATCGATGGTTTAACCTTAGTCACTTCCATTGATTCAAATGTACCATTCCACATAGGTACTGTTGCTTTGTCTGTCAGAGATAGGAGCCATGTGGCTTCACTGATTGTTTACTGTTTCTGTACCTGTTCTGATTGTTTATCACAAGTAGCAAGCTAAGTGCCACGGTTCCATCAGCTATCTCTCGAGCTGTGCTTGACATTGAAGTTTTCAAGGCATGGCGGCAGAAGAACCAAACGTAAGCTAGGAGAAAACGCATGTTTCAAGGACAAGCATTGCCTATCAAAAACAGTATCTTGTTTAGCCACCACCTTTCACATAAATGTGTCTTCAAAAACTTTATCCTACCAGTTTCAGACTTCAAACAATCACCGGCATAAAATTAAATTCTCTATCATTAAACAAAACACCACCACACCACTTGCAACCTAATCTATTGCAGTTCCTATACTTTTAAGGATGTACTGTAAGTACTATACTAACCGTATTATACTACGGAGTAGACAGAACCACCAGTTCTTTACAGTTGCCCCAGTGCCTTTTTGTCAGTACCGGAGGATCTTCATGACATCATAAATAGCCGAGCTGTTCCTTCACAATTTTGAACTGCCTTTTGTTAATACTCAGCTCCTCCACAGATGCAGCAGCACTGCAACGCCGGGACCATGCATGTCCCTTCACTGGAGCGAGCATCACTCTGTCACACTTGCTTGGAAACACAAGAGAGGTCCGGGTGAAGACGACGACGATGACGCTTAACCTATCTCCTTGTCACTAGCTAGCTACCAACACGGCCCCCTAATTGGCCTGCCCATCTTGCTATCTAAGCTGTGGGGGCGCCCCTGATTGCCCTGTCCACAGAAAGCTTGCGTGCGTGATTGCTTATAAGGACCCCAAATCTTAGGTGAAAGGTTGGCAGGCAGTCTCAGACTCAGAATGGAGCCTCAGCAAGTGGAGCTCAGCCACCTGGAACTGGAAGGCCGACGCCGGAATGCCAGCTCCAGGCCAGGCACCAACGGTGGAATTGCAAGAACCGGTGAGCTTTTTCTCTATGCTCTTCTAGACAGGAATGGATTTTCTTCTTCGTTTGCTGACTGAGATTAGTTAATTTGGTTTTTCTTCAGACGACGACGACGACGATTCTGCAGATTTTGCAGTGAAAGACGAGGTAGACGACTGCCCAATTGAGGAGGTCCGGCTGACGGTGCCGATCACCGACGACCCGTCATTGCCGGCGCTGACGTTCAGGACATGGTTCCTGGGGCTCATCTCCTGTGCGCTGCTGGCCTTCTGCAACCAGTTCTTCGGGTACCGCCAGAACCCGCTGTACATCTCCTCGCTGTCGGTGCAGATCGTGGTGCTGCCGCTCGGCAAGCTCATGGCGGCGTGCCTCCCCAGCAAGCCCGTCCGGGTCATGGGGTGGTCCTTCTCCCTCAACCCGGGTCCTTTCAACCTCAAGGAGCACGTGCTCATCACCATCTTCGCCAACACCGGCTCCAACTCCGTCTACGCCGTCGGCATCATCACCATCGTCAAGGCGTTCTACCGCCAGGACATCCACCCGCTAGCCGCCATGCTGCTCACCCAGACCACGCAGCTCATGGGGTACGGCTGGGCGGGCCTCTTCCGGAAGTTCCTCGTCGACTCCCCCTACATGTGGTGGCCGGCGAACCTGGTGCAGGTCTCCCTCTTCCGGGCGCTGCACGAGAAGGAGAGGAGGCCCCGGGGTGGCACCACCAGGCTGCAGTTCTTCCTCACCGTGCTCGCCGCCAGCTTCGCCTACTACATTGTGCCCAACTACCTGTTCCCGACCATCTCCACCATCTCGGTGGTGTGCCTCATCTGGAAGAACTCGGTGACGGCGCAGCAGATCGGTTCCGGCGTGTACGGCCTCGGCGTCGGCGCGTTCGGGCTGGACTGGGCCACCGTGGCCGGGTTCCTCGGCACGCCGCTTTCGACGCCGGCGTTCGCCATCGTCAACATCATGGCCGGCTTCTTTCTCATCGTCTACGTGATCCTTCCCCTCGCCTACTGGAGCGACGCGTACGGCGCCAAGCGGTTCCCCATCATCTCCCCCCACGTGTTCATGGCCAACGGCAGCCGGTACGACGTGAACACGGTGCTGGACAAGGCCACGTTCAAGTTCAGCCAGGCCGGCTACGACGTCGCCGGTCAGATCCACCTCAGCATCTTCTTCGCCTTCGCCTACGGCCTCAGCTTCGCGACGCTGGCGGCCACGCTGACCCACGTCGCGCTCTACCACGGCAGGTCCATATGGGAGCAGACCAAGGCCACGGTGCGCGGCGCCGGCGACGTGCACGCCCGGCTGATGAGGAGGAACTACGCCGCCGTGCCGCAGTGGTGGTTCCAGGTGATGCTGGTGCTGGTGTTCGGCCTCTCGCTCTTCACCTGCGAGGGCTTCGGCCGCCAGCTCCAGCTCCCGTACTGGGGCGTCCTCCTCGCCGCCGGCATCGCCTTCTTCTTCACGCTCCCCATCGGCATCATCACCGCCACCACCAACCAGCAGCCGGGGCTCAACGTCGTGACGGAGCTCATCATCGGCTACCTCTACCCGGGGCGGCCGCTCGCCAACGTGGCGTTCAAGACGTACGGCTACATCAGCATGTCGCAGGCCATCATGTTCCTGCAGGACTTCAAGCTGGGCCACTACATGAAGATCCCGCCGCGCTCCATGTTCGCCGTGCAGCTCGTCGGCACCGTGCTGGCGTCGTCGGTCTACTTCGGCACGTCGTGGTGGCTGCTGGAGACCGTGCCCAACATCTGCGACCCGACCAAGCTGCCGGAGGGGAGCCCCTGGACGTGCCCCGGCGACGACGTCTTCTTCAACGCGTCCATCATCTGGGGCGTCGTGGGCCCTCTGCGCATGTTCGGCCGCCTCGGCCTCTACTCCAAGATGAACTACTTCTTCCTCGCCGGCGCGCTGGCGCCGATGCCGTTCTGGGCGCTGGCGCGCGCGTTCCCGGACAGCGCCTGGGCGCCGTGGCTCCGCCTCGTCAACATGCCCGTGCTGCTGGGCGCCACGGGGAGTATGCCGCCGGCGCGCTCCGTCAACTACCTCATGTGGGGCGCCGTCGGCCTCGCCTTCAACTACGTCGTCTACCGGCGGTACAAAGCCTGGTGGGCGCGGCACAACTACGTGCTCTCCGCGGGCCTCGACGCCGGCGTCGCATTCATGGGCATCGTCTCCTACGCCGTGCTGCAGTCCAGGGGCGTCAATGGCGTCGACTGGTGGGGGCTGGAGGTCGACGACCACTGCGCGCTGGCGAGGTGCCCCACGGAGCCGGGAGTCAGTGCACCCGGCTGCCCCGTTCACTAGACACACTCAGCCACTCTCTCAGGGCTGACCGACACGCACACGCACACAGCCATGTGGTATTCTATACATTCTATACATTAGTAGCAGTAGTACAGCTAAATCTGATATCATCTGAGTCAGAAAAAGATTATCATCACTGTAAAAGGGAACAAGACGAAACAATGCTTGCAAAGGCATGCAAAAAAAAAGACATACCCAGTGCCATAGGCTCCCACACTGCGGGGTCTGAAGAAGGAAAAATAGCCAGCAGTCATCCCTACACAAATGTGTGCAGAGGTTGAGGCTTAAACCTGGAACCTCTCAGTCACAGGGGGTAAAACATGCAAAAAAAAAAACCATGCAAAAAATCACAGTTAGCATACATGTCCTACTCCAGAAGCAATTGTATCGACAATCTTAATAAATATTATATTATGAACATAACCCTGCTGTTTCCTAATAGGTGAATGCTAATCAGTCGTTCAACAAACGTTCCCCGGAGTCCTGGATATTGGGGTCAAACGGAAACAGTGTACCAATGGGCTAAACGACCGTTTGGACAAACTTGGTTGAATAACTTCTGTTTAAACCTCATAAAAATCACAAAAGATGTCAGTTTTGGGTAAATATGAATCAGTAACTGAGCTAGATGAACTTGTCATAGGACTCAACGCGATGCTCAAGTTTTAGTGGCGTGTTCAAATACACATGATCCAACTGGTGCACCAAGCATAAGACATAGCTGACTGGTGTGTTTTTTATTTATCAGCAAACTAGTCTTTCTTCAGGAATGAGGGATCCAGCAGCTGGATTTTTGGCATCGGGATGATAGATTCAAGGTACAGATATTTGAGGAGACAGAAACATGTATTCCATCATAAAGGGCGATGGTGTTCTCCATAGCACTTTGTACACAAGCATCAATAACTACTTAACTTGTGATAGCAGATGAAGCTAAGACCAAGGAAGCTAATAACGTCACAGACAATGTTCTTCATGGGTAAAATCAAAAGTGTGAATAACTTAAACAGGCACAATGCTAAGCGATAGAGACCGGCCTAACGTATCGTATAGGGCAATGGTGTTTTCCATAGCACTTCTAGTGATGACAGGTGAAGCTTCCAAGGAGGCTAATGACATCACAGACAATGTTCTTCATGGGTAAAATCAAAAGTGTGAATAACTTAACAGGTATAATGCGAAGTGATAGAAACTGGCCCTCCTAACATATCGTATAGGGCAATGGTATTTTCCATAGCATGTGTACGAAGGCATGCTAAAATCAAATGCTCCTTTGCTAATACAGCTGGCATACATGTCCTACTCCAGAAGCAATTGTACAAAGGGAAACCAATCGTTCACCAAACATTTCCTGAATATTGGGATCAAACGGAAACGGCGGACAACTGGGCTAAACGACCATTTGGACAAACAATTGACAAACTTTGTCAAATAATTTCTCTTCAAACCTCACAAAATTATGAAAGATGTCAGTTTTGAGTAAATATGAATCAGTAACTGTGCTAGATGAACTTGCTATCTGAGCTCAGGCGTGTAGCTCATCTTCACTGGTGCGTTCAAATATGCATAATCCAACTCGTGCACCAAGCATAGGACAACAAACCAACCGATTAGATTTTTCAGATTCAAGGCACAGATATTTGAGGACACAGAAACGTGTACCCCATTGTGTAGGGCAATCGTGTTCTCTATAGCACTTTATACATCAATTGCTAGCCAGCACAGATTAAGCTAAAAGCAAGGAAGCTAACAACACAAGGCAATGCTTTTCATGTGTGAATCAAAGAGTAAATAACTTGAACATGTATAATGCTAAGTGATAGAGACTGATTCTCCTAATGTTCACACTGCTAATCTGCTTGCAGAGGCATGCTTACAAAGAAGCTTAAAACTACAAGTATACCAGAAATCTATATTATGCCAAACATAACCTTCAATATGACACCTACTCTGGACGACTGGATCATACATGCTTTGGGATAGAAGCTAAAGCTCAGGTGAACTTGAAAACATGTACACATGACATTAAGTTGGGCATGAAGATTCAGGTAGCTGGATATTTTCCTAGAAAGCTGGGCAGTGGGTGCTCTCCAATGATAGGCAGCAAATATGCAGGAAGTTTTTAAGCCAGCAAAACCTTCAGGGGCTCTTCTTGTCATCCATATGGGTGATATCGTCCATATCCACCAGTGAAGCTCCCCCTATTCGTGTCAGGTGCACTAGCAGATCCATAACCACCTAGCGTAGGATCATATGCCCCACCATAGGCGGTGCCACTAAAGCCAGAACTACCAGGGCCACCAAAGCTCTCGTCAGCATCACCACCAAACCCAGGATTACCAGGAGCACTGAAGCTCTCATCACCGCCACCGCGTCTATAGCCACTTAAGTCAGCACCACCATAAGCTCCGCCAAAACCTCCTCCATATAACCCAAAGCGACCGGGATAGCCAAATGAAGATGGAGCTCCGTAGCCCCCTAATCCTGCATAGTAACGACCGTATGCACCACCAAAATCACCTATCCCACCATAGTTGCCGAGCCTACCACCGAAACCTGCATCGCTCCTATAAGGACCAAATCCACCACCCCTGTAATTTCCATAAGCACTGGCCATTCCACCATAGTTGTCAGCAGAAGGGTGGTCCCTAGAGCCACTATCATATGCTGACCTAGCATTTCTACCATGCACTGGTGGTGGTGGAGGTGCATTGGAGGATTTCTTTGGTTCTGCTTTCTTGATCTCCACCTACAAACAGACAAATGACCTAAGCCCTGTCAATAACCTATGGGGCCTTTCTATCAATTAAGCATGATGTTCCATGAAATTAGCACAACTGGTGACTTGGAATAGAAGAATGCATTTTCCTTTTGTTGACATTACTTTATATATTTTACACCATAGGCATACAATGGAGGGGATAACCATTTGTGTCATTTCTATAATGAACTGCAGACTCACCTTTGAACCAGCAAGGTCAATCATATTTCCATTTGCTAACAAATCATCTACAACTTGCTCAGAAGCAAAAACTATAAATCCAAAGCCTCGAGAACGTTTGGTTTCATGATCAAACATAATCTGGTGGTCTACCACAGTTCCATATCTTGCAAAGAAACCCTTGAAATCATCTGATCAAGGTTAACAAATAGAACAATCATCAGGGAAAAATCAATGTAAAACAAAGTTGGTCCATTATACTCCATACTGATATTACCTTCTGTTAGTGTTGAGGGAAGCCCACCAACAAATATCTTTTTAGTCTTGAAATCCTTAGAGCTAGATTGCACTGAACCTTTTGGTATTGTTCTCTTAATTTCAACCTGCGGAGTAAGCAAAAGGAAGGACTACTAAGTAATTTAACTTCAGATGGATAAATAAGGAATGTGAAATCACATCTGGAATAGCTACAATAAGTAACATGAGCAACTTAACATACTAGTATTGTAATAAATTGAATCAGAGACACTAATGGTAGTGCCCGAATCTAGCACAGCGAGACAATAGAATTGATATGCCAATTGCTTGAATTAACAAAGAAAACACATAAGACATATAGTCACCAAAGCAACACCAATGTTTGTTTAAAATGTACTCATAACTTGATAAGAAAAAAGATAACAATTGCACCCCACGTTTTCCTAAACGGTTTTAAACGGCCGTCTAAACGCGTTTAGACGGTAAACGACAAGGTGCCGTGGAGTTTCGGGCCTGGGCGGGCAGTTAAATGGGAAACCCGTTTAGACGGTCAAAAACGGGAATAAACGTTGAAGACGGTCTAAACGGGACGGCAGGGAAACGGTTCTGGATGCTGAAACGGGAATAAACGTCGCGTTTAGGTGATGGCCACGGCCCAAATCGACGGGGCGGGAGCAGCAGGCGGGAAGGGAATGGAGTCGCGGAAGAGTTGGCGGGCAATTGAGAGAAATTTGGGGCGGGTATAAGTACCGGAGGCTAGGGTTGAGAGGAGATTTTTCCCGTTCCGCTCAGCTCGTACGCACGCCGCCGCCAGCTGTCGCGCACGCGCGTCGACCAGCGAGCCGGCGACGAGGCCCACCTCCAGCTGCGCGCGCATCGCAGCTCCGTCCTGCGCGCGCGTCCATGCTCCATCCTACGCGCGCGTCGCGGCTCCGTCCTGCGCGCGTCCCTGCTCCAGCCGTGAAGCCGCCTCCGAGCAGCAGCAGCTCCAGCCTTGACGCCTCCTCCGACCGAACTGCCTCCCAATCCCAAGTACTGCTCTGTCCGTTCTTCCATTTACTTGCTGTTCCTGATACGCCTGCACCTTTACTTGTTGTACGCCTGCTTATTTACTTTCCCTGCACTTCGAATTAGCTCGATTAAGTTTAGATTCAGGCTTTAGCCCAACCAAGTACTTCAATCTAGCTCTGTTATGCTCTGATTCAAAGGTCGATGACATGCCATTTGCAGGATGTCATCTGCCGGATCGACTCGTCCATCCGTGGACCAGCCAGAGCCAGCTCATGCCCCTACCCTTAAGAGAAATTCTGATGATGTGGGGTGGGAGTATGGAGTTTTGATTGATCCAAATGATCTGAATGTAATCAAGTGCAAGTTGTGCCCAAAGGTTGTGAAGGCAGGAATCTATAGGCTCAAATTGCATATTGCCGGCAAGAAAGGAAAAGTTCGTGCATGCCCCAATGCAACCGAAGAGGATAAAGCAAAGTGCAGGAAAGCTATTGAAGAGTCTGGGAGAGCTAAAAGGGCTAGAAGGGAGAAAGAACAAGAGGTTAGAGATGCTGTTATGATTGATGTTGAGTCAGATGTGGAACCGGAAGAAAATACTGGGCTTGATGAGATTGGAGGCTCAGGATCGCGTGTGATGGGTCCTATGGACAACTTCACAAAGCCTATGGACTCTAATTCGTTGGCCAAGGGGAAGAAGCTCCATCAGCAAAAAATCAGTGAGCATGTCATGAAAGAAAGACTTCATAGGTTCAAGAGATATGTGGCAAAATGGTTGTACGTTCGCAGTAAGTTTGTTTCAGCATTTGCAGGCTTGCAGCAAGTATTTGATTTTTGTTGCCTAACTTCCAAGTTTATAACCATGAATTGCATTAATTTTTAGGAGTACCTTTCAATGCAATCAATAATATAGAGTTTGATCAAATGATTGAAGCTGCTGGTCGCTTTGGGCCGGGTGCAAAGAAGACTTATCAGCATGAGTTGAGAGAGAAGCTGCTGCAGAGGAAGTTCAAGATACAAAGGAGATGTTGAAGGCACATGAGAAAGAATGGCACAAGAATGGCTGCTCCATTATGACAGATGCCTGGACAGATCAGAAACGAAGAAGCATTATGAATATGTGTGTCAATTGTAGCATTGGTACAAGCTTTCTTGAGTCAAAAGAAGTTTCAGCCGAGTCCCACACTGGAGAACTGATTTTTCAGTATGTGAACAGCTGCATTGACAAAGTTGGGGCTGACAATATAGTTCAAGTAGTCACAGATAATGCTTCAAACAACATGGAAGCAAAGGATTTATTGTCTATAGAGAGGCCTAAAATATTTTGGACTTCATGTGCAACTCACACAATCAATTTGATGCTTGAAGCAATGGGAAAGATGAAGAAGTTCAAGACCACAATTGATCAAGCAAAGTCATTGACAATCTTCATTTATGCACACCATAGGACCTTGGCATTGATGAGGAAGTTTACAAAGAAAAGAGAGATTGTTCGGCCAGGCGTGACTAGATTTGCATCCAACTTTCTCACCTTGCAGAGTTTGTATGAGAAGAAGGAGCAGCTAAGGAAGATGTCTCAAAGTGAAGAGTGGGAGAAGATAAGCCATGTCAAGAGTGCAAAAGGAGTGCAAGCCACAGCCACCTTGGTGAGGCCAAATTTTTGGAGTTCTGTTGCACTTTGCTTGAGGGTATATGAGCCATTGGTGAAAGTACTTTGGATGGTTGATGGGGATGTGAAGCGATCAATGGCATTTCTTTATGGAGAAATCCTTAAAGCCAAGGAAGACATCAAGGTGGCTATTGGAAACATTCCTGGGGCAGTAGGGTTGTATAGTTCTATCATGGAAATCATTGATGTGAAGACGAAAAATAGGCTGGACTGTCCTCTTCACAAGGCTGCTTATTTCTTGAACCCTTATTATAGCTACAATGATGACTCCATCTTTGAATCTGAGGAAATCATGGATGGCTTCTTAACAGCTGTAGAAACATTCTACCATGGTGATTATGATAAGCAAGCCCAAGTACTGAATGAGGAGGTGCACAGGTTCAAAGACCGTGTTGGTCATTTTGGAAAACAAGTGGCTGCTGCTGGCTGTAAGGACTTTGACATGAATCCTGGTATGCAAGTTTCAGTAATTTTTTTGTTGGCTGCTGGCTGCTGCTGCTGGCTGCTGCTGGCTGTAAGTGGCTGCACAAGTTTCAGTAATTTTTTTGTTTCTATTTTTTGCAGCCAAATGGTGGGGAAACTATGGAACACAAGTACCAGTACTACAAAAGATGGCTATCAGAATTCTATCCTTGACTTCAAGTGCATCAGGTTGTGAAAGAAATTGGAGTTGCCATGAAGGGGTAAGCATCCTAAAGAAGAGCTTCAAATTCTCAAATTCTGTGTTGTATACACTCCTTTCACAATCTGATTTTTGTAGATTCATACTAAAAGAAGGAACAGGCTCACTTGTGAGAGGCTTGAGCAACTTGTGTTCGTTCAATTCAATGCTCTCCATGGACAGAAGAAAGATAAGGCTAAGAAGAACCAAAAGGTGGATTCCCTTCTAGCTACTGAAGCAACATATGCTCAAGGATGGATTGTGGAAGGTGGAGAAGAGGATGAAATCAATGATGTTGATCCTGTTACGGGGCTGACATGGCAGCTAATTGCAGAAACTTGTGGTGCTGAGGAAGTCACTAGACTTCGGAGAAGTGCAAGACTGAATCAGCCAAGAGAGATTGAAGAAGACATATACTCTGAACCTGAGGATGATCCTATTGACGAGGAAGAAATTGAGTTTGAATCTGACCAAGAAGATGTGGTCACAGCAGGCTATGAGGCAGAGGAGGGGACTGGGACTAGTGACGATTGAGCTGCTCCAAGTCATATGATATGATCAGAGCCTTTTTTTTTATTATGCGTGTGAACTATTTGTGTAATGCTGTCCTATTTGTGCCTTGTGAGAACTATGTTGTGTGTTGGTTGTTTGTGAACCATTTGTGATTTGCCTAATGTTTGCCACTTCTGCTAATTCTGAACTGATTTGTGAACTTTCATATTACTGCATGTGGCTTTAGTTTGCAAACAGCCAAATACTTATAGCTTTGGCTAACAGTATTTATTTTCTCCTATATGTGCATAGATTATATGGAGTCAGAGGAGTGGACATGGAGTTATGCAAGTTCAGAAACTCAAATTATGCAAGGTATGTGCAGTTCTGTGACTCATGTTCTTTTCCCTTCTCATGTTCTGTACATGTTCTGTGACTCATGGAATTATGCAAGGTATCTTACATGTAAAATTGACATCTATATATATACAAAACTGTTGAAACCTTGCTACAGTAACAAAACCGTTTAAACGGCGTCTAAACGGCGTCTACACAGTCTAAACGCTAAACGGAGGGTCACCGCCCGTGTACCGTTTAGCGTCTAGGAAAACATTGATTGCACCTAGAAGTGACAAGTCCTAGTAAGTAAGCATATAAATTGAAAACCTATCAATTTATAGCACAAGGTGTAATAGATATTTTAACAAAGATCAATATAATAAAACAAATGGTCTTCTATCCTTGTCACGCAAAAACCTGATTACCTAACGTGCATGTATATCGACAAAACAAGTATAAGAACTAAAATGAAGAATTAATAAAAGAGATATTTAACTCGTAAGTGATTATACTGACTTGCTGAGAAAGAAAACTTACCTCCTTTCCATTGATGACATGCTTGTCCTCTATCACTTTGTCAACAACAGTAGGGTCAGAGTATGTAATGAAGCCAAAACCCCGTGGCTGCGATGTGTACCTATCCTTCATTATCACTGAATCAACTATTTCTCCATACTGTCCAAAATGTCTCACGAATGTAGCTGTAGCAGGAAATAGCAGCACAAAATCAATAAAATGAAACAGAGCTAATATGATAATCTATCAATCCTGCAATTCACTAGTCGCTCCACACATCAGATTGACGAATAAATAAATGAAAAATAGAAAAAGGAAAGTGGCACAACTTCCAGAATAATTACTTTCACAATGCAGCATCATGCCCTGCTCTATAAACTACGAGCATTCCCATGGTTCAGTTGTAACCTTATAGACTCCATTGTTTAAAATGGGCATCTCGCTAATTTCAACGCTAGTGAGCAGATTTTCTGACAAAGATTATATATTACAAAATAAACTCATCTTCCTACAAATTAACATGTTTTTCGTTGGATGTCACCAGTTCATATAGTTAGGCATTGCTCATGCACAAAAATACTTTAATCAGGCATAACTGCAGATTGTACTATAAAAGTGTCTGTAGCAACTAAAGCAAATTAATTATATGACATAACAATTCTTGTTGTGTAGGTGTATTGCGTACAGCTCAGCTCGCAATACTTACAAGTCACAACACACAAAATATCAGTGAAAAATGACGAGGCACAGTACCTCCACAGAAGTGCAGCGAAAAGTGCCATACATATACAGAGATCAAGTGAAAGTGCCATACATCTAACTAGAAATCAAGTGAATAGAAACATACCGTCCACAACTCACCACCTCACCCAATGTCCCAACCTGAAACCCCCTCCCCTACCCCCAAAAGGTTAAGTAGTACAACAGAATCGAGATCTCATCTTCCAATACGCAGAAATCAGTAAAATTATCAAACGCGACAAGCACAAAACGGGGGAATCGATCAACCTACCATCAGTGGTGTCCCGCGGGAGCCCTCCGACGAAGATTTTCCTGAAAATCCCAAACCAAAGGCCAACCAATCAGACCAGATCCAAGCCGTAAACTAGCGAAGAGAGAAAGGGGCGCCAGGAATTCATACCCCGGATTACCGCTGCCGCTGCTGCTGCCACCACCACCGCTACCGCCGCCGCCGCCGCCTCCGCCGCGCCCCCTTGACCTCGCTTCCGCCTTCCCCATCGCCTCGCTAGGGTTGCTGGTTGCGTACGGGCTTCGGGATTGGACGCCGCGGTTTCACTCGCACAACCGCGCGTGCACTCGTGATGGGGGGGATGTGTGTGTCGATGGGTCGCGTGCGGCGGTGCCTGTGCACCCTTATGTGGCATGGCCCAATTGTAGTTGTAGGCCCGTGCACGCTTTCTGAACCGCTACCCTACGGCCCACGGCCCGCGAGTGAAACCGCAACGACCCACCTTGCAAATTTGAGACGCTGCTGCAACTAACTGCAGGCCTCAGAGGCTAGAACGCAAACACAAGAGGCATTCCATGGTTTAGGTGACACACAGTGAAAGGGTACCAAACCGATATTTTCCATTCTCCAACATAACAGAGCACCTGGATGCCACCACCCTTCAGCCTCGGCCCACGAAGGCACGAACCCAGCACACAGCACCTGCAGGCGGCAGCAGACACCACTTCCAGCTCTCCCCCTCACCGGCACTCCACGCGACGGCGAGCGCGGCTACAGGGGGCCATGGCAATGTCGGCACCGCCGCCGTCGACCTCGGAGTACACCAATACGGCGCAAGCTGAGGCCCGCCCGCTGCCGGAGCGGGCGGCGCGGGTGGCGGCGACCGGCTCCGCGGCAGCAAGCGAGAGCGAGGACATGGCCTGGTCGTCGGAACTCGCGGAGGTGCTGGCCATGCGGCCGCAAGGAACAGCGCGAGGCAGGGGAGGGCATATCCGCGAGATTCGGCATGCCGCAGATGACGAGCACTACCTACCTCAAGGTATCCGTCCGTCCGTCCCTTGCTACGGTGCTTGTTCCGCCGGCCGGCCTCTCGTCGGCTTCGCTTCGGCTGCCACGGGCCCACCACTACGGCTGCCACAGGGATTTGCCTCGTCGAGTCTCGACGATCCTTTTTTGCTATCGATTCGGCCAGCATGCAAAATCGGTCCTCAGTTTGGGACATCTGTTGGAGCCGGATTTTGGATAGGCAAAGCACCGTGAAGGATTTATTTTGGCTATGGTGCCATGTGCGTTACAACGGGAACAAAAATAACGTCGTGATAATAAATAAATTTGAATGTGTTTTGTATACTATTATAAAAAGACGATTCCCAGTATGATGCACGCAATATTCTGTTTGGTAGTACGTATTCAGAAAAGTAATGATCACAATGTTGTGTATTGAAGACTATTAGTGACTTCAAAAGTAAGTGAATCTGACAAGAGGCAAAAAAAAAAAAGGTGAACCAGGAAAAAGAACAAATGACCTCGACACAATTGAAAGGGTCAAAAATTCTAGTATCGAGGAAAAGAAAATAACAAACTTGAGCCAATATCATGAAGTCCAGTAAGAAAACATCTCTCTATGAGTATAATGCCAGGCAAAGAAGACTTGCTCCTGCTCCACTATTCGTTTGGAAAGTACCTAACTTCTTAACTTCCATGGTTTCAAAATTCAGAGTCTTGGTTTTCGTCTTTTGACAGAGTTGCCACCAAACTCCATCTATGGTCTTCCGAGCAGCACTTTTGTGCTTTAACTATCCTTTTGAAAACACCCAGCAACATAAAACAGAGAACATTGTCCCAAACTCGACATAAAACAGAGTCTCAAACTCTGCTTTTCTTTCCCTTTTGAAAGGTATTGCGCACAAACACCATATCATTTCCATACTGAACTCAAGAGCAAAATATGCTTCAAGAAATTAGCAAAGGTAAAATAATGAACCACTAATGAAGAGAAATCTGCAATACATGAGAAAGTTGTTAATTAATAGGTAATATCTATGACGCAAGGGCAGCAGGACAATCTTTCAGAATATATATTCACCCAGAACAATATCCTTCAAGTACTCAATTGCGAACTTGTTGCTCCCTCTGCTCCCAGACATCATTCCAATGAAAAGAAAGGGGCGCTTAAAAAGCAAAGAATAGCAGATTATAGCATTATATATGCACTAAACAATTCAAAGTTTTTTTTTCAAAGAAATATATTAGATTGGGCCTGTAAGATGTAGGGCACCTGTCCAAACAACATCAAATCAAAACAATCAATATAAACAGTTGGCTTGTATATTATCGAGTATAATGTACACAAAAGAACCATCCTGATGGCTGGGAATCTCTTAGCAATACAAAAGTCTGATGACATTGTTCTAAGATTATTCAAACATCCATGTTCTTCTGTTAGATACTCCTATGTGCTATAGATAGGCAGCATGTTTCGTTTCAGTTATGCATGCGCGCAGGCATCGGATTGTGGTGACCGCGCGCCTTAGTCAGTTAGCCAGGAACTGGAGCATGCCACCATGGTCGGACGTCGTGGTGCGTGGGGATGGACGCGCACAGTCTTCGCGTCGTGCGTGCCATAGGTGGCATGATCTCTTTGTTTTCCCATAAATACAACACCATGCATCAGAAAACGCTGCGTGGTTTGCAGCACCAAAACCTCTGTGTTCCAAGTGTTCGCGTTGAGTTTTCAGTGTCCTTGTCTTCTCCATCTCCGGCGTCGTGTCCTCGCCGTCGGCATCACCGCCGATCCGAGACTAACAAGTGGCATCGAAGCTAGTGTTTGAGGGACCTCGCCGTCGCCATGGCGTCTCCGCCGAAGCGTACTCCGTCCCCGAGCCGTTCTCCACCACGCCGGTCACGCACCGCGGCCCACGCCGTTCGCAGGTCCGCGACGCACACCGTCCACGAGAGGTCGTCATCGAGCACGTCGCCCGGGAAGGCAGCGGCGGCGGGCATTGGCCGCAGTTGGAGAAGAACAACTACCACGAGTGGTCGTTGCGGGTGCAGCTGAAGATGCAAGCGCGCCACCTGTGGGACGCCGTCGAGTACGACGACGTGGACTACGACGACGATCGCGCTGCACTGGACGCCATCTGCGGCGGCGTTCCGGCGGAGTACATCCCCATCCTGGTGGCCAAGCCGTCCGCCAAGGAGGTATGGGAGGCCATCCGCACTCTCCGCATCGGCGACGACCGGGTGCGGAAGGCAACGGCGCAGAACCGCCGCGCCGAGTACGAGTCGATCGTGCTCCGCGAAGGCGAGGCCATCGAGGACTTCGCACTGCGCCTCATTGGCATGGTGCAGCGTCTGGCCACGCTCGGCGATCCGAAACCTGACGAGAAAGTTGTCGCCAAGTACCTGCGCGTCGTCCGCCCACGCTACAAGCAGTTGGTAATCTCCATTGAAACCCTCCTCGATATCTCACAATTGTCAATTGAGGAGGTCACCGGGAGGTTGAAGGCGGCCGACGACGTTGAGCTTGCTTCGGCGCACACCGCGAGCGGGAAACTGCTTCTCATGGAGGAGCAGTGGGTGGAAAAGTACAAGAAGAGGTCCGGGAGTCAGGGCGTGGCGGCTCTGGCTCCGGCGATCGTGGAAAGGGCTGCGGCAGCGGCCGTGTGCGCGGCGCCGGCGGCAACGGCGGCACCAGCTCTTCGCGTCCGCCACCGGATGATCCGTGTCCACGATGTGGCAAGAAGGGCCATTGGGCCAATGATTGCCGCACCAAGAAGAAGGAGCCGGCCCATCAGGCCCATGTGGCCCAAAAGGAGGAGGCCACACTCCTGACGACCATCGCCTCAGCCCAAGAAGGGGAACAGAACCAGTCGCTTCCACCGCCGGTCTTCCCCAACAAGCCGCCGCCGACGCCCAACTCGACCATCGGCTTCCACCTCAACGAGCCCAAGGTCTTCGCTGCCTTCGACGGCGCGCCAGATCCGGATCCAACGCGATGGATCCTGCACACCGGCCCCTCCAATCACATGTCCAGGTCCAAAGCCGCCTTCGCCCACCTCGACTCCGGCATTCACGGCATCGTCAGGTTCGAAGGCAGCGGCACCGTCCTCTTCACCTGCAAGAACGGGGAGCACTAGACACTCTCCAACGTCTACTTCCTGCCGCACCTCACCGCCAACATCATCTCCGTCGGCCAGCTCGACGAGGGCGGGTACCAGGTACTTGTGGAGGACGGCCTGATGCGCATTCGTGACGAGGAACGCCGCCTGCTCACCAGGATCTCGAGGAGCCAAGGCAGGCTGTACGTGCTCGACATCAACATCGCACGCCCGGTCTGCCTGGCCGCACGCGCCGACGACGCGGCGTGGACATGGCACGCTCAGTTCGGCCATGCCAACTTCACCGCGCTCCGGAAGATGGCGCGCGAGGAGCTGGTCCGTGGCATGCCCATGCTCACACAGGTGGAACAACTCTACGACGCGTGTCTCGCCGCAAGCAGCGCCGGGCGCCATTCCCACAGAAGGCGCTCAGGCGCTCGACGGAGCCGCTGCAACTCCTCCACGACGACCTCTGCGGCCCCATCACAACGGCGACGCCAAGCGGCAACTGGTACTTTTTATTGCTTGTTGATGATTACTCACGTTACATGTGGATTGCCCTGTTGCCGAGCAAGGATGCCGCTGCCGTCGCCATCAAGAACATTCAGGTCGCAGCAGAACGCAAGTCCGGGAAGAAGCTGCTTGCCCTGCGTACCGATCGCGGGGGCGAGTTCGCCACGGCCGACTTCAACGACTACTGCGCCCACCTCGGCGTCCGGCATGAGCTCACGGCACCGCATACACCTCAACAAAATGGTGTCGTTGAGCGTCGCAACCAGACCGTCGTAGGCACGACGCGCAGCATGCTGAAGGACAAGGCGCTGCCTGGCATGTTCTGGGGGGAAGCCGTCACTACGGCCGTGTACCTCCTGAACCGAAATTCGTGCAAGGCCAACCAGGGGGCAACACCGTACGAGCTGTGGACCGGAAGCACACCGGTTGTCCATCACCTTCGCACATTCGGGTGCGTCGCCCATGTCAAGGTGACCACGCTGAACCAGAGGAAGCTGGATGATCGCAGCCGGCGGATGATCTTCGTCGGATATGAAGCGGGGTCCAAGGCATACCACGTGTACAACCCCACGACCGGCCGAGTCCACATCAGCCGCGACGTCGTCTTCGACGAGGGCGCGCAGTGGGCCTGGCCTGCTGACCACGTCGAGCTCGCCACCGACTTCACCATCGACGAGCCCATGGTGGAGGAGCCTACCGTGACCACCACTAGCACGAGGGCGGAGGGCACCTCCACCGATCCAACAGCGTCACGCTCCAGCACGCCATCTCCAACAGGCGCACCCACGTCTCCGTCCGCAGCGGCACTCACTCCAGGCTTGACCAGCGCACACCTGCACCCCGCTGTCGAGTACGCCACGCCGCCTGGGTCTGGCCTCAGCGAGCAGCTAGACGCCGACCATGACGACGAGGCACCGCTTCGTTTCCAGCGCGTCGACAACATCCTCGGCCAGTCCACTCCAGCTGGCTTCGTCGACCAGAACCTGGAGGAGCACCTCATGCTGGCAAGAGACGCTGAGCCATCGTCGTTCGAGGAGGCGCTGAAACATGATCACTCGCGCCATGCGATTCTGGACGAGATGACCTCCATCGAGGCTAGCGGCACCTGGGAGCTTGTCGATGCTCCTCCACGCGTGAAGCCGATCGGCCTGAAGTGGGTCTACAAGACCAAGAAGGACACCACAGGGGTGATCACCAAGCACAAGGCCCGACTCGTCGCAAAAGGGTACGTGCAGTAGCAAGGGATCGATTTCGAAGAAGTCTTCGCTCCGGAGGCTCGGCTTGAATCCGTGCGGCTGCTACTTGCCCATGCTGCCTCACAAGGCTGGGCAGTGCACCACATGGACGTCAAGTCCGCGTTCCTGAATGGAGTACTCCAGGAGCAAGTCTATGTCCAGCAGCCGCCCGGGTTCGTGCTGCATGGCCATGAGAACAAGGTGCTGCACCTAGTGAAGGCACTCTATGGCCTACGTCAAGCCCCACGCGCCTGGTACGCCAAGCTTGACTCCTCCCTGATCGAGCTGGGCTTCCAGAGGAGCACCTCCGAGCACGTGTACACGGATCCGGTGACTGTCGTCTGGTCGTCGGAGTCTACGTAGATGATCTGGTGATCACGGGCGGCAACAACGACGACATCAGCAAGTTCAAGGAGGAGATGAAATCAAAGTTCAAGATGAGTGACCTCGGCCTCCTTCACTACTACCTGGGACTGGAGGTGACCCAGAGTGAGGCCGGCATCACTGTCTGCCAAAGCGCATACGCCGCCAAGATCCTGGAGTCGGCAAGGCTGGCTGGCTGCAATCCCAGTCACACCCCCATGGAGCCCCGCCTGAAGCTCAGCAAGCAAAGTTCGGCTCCAATAGTGGATCCAACCAGGTACCGCAGCATCGTTGGCTCCTTGCGCTATCTGGTGAACTCCAGGCCGGACCTTGCATACTCCGTGGGCTACATCAGCCGCTTCATGGAGAAGCCCACCACCGAACACCTGACAGCAGTCAAGAGGGTACTCAGGTATGTCGCCGGTACTCTGCACTTCGGTTGTCACTATCAGAGGAAGAAAGAAGCCCGGCTTGTCGGCTACAGCGACAATGACTTGGTCGGCGACATCGACACCCGCAAGAGCACAACCAGAGTTGCCTTCTTCCTTGGCGGGAACATGATCACCTGGCAGTCGCAGAAGCAGCGTGTCGTGGCCTTATCCTCCTGTGAAGCGGAGTACATAGTCGCGGCCACTGCAGCTTGTCAAGGTTCTGGCTCGCCCGTCTTCTTGCAGAGCTCAAAGGAGAGGAGGCAAGCACGTTTTCACTGAAGATCGACAATGAATCCGCCATTGCACTCAGCCGGAACCCAGTGTTCCACGACCGCAGTAAGCACATTGATGTGAGATTTCACTATATTCGTGAGTGTGTTGAGGAGAACAGGGTTCAGCTTCAGTCCATTAGGACAGAGGAGCAACTGGCGGACATCCTCACCAAAGCGTTGGGGCGGGAACGTTTCTGCGAGCTGCGCTCCAAACTTGGTGTTCATCATGTACAGCAGGCACACTAGGAGCAGGAGGAGATTTGTTAGATACTCCTATGTGCTATAGATAGGCAGCATGTTTCGTTCCAGTTATGCATGCGCGCGGGCATCGGATTGTGGTGACCGTGCGCCTTAGTCAGTTAGCCATGAACTGGAGCATGCCGCCATGGTCGGACGTCGTGGTGCGTGGGGATGGACGCGCATAGTCTTCGCGTCGTGCGTGCCATAGGCGGCATGATCTCTTTGTTTTCCCATAAATACAACACCATGCATCAGAAAACGCTGCGCGGTTTGCAGCACCAAAACCTCTGTGTTCCAAGTGTTCGCATTGAGTTTTGAGTGTCCTTGTCTTCTCCGTCTCCGGCGTCATGTCCTCGCCGTCGGCATCACCGCCGACCCGAGACTAACATCTTCCCCTTCCTTGGAGTAGCTTTTTCTTGAGATCTAGCCTCTTCCTTGGAGTGATCATAGTATCCCCTTTCCAAATTCAAGCTCAACCTGTGCAGACTTGAACAGTGGGGCATGCTTGTTTTTTACAATTTTCACAGCAATCTGACTACCTATTGTCTGCAAATGGAAGACATCATCATTCAGAAGCCATAGTGTATACTGTTTCAGGGCACCAAATCTCACTACTGCAAAGCCCATATGGCATATGTGGAGTCGGTTATTTTAATTCACAGATAATTTATGCTTGTAGAGTGACATCACATGTAGATGCCTATAAATTGCCTATTCCATGTGTCTCGTAGCTAGTGACTCGGTTAAACAGGCCTCATGCAGACATGTATATCTCTGCCAAATCAAAGCCATGCTGTGAACATACTGAATTTATAGCATAAAACTTCAAGGCGTTGCCACCAGAAGTGACTCAGTTGGACCTCCAAATCGAAATGTGCCTACCTTGGCCCTGATCGAGAATGGAGATAAAGAGACTAAGTTGGCAGCAAAAATAGTACAGGCCATTTTAAGGAAAAGAAAGGATATAACTGCAGAAAAAAAAATGATCAATTGCATGCAAAAATCGGTAAGATTGCACAGAAAGAAGGTATATCCCTTAAAAAACAAATTTGTATGCTAATGTTTCCTACTTTGCAATGGCATTACTTTTTTTTTTTGCTTAAGCAGCATGTAATTCCAGAACTTGAATGATTAAAACAACAACTATATTTATAGCCATAACCAAAGTCCAATACGGCAAGTCTGGCAACAATCTTTTGACTTATGTGTGAAGCTTCGACTCAATAAGATACATAATGGAATAACTTATAAATAAATTACTTCAACTAACACTGAGAAAAAATATGTATGATTAATACCTGATTAGTAAATAACAAAATTGTCTGTGAAAGTGAAAGGGAGTGGCTAAGCTTGCGAAGAGCTTGGCTCGTCAACCTAGCCTGAATAGCAACAAGTGCCTGTAGCCGGTGGAGCTCTGTAGTTGCGGCCCATTCACCCGCCGATTAGTCGAGAGGGAAGAGGGCGGCCTGCGGTTGGCCGGCGCAGCTGAACCCTAGCGCCTGCCTGCCGGCACGGACGGGCTGGTTGGGGCGGGTTCTGATGGAAACGGCGGCCGGGGTGGGGAGGACGAATCGGAGGAGGTGCTGAGCGTTATCCGGCGTGGTGGGACCCAGCCGGTGCGCGGACTTCTACGCCGGCGCTCTAGGTGCGACGCAGGGGTCGCGGGAGCGTGCCACGGTGGTGGGTGGGAGAGGGCCACACGCGCTACGGGCTCGGATTGCCGAGCAGCGCCGCCGGGAAAAGAGGCGAGGAGCGCATGGCGCTACGGCGAGAATGGATGCGAACGCACGCCAGGTGATTGGGTCCCACCTGTCGGCGCCGATTCAAGGAGTGCCGGGTGAAACTGGAGTCGGGGTTTCGTCCTCTCCGGGTAGACTTGGACATTTGCCGTTTTTTAGTGGTAGAGATAGGTTCCATTTTGAGAGACAGCCTCACCGGGAGATACGGGGGACCTCGCCGTCCCCGCGCCGAGTCGCCTCCGCCTCGCCGTCTCCTCGCCGCAGCCGCACGGCTCCAGAGATACGGGGGGCTCCGCCGGTCGCGCACTAGAGGTGACGACGCCTGCCCCTCTGCGTCCTCTCTGACCCCCATTTCTCCTTCTCCACGCATTGGCGTGTTGCTGTCCCGTGCCGTGCGTTTGGGGATTCGCTGCTCCGTGTATCGGGTTAGGGCTCGTTAGGCTTCTCACGGGAGTGGGTAGTTTAGTGGTGATACATGGCCGTGGCAGGCGATCGGGTGGATGTGAGATGTGCGATTTGATCGAGCCAAGGTTGCATGTGCTTAGGGCTGGCCAAAATGTAGCTGGATTCGAGTTTCTGAGAGTGCATTGCGTATAGGAGGTTTTCAGGTTGTGCCCTGATTCATGCGTGCATTGTGTGGTATGAAATGCCGAAAGTTCACTGGATTTTTATGGAATTATTATTATTATTATTATTATGATTATGAAATCCCACCGAATGGATCAGGCGCTGCAGAACACACACGTGCACAACAGAGCGGGATGGGTGTGTATGCTGTATCTGTATGATATCATATATAAGAATGTTGGATGTTGCAAATGCAGACGGTGAATCCCTTACCCCATGTTTGATTTTTGTTCTTGTTCGTTGTGCTGAGAATACGCCGTGTTTGATTTTTGCAGAGAATCTACAGCTGGTGTTGTCTTTGATCTGATGGTTGGAGTCTGAATTGAGCTGTTCCTCTCCATAGCTCGAATTGTGAAAGCCGATAGCAACCATCCAAGGATGCAGCTGAGGTCGGGCCGGCTCCTACCCCCACCGTCTGCACCTCCTCAAGGAGGCACGCGTAGTCCTGCGTGCTGTCCTGAGGACCGGCTTAGCGGACTGCCGGACGATCTGCTCATCTTGGTGCTCATGAGGCTCCGATGTGTCCGTGAAGCAGCGCGCGAGAGCGTGCTCTCCCACCGCTGGGCTGGTCTCTGGAAGCAGCTCCCAGAGCTCAGATTCAATGGTGTCGACCTTGACTCTGTCAAGGCTGCTCTCTCCTGTGTCACACGCCCAGCGCTTGAGCTCCTCGACATCCGTTTGAGCGCCAAGTTTCTGCCTGATATTGTCTCTTCTCTTCTCGGTGCTGCCGCACCGCTGGCGCCCGACAAGCTCATCGTTGCCTTAGAAAAGTCCATATGCCCCTCTGAGGCCGAAGAGCTGCACTGCTTATCCCATACCACCTCACTGCAGCTTACTGGTCAGGATCTCTACATTGCACCACCGCTGTTAGGAGAGTTCACGTCGCTCAAGAGTCTCTTCCTGCACTCATGCCGCATTGACCTTGGTGCCCTGCTCCCCGTCTGCCCGTGCCTAAGCATTCTCAAGCTCAGCGACTACTGGGGGAGCGACGCCATCACCGTGCACTCTTCTTCACTTGAGGAGCTCTGCATGGACATAACTGATTCTGATTTTCATGATGGCGATTGTATCGACATCGTGGCCCCAGTGCTTATGAAGGTCGAAGTGAAGGCTGGCCAGGCCAACATGCTCAGATTGCCGTTCTTGGCACCAATAGTGGAGGAACTTTGCTGGTGGCTTGAGTACAATTCCAACCACCTCTACACTGATGTTTTCATGGTTACTGGTGAGTGGTGCCTTGGTGGCATTGGAGTGAGGTTTGGAGGGAAGCAGCTACCTCGCATCAACATCCTAACCCTTCATATCCATTGCACCTGTGTGCGTATTCTCACTTGGTTTTCAACTATTTCCTTACTTCCTTACCATATGAAATGAGATGTTGTAACGAATTCATCATTTGTGATGTCCCTATTCCCTCAGCTGATGGAGCTGGGAGCAACCAGTCAAAGACTAAGCATAGCAGAAGCCATAGCTCGACTTCCAGTGACCAACTTCTCTGTTTTGGAGCTGTATATCTTGGACAAGGCGCATGTTATTGGACCACTGGTGTCGTGGCTTCTGCAGATTTTACCAGCTATACAAAGACTTAAGCTGGTAAGGTCAAAGTGAGGTAGCATATCCACTCAATCTCAATATGTGCTGCTCCTTAGTCTTTTTCATTGTCCATTAACTTCCATTTTAGAGGCTCAAACAGGTCCAGTGGATGTGGATGTGGATGGATCTATTAAGCTGCTAAGAAAACAACTGATTTCCATATAACTATTCAAACAGTAAATGTTGACTAGCTTTAGAATCTCGGTTGGCCGGTTCATCATTCTAGCATCAAATGTTGCCCATAGTAGTAGAAAAAGGTGTGGATGACTATGGACGTCTGTACATGTGCTTAGACACCAACTACTGGATACCTAGAATGGTATGTTTACATACTACTTTTGAGAAGGCCATATTTGCATGCTTTTTTACTAGTATATGTATTACATACTTTTGGACAAGGGACTGTGTATACTGTATACATGCTTTTTAGATGGGAATATAAATACATATATACTTGCAAAAAAGAGTATACCTGTATACTTATTTTTGAGATGGACTATGTATACTGTACACATATAATTTTCAAAAGAGAGAATGTATGTTACCTTTTCTCTGACCACATGTATTATGTTTCCTAAGAAGGTTGCAAAGGGTACAGGTAGGTTGCAAGGTGAAGGATATTTATATATGTTAAAAAAATCCTCATACTAATCACAAGCCAATTGTACCTGAAGATTAACTTAACAAGTACCAGGAGGAAGATTATGAATGTTGTACCCACAAATTATACCATGAACACGAGAGAAGACAACATACCTGTTGTGTGCGCTTACTTTTGAAATGGCAGATTTTCTTTTTCTTGCTGCGTGTTTCCTGTTATATGTATGAGTAATTGTAATCTTGTTTCTTCAGGAAACTTCTTGCCCATATGAACAATCTGAGAGTTGGAGAAGTGATAACACCTCGCTGACAGATCTGGAGGTGGTGGAGATTACAGGCTTTGCTGGAGAAGACGATGAACTTGATCTCATGGAATTTATATTCAGATGTGCACCAGCACTTGGAACGATGTATGTGACATTCAATGAGCACCTATCTAGTGAAATGGTGGAGGAAATCTTCAGCATCTCAGGTCGCTATCCATCTGTAGAGTTCAAACTTTATGTCAAGGACGATTCCCAGGATGAAGATGATTCGCAGGGTGAAGATTATTCCCAGGATGAAGATGATTCCCGGGGTGAAGATTATTCCCAGGATGAATGAGATGCAAGAACACTAACTAGAAAGAAGATGTTTCACATATTGGATAGGTTTGATATTCTTTGTTGTTCGTAGCAGGGCCTCTCTTAATGGCTACAATGAAAACGAACCTGCAATCGAGTTCCTTATTCCCATTATCAGTCAAAAAACTGGATATGAGTGCTCAGTTTATAAGAAAAGTATCTGTTCCAAAATGGTATCTAACTCCATTACCTGTTCGTTGTACTTGTCACATTGTCAGGAGGAAATTAATGTGTTTTATGTCAGTTGTTTTGCTGGTTTCTTTCCCATTTTCTTACTCTTGGCGTATTCAGTTTCTTCACAAATCCCAACATCGTTGAGTTTCTGAAGAGAAGAAGCAGTGATGGGATCTCCTCACTAGGAAATCCATTCGCTCCATCGGTGAGAAGGTCTGGGCAGAGGAGGGGACGCACCATCATCAGTGCGGTGAGAAGGTCTTGTGGGCAGAGGAGGGGACGCACCATCATCAGTGCGGGCAGAGTGGCCCAGTAGCCACCAACCTTTGCCAATGAAGCGTGCAACCACGGAGTTTGCCGGTTTTGAAGCCTGACGATGGGCCAAATGGCCCAGGAAGGAAGGGGACTGGAATCCAAAATGTTCTACTAATAAATTCTACAGCCAGTCTCAAAAAAAGAAAGAAAAAGTAAATTCTACAGCCCAAAAAGCAAGCTCGAGAGTGCTTAGAGCCATGTAAACACATTCTTAGCAAGATTTCAGACATCCTTTGTGCTCTATCATGCGATTTAATTAGGCACTCAACATATGAGCTTGAACACAACAAGCTAAGCATGAGCTAAACAAGAAGTAATGAAGAACCACTTAATGAAACACGTGATAATGCACACTTTTGAAAAAAAAAGAAAGAGTACTGCAAGAACAAGAGCAAAGATAATGAGACAATCGGATTTGTTTCCCCATAGTATCCGGTTGTTGCCATGATCCGCTAATCTACATTGGAGTACTAAAGAGCCACCAAGACTCAGTTTAGCTCCTCTCATGTCTCATGTAGTGAATACCCCCATTCCCCACTCTGGAATGGTGAATTTCATACCATAAACACCTTTTAGAGCCTCTTAAGGAAGTTCTCCATTAGGCTCTCTAGATGATGACAACCACCAAGAGTAACGAGTCTTTAACTCTAACCTCGTCCAATTTTCAATTTTTTTTAAGTTCCTTGACTTGAAACATATCCATTTTGGCCACTTTTGCCTTGGGCTTGATGGTACTAAGCTTCTTATGCATACCAAATGATCTCATTTTGAATTCACTAGAGATGCATGCCTCGGATCCCCATAATAATATGACTGAATGGAAATGAAAACCTAACACAATCTATGTCAAGTGTTCTCGAACACTAAACTTACGCTTGAGCCTACAGGGTTCTTAGTCTTTATGAATACCCTTTCGTATGTCATTGTAAATGAGAAGATGTGGAATCACATAGGTGGACAGTGGACACGGAGAGGGGCCGAGGCTCTAGTTGGCAATGGGAAAACCCCAAGATGGGTCACCCTCACATCGCTCGTTGAGACCTTGCATGTATAATAAAGCATTAAACCAATTGAAACAAATCAGGCATGTTTGGTTGAACTCAAAACTAGTTATTAGTTGGGCAAAAAATCAGTTCAAATTAACTAAGGTTGACTTTGGCCAACAACCAGTGATTAGCTCTTATATCCAAACAAGCCTAATCTTGTTCTAAATTTTCTAGATATATATACTTGCACAATCATCGTGTTAGGCTACTTTCTTTTTTAATCAATCATTGTGCCCTTTGGCCATGAATCGCGATGGATGGACGTGGGTCAAACACATAGATCCACCAATCACATGTCGGCGCTCCTCCATATCCACACTAATCACACCTCCTTGACCGGTAAAGGAAGCTTCCTTGAAGTAGTTGGTACGGAGTACATAATTAGTTCACAATATGATAATAAATTAACACAAAACTGGAAGTGAGACGTGACTTGAGTAAATATAATCCCTCTATATACAATATACTATATACATGTCAAAGAAGTACAAACGTAGAAAATCGATTTGACAAGTGCATGGAAATTGGAGAAGGGGCATCATTTTTTTCCTTGTCAACGCAAATGTTTGTACTGGTTTACTGTTCGTTCCATTTATTTCAGTAAAAGAATGTTGGAAAACTTTAATGCACCTTTTTTTTGTCAAACATTAAATTAAAATGTTTGATAACGTTTTCCTCCCTGTTGTCGAACTTTAATTTCATTTATTCAGGGCAGCAAAAGTAACTGAATTTTTTTTGTCAGGTTTTACTCTTAGCACCAGCGGTGTACAAGAGCCAAAAGTGCTAAAAATTTGGGTTGAGGCAAAATGGCAAATTGACAAAGTAGCCACATACTGCGAGACAAACTTTCCTTCTCGTCAACACCAAACCAAAGAGTCATCTGAATTATGCTAAAAAAAAGAGTCATCTGAATGTTACCTGAATGTATATCGAACCAAAAAAGGTCACCTGTTAATGTTATCTGAATGCACATTCGATCCAAAAAAAGGTCACCTGTTAGCGCTACTATAGTATAGTATAGTACCAAAAATCGTCGAAACATGAAGGTTTCGGCATTTGCAGTATTCGGTTAAACACAACTTTGCCCTTTTTACACAAAAACGGTGCCGATAGCCGTCAGTTGGTTGCAGAAAACCTGACAAATTTCCTCCAAAAGTCCCGCGGTTTCAAAGCACGCGACGGCGACCGCAACCGCGGGGAACGGCCGAGACGAGACAAGATCCGACGACATCCGAGAGGGGAGAAGGGGAGAGAAGATAACACGAGGCGCCGAATCGAATCAGGGAAAGCGAAGCGCCCCCCGCTAGTCCACTCAAGTAGGCATCACTAACGCGGTGCTCTCTGCTCCTTGTTCGTGTGTGTGTCGTTGACGAAATCCCAAGTCCATGTGGGAAGTTTTGACTTGATCCAACCAAGAACGCGCGTTTCAGCCGTAAAATACTCGTACCGGTTTTTCCAAGTCGGTCGCGGCTTGCTTCTCTTCTCTTCCGTCCGTCATTTGCTTTCCTGTTCCTGCCATTCGCGTGTGCCTTTCTCTGCTTACCCATTCTTGCTTCCGTCGTCTTTGCTGCGTGTAAATCTGATCTGCTTGTGTCTCCTCGTCACTGGGGATTCTTTACTTCAAGTTGGATTTGGCAATGTCAACGGAAGGAGCATTTATTTGATCTTCTCGCTGCAGCTTTGCTGCTTGCTGGGACTGGGCGGCGGATTGGAGAGGGGCCAATGTCTTGCCGGTTTCTTTGGGGGTAGCCACTGTTCTTGTGAATTTATGGTGCCGAGTTTCGCGTAGGATCGGGAAAGGAGTGATCTTTGATCGATTTCTAAGCTTCTGTTGGTGATCCCTCTCCCCTTCTCAACTTGGGGATTTCTGCCCAGGGGAGTTCCCTGACCGATTTGGGTTCAGTTGAGCAGCAGAGATGAGGCTGACTGTTCGTGTGATCGAGGCCCGCAACCTGCGGGCCATGGATTCCAACGGTTTCAGCGACCCGTACGTGAAGCTGCAGCTCGGGAAGCAGCGATTCAAGACCAAGGTGATCAAGATGAACCTGAACCCGACTTGGGATCAGGAGTTCAGCTTCCTTGTCGGCGATGTCAAAGATGTGCTCAAGCTTGATGTCTATGACGAGGACATCCTCCAGATGGATGACTTCCTGGGCCAGTTAAGGGTGCCATTGGAGGATGTGCTGGCTGCCGATGACTTGTCCCTCGGTACCCGGTGGTACCAGCTTCTTCCCAAGGGCAAAACCAACAAGACGGTCGATTGTGGTAATGATGGACATTCATCTAGTTTCGTTGCTCATTTATGTTTGTTATGTTCAGTTTCTTTGTTCATGCGAATTCACTGTTTGACTCTGTGAGTCTGCATCATTTTGCTGGCTACCTAGTACAGCTTGCTGTGAAGTACAGTAAGGTCTAGCAGAAGAATTATAGCTGATGTTGTTATTCAGGAAAAGTGATCATCACTTCGTCTTTTTCTCAAATTTGTTTTCACTTTTGCAGGTGAGATTTGTGTCTCAATATCGTTAGAATCATCTGGAGCCTCGCGATCATGGTCTGAGGACCTTGGAGGCGAAGTAACTGATATACAGAGAGACTATTCATTGTCAAGCCAAAGCACGGCCCCATCTATTGCATTTGCTTATCGAGAAACTGAAACTTGTAAAGAAGATGATGAGTGTTCTGTTAGATCTGAAACTACTGCAGAGGATAGAAGTAGTGAAGTTACCGATAGAAATCAAACTGCTGCAGAGGACAAGCCAAATGGGAATTCTAGTGCAGCTTTGAATGGAACTGAAACTTCCAGTGGTAAAACAGATAAGTCTGATAAGCTATCATTTGTTGATCGTGTCTGCCAAATATTTGCTAAAAAAAATGGCGATACAGTGCCAACCTGCACTGAAAGCTCTGAGGCTTTAGAAGAAGTTCAAGAGGAAGCAAGTGGTTGTGAGCCTTCTGTGAGTCAAACTTATAATGTGTGCCCAGAGACTCCATTCAGCGAACTACTGAAATCTCTTGAATCACGACATGGAGTCGAGATGCCTGTAAATCTACAAGGAATTCTTGTTAATCAGTCCTATCTTGCCTCACCTAGTGATCTGAATAACCTTCTCTTCTCACCAGATTCAGATTTTAAACAAACAATGATTAAGCTTCAAGGATGTACTGATTTCAAAACTGAACCCTGGAGGCTTGATAACGATGGGGAGTCCTTGAAGAGAGTGGTAACATACACAACTGCACCATCAAAATTGGTTAAAGCCGTTCGAGCAACTGAGGAACAATCTTATTTGAAGGCTGATGGAAAAGAGTATGCAGTTTTATTGAGTGTGAGCACTCCTGATGTTCCCTGTGGTACTTATTTTCGGACAGAAATTCTTGTCCGTATCATGCCAGGTCCTGAACTTGATTCACAGCAACAGACGTCACATTTGGTAGTATCTTGGCGCATGAATTTTCTTCAGAGTACTATGATGAAAAGTATGATAGAAAATGGAGCAAGGCAGGGCTTGGAGCAAAACTATGCACAGTTTTCAGATTTACTATTACAAAAGATCAAGCCTATTGACGTAGAAGGTTCTGGGTCGGACAAGGAACAGGTCCTGGCCTCTCTGCAAGGGGGTGAGGAATCTGATTGGAAGATAGCATTTCTGTACTTCTGCAACTTTGGTGTTTTATCCTCCCTCTTTGTGTCTCTTTACATTATTCTGCATGTTCTACAAGTGAATCCAAGTGCTGTTCAAGGTCTTGAGTTCCCAGGATTAGATTTGCCAGATTCTCTCAGTGAAATTATCATGGGTGGGCTGTTGTTTCTTCAAGTACAGCACATACTTAAGAATATTACATGCTTTGTTCAAGCAAGAGGACAAAAAGGTAAATTGTTTTTTTTGTTTCCTTGTATTCAATGCCATCTAATTGCGTAGCATGAAAATCAGAATACGGATTTGAAATTGGTCTCTCTTTTAGCGATAAAATGGTCTTTTTAAATTCAATATACATAAGGTTTTGAATTGATTGTGTTTCCAATGATGTTTCACTTGATCCAGCAGCGGATCCAAAGCATGTTATAAGCCCAGGTGTTTTAGTTTCTAAATATAAATAATAAATTAAACCTAATCTCTTAAGTATATAGGCTACGCAATAATTTACGTAGTAGAATTGGACGCCGATGCGGCAGCCCAGGGTCGCTGGGCCCTGGATCCGCCAGTAACCTGATCTGAACATGGTAACCAAGGCTGTGAATGAAGGTTATTTGTGGTGTGATGTGAGAGCAACCTCCTGAACCTAATCACTATGTGTGTATGTGGTGGGGTGGGGGGTTAGCGAGTTGTGTTGGTAGGCAGGTGTGGTAGTTTTCTGGGTTGTCTCTTTCATAATCACGGTACACCTGTTTCTGTTAAAAGTCTTATAGGGAGTTAGGGGCTTTAACCTAACAAATTTCTCTTCTAGTAATGAAAACGAAAGCGCTTATAGCGGAGTAGTTCAGGCTTTGCAGTGACCAGCCTGCTGGCCTGGGTTAAAACTCAGGTACCGCAAAGCAGGCCCCTCCTCGAGGTCTGCAGCGCCATGTTCTCCACATCCGCGTAAGCGAGATAACGTGCATGAGCCTGCCTGTACCTGTTCCAGGGAAAAAGGACAAGATTCTCCCTATTACAATAATATGAATGAGTTTTAGATAGAGGAAGTTCAGGTACAGTTGAGTTTAGCTTGAAATTGGTGTAACCAAAACAATGATACTCTACTTGAAATCGGCTTCTTAAAATGGACCCTCTATGTCTGGTTATATAAGAAACACAAAATTTTAGTTGTTTAAGTTTTTTTTCTCAAGAAACTTATTGAACTAGCGCAATAGCTTGATCTTCTTGGAGAAAATACTACAATAGTATGACTTTCATTTCTTGGCGTATGCTTTTGGATTTATATGCATGAATGTGACATATGTTTAATTTGTTCAAATTTTTCATCATGTAGGTGGTGATCATGGCGTGAAAGCAAAAGGTGATGGATGGCTTTTAACGGTCGCTTTAATTGAGGGAATCAAATTGGCTCCCGTTGATGCTACTGGTTTCTCTGATCCTTATGTGGTATTTACTTGCAATGGTAAAACAAGAACAAGTTCAATCAAGTTCCAAACACTAGAGCCTCAGTGGAACGGTAAATGTTTTCTGGAACTATTTCGGGCTTCTTAAACACTGTCATCTCCTACCAGCACTAGAAAATAATTGTTCATTTGAACTGGACCTAATTTTAGTTGCATAGAAACACTACATGTTTTGTTATGTCATGCAACGTGCGACTAAACCTATTTCACCAAATCTTGCAGAAATCTTTGAATTTGACGCAATGGATGATCCACCGTCAGTGATGAGTGTACATGTATATGATTTTGATGGACCATTCGATGAAGTTACATCCCTTGGACATGCGGAAATTAACTTTGTAAAATCAAACTTGTCAGAGTTAGCTGATGTATGGATTCCTCTTAAAGGTAACCTTGCTCAGTCTTGGCAGTCCAAGTTGCATCTGAGGATTTTCTTGGACAACTCAAAGGGGACTGGCATGGTCACCGAGTATCTGAGCAAAATGGAGAAAGAGGTTGGTAAGAAGGTGAGAGCTTCCATTCCTTTCTGCTAGGAAGTATATTGTTACCGCATGATTTTCCAGATCTGATTTTCATAACTTTTGCCAGATGACATTGAGGTCTCCTCGGACCAATACAGCATTCCAGGAACTCTTCTCTCTGCCAGCAGAAGAATTTCTCATCAGCAGTTTTACCTGCTACTTGAAGAGGAAACTGCCTACACAGGTAATTGTTTTATTTTTTTCTTATGTAAATATTATATTTCATGATAAATATAAATGTATGTTTTGTGATCCTTTTCCCTCTGGAAGAATGCTGAGAGATAATACTTCAAAAGTATTTGTGTGCGCACATTTTATGAAGGCAGCCTTTTATGAACTATGAAATATACAATAGCTGATCTATAATTTTATATTGAAAAGTAGAGAAAATTTTGGAACATTTTCTTGCAGTTACATCAATTGTGATTTCAAAAGAAAAACAACTGAAGATGTAAGCCCGCAGTGTCTTGTATTGCTTTTATTTTTGGAAAGACATGCTCATGTTGTTCCTTTGATGCTATGTGAATAAAACATTTGTATATGTGCTATTGCTTCTGTTGCATTTATTGGAACAACTTACTGTGTTTGTGTGTCCTCAATGGCTCTGAATAGCTCACTACCTGTCCACTCAACTGACAGACTCTTCTTTTAATTTCAGGGTCATCTTTTCTTATCTCCAAGAACAATTGGGTTTTATTCAAGCATGTTTGGGAGGAAAACAAAATTTTACTTTCTATGGGAGGATATTGAAGACATACAGGGAATACCTCAATCAATATCATCCTGGAGTCCATCCATTATAATAACTCTTCACAAAGGTAGAGGCATGGATGCAAAGCATGGTGCAAAGAGCATGGACAATGGAAAGCTTAAGTTCTGCTTGCAGTCGTTTGCATCATTTAGTGTGGCCAATAGGTAAATTCCCAGCTTTCTTAGCACATGGAATGTGTCATATGGCTCTTATGAATCAAACTGTGGAAATAACTTGTGTCACAACTAACAATGCCTTGATCCTTGAAATATCTTCTGCTTCATTTATATGGTGCTTGCCAGAATAAATATTGTTTGTGCTCTACAGGACAATAATGGCATTATGGAAGGCAAGATCTTTGAGCACGGAGCTTAAAGTACAGCTTGCTGAAGAACAGTCCCAAATTAACACCCTTCAGAGTGAGGACAGTGGGATTTTTGTTGGTATTGATGATGCCAAGAGCCTTCAGATGACTGAAGTTTACTCCTCAACCATTTCGACCAATGTAAGTTCAGTTAACTTGTACAGACCATGGCAAATCTAAATATACACCTGCAGTCCTGCACTCCTTCAAGTTTCATTTACTACCTGTATTGTGGTCCATCATAAGAGGTTGAAACTGACAGTCATGTATCTCTTGCCAGATGGCCTCGCTTATGGATGTGTTTGCAGGAGGTTCTTTGGAAATGAAGGTAATGGAGAAAGTTGGATGCCAGAAATACTCGGCTACACAGTGGGAATTAGATAAACCCAATGAATATCAACGACAAATTCATTACAAGTTTAGCAAGAAGCTGTCTCCCGTTGGCGGAGAAGTGACAGGAACCCAGCAGAAATCTCCTATGCCCAATAAGAAAGGATGGATTATTGAAGAGGTGATGGAGCTCCAAGGAGTTCTTCTTGGTGACTTCTTTACGGTTCGTATACAATTCCTTAATCTTCTTTCTCTCTGGAATTCTGGGTAAATTTGCTTGCTCCGCCTGTTGTGCTTGGAAAGTTCTTCCTTTCTTGTGCGTTGGATTATGACAGATTGTCTGCTTCCACACATCGCTTGGGAAGTGTAGTTGGCCGTGCCATTGCAAAACAGAACGAAAGGTTAAACTGGGACTAGGGGGTACAATCTAAATTTGAAACCACCTAGAGGAGATCAAGTCAAGAACATCTCTTTTTTCCCATGTGGGAAACATGCGCCAACTTTTTTTCTGCCTTATGTTCTTTATGCTAAACATGTTATTGTAACTACTTAATCCAGCTTGTCAGAGTCAAAGTCTGTTAGATGGAGTATTTTCAGCTTCTAAATTTTTGTTTCCTCAGAGTCAGCGATAAGAAAATATGAAAGAAAGAAAGAAGGCAAATGCTCCACTGTACTAAGCCAATATCGACTTGAGTGCATGCTTGTCATTTGGTCAATTAGTCAATGGCATGATATTCTGTGATCCAGTGCTGTAACATGGTCAAGGGGTAGCTATGTGGAGACAAAAAACAGCAGCAGGTCATTCCCAATGATATGAAAGATCAAACTTGCTGTCTAAATTTCCTTCACATCAACAGAAGAAGAGAAACACAGTAGCACATCTGACCTGCTCTCCTGTCTTGTGTTTTTTTGCAGCTCCACATAAAGTACCAGATCGAGGACCTCGCTCCAAAGCAAAGAGCAAGCAATGTCCAGGTCTTCCTGGGAATCGAGTGGTCAAAGAGCACGAGGCACCAGAAGCGAATCGAGAAGAACGTCTTTTCCAGTTCATCTGCTCGCCTCAAGGAGATGTTCAACCTGGCGTCGAGGGAGCTCTCACACGCCAGATAGGTGGAGGAGCAGCATGGGCTTTGACGTCTCTCACCCACCGTCCCTGTGCATAATGATACTACCAGATCAGTGACTGAACATTAACATTCCCTGACTGTACATGGAAAGGCCTGGCTTCAGATTGACATACAGCAACAACAACAACTGATTCTGATTCAGTGATTCATGTGTTGGAAGAAGAATAAAGTGGGCTGCTGTGGTCGAATTTTTTGCGAGCTCAGTGTGCCCATCCTCCATCAGTTTTGTTGTACGTAATCGATCAAACACCATAGCTGATGTCTGTAGCGTTTGGATAGTAACTGGTGTAATACCGCACATAGGTTTGTTCCAGCATAGCCATGAACGTTACTTGGGATATTATTATTACAGTACAAGGCAGGTACTATAGGATAGCTCAATAGACAACGATATAACTGTATGTTCTGCTTTTGCAGAGTTGTTGTCTCTGTTGTACTGGTATATGGATGGCCTCAGGCTCTGAATTGGATGATTCTTTGGTCGTAATAAGTGATGAACAAAGCTCTGAAGTTTACAGCATGATTAGTTCCGGCCTGAATCTGTTCATTCACGGCGGCGGTTCAGTTGAACGCCGATCAGAAAGAAGAGGGCGGCACTGAACTGTTATCCAGCCGGCGGAAGGAGACGTGACGTTGGCACCGAACCGAAACCGCCATTCCCGCCGCCAGAAGCAGAATCCCTGCTGCTGCTGAGCATGAAAGACCACCAGACCAGCGGCACCAGCCTAGGTCTTCCTGTTGTCCAACCCGAGCGAAGCTGGACAGTACTGGTGCGTGCGTGGGTCACGGCGTCGTCACGCCCATGCCCGGAGACGTCGCTGGTGCGGTGCCTGCCAATGCTGCCATTGATTTGCTTCGCTGGCCTCCAAGATCCAAGAAACCAACCGGCGACGTGCTCTCCATCACTGCATCTCTCCATCAGATAGATCATTCAGAATTCAGAAAGAAGAGAGGAGCACGCACGCACGGCATGTGAGCGGCCATAAAATAGGCGGTGGCTTTCAGCGGACGGCGGCGGCTTGTCTGCTGCCCGCCAACGCCAAGCCCTTTCGTCGTCTCTGTCACGCAGGTGCCCTTATCTATCTATAAATAAAGTAGAGAACAGAGGGAATTGCCGCGTCTCCCTCCTCGCCCAAAATATCAACGGTCGTCTCGCCTCGCCGCTAGAACATTCCTCCGTTTCTTACCCTTCCTTCCCCCAACAACTTTTTCTTGCCCTATAAACAACTTGATTACGCATAATATTCCACTACCTGTTCTTTGGCCTTTGCTCGGATCAGAAGGCAACTAATATCAGTTTCTTTTAGCTGGTAAACGGGCAGACTAATTTCTAATAAGTTAAACGAACAGGAAGTAGAACATACTAGCTACTATAATTAGTTCATATACGAGTAGAATATACTTGAATGAGTGAATAAACAAAGACAACAAAAATACATTTAAATAGCTTCGAAAAGGCAAAAAAGGATCAGCTTTGTTGCCAACATTTTTTTTGATCTCTTCTTCTCATCTCTTCGCATTTCTTGTTTCGCGATGAAAGGAAAGAAAAAGCCTGTACACAGACAGACAGACACTGCTGCGAGGTGCAGAGTGCTCCTACAGTACGCCTACTAACATCATCATCAGAGCACTCCACCAGTATTTACAGTACAGCACCAAACACGAGAACCAAGACGAGAAAACATGGAAAAAAAAATTAAAACGAAAGGTACTACTACTCCTAATTGAGAGCTAATCAGGTAACAGAGCCTCTCAATTCCTAGGCAGGCAGGCGGGCAGGGCCACGCCGATCTGACCGCCTGGAGTCTGGAGATCCGTCGATCTGTCTGTCTGGAACCGGACGAGGCGGCGGGGCGCCGCGACGGTCTTGTGGAGCTCGTCGTCGGCGGGAGGGAGGAGGCGGTGGCGGCAGAGCGGGCAGGTCGCGTGGTCGTAGTCGAGCCAGGTCTCGAGGCATGCGCGGTGGAAGAGGTGGCCGCAGGGGAGCCGGTTCACCACCGACTCCGGCTCGAACCGCACCAGGCACACGCGGCAGTCTCCTCCCCCTCCCGCGCCACAGCCGCCGCCGCGGCGCCGGCCGAAGCGCGACGGGCGGAACCTGCTCCGGAACCGGTCCGCGAGGGTGGGCCCCGCGGGCGTGACCCTCACCGCCGCCTGCTGCTGCTGCCGCTCCTCGGCCTCCCAATCCCACGACGACGGCGCGGCCACGCCCAGGAAGAGCAGCGCGCCGTGCACCAGGCCCGCCAGGATCGCGACGGACGCCGCCGCGTTGTAGAGCACGAAGCCCAGGAGGCTGTCCTTGGGCGCCGGCATGCTCGAGATGCCCATCCTCCTCGCGCGCCGCCGCCGACGATCCGCCTGTCCCGATCCGTTGGATTGGGCTGGGAAGAAGAGGATTTTGGGGGCGGCCCCGTTGATTTGGGGGTCGGAGAGGTGGGTGGGGGTGCTTCCGTGAGCGTGAGGGCAGAGGAGATTGGGATACTAGTGACGGGGACTTCAGTGGAAGGAGCTCGGCGGAGGTGGGGCGGGGCTGCTTATTTATAGGCGCCTTCCGGTTTTCCTGACGGTGAGTGGCGGTAAGTTGAAAGACGCTGCTAGGACGCCACACTTGTTACCGTGGCAGCAAGCAAGCACCGCGGCGCGCAAACCACTTGATGTGATTATTTTTGTTTCGCACTTCCTCCTGATAAATAAACTTTGAAGAACTTTTATAAATAAAACAATCTATGATTAAAAAAATGTTTTTATATATAATTTTAAATAAAATGAGTGGTCAAACTTGATGTAAAATCACTTATAATAGGAGCAAGGAGGTAGACGAATGATTTCGAAAGTTGCGAGGTTTGTTTTGTTCGGTTTTAAAGTTTATGTAAGAAAAATTAACTTTTGTGAAAGTTTAGCGAGGTAAAGCAGATTTTCTTTTCTTTTCTACAAATAGTAGTAGTAAAAAGACGAGACAGAAAAAATGGTCGAGATCATGCATTCACTACTGTAGTCGTTACACGATAAGATCGTGGCAGGGACTGAAGGAGACGAGGCACCGGCTAAAGGCCCAGCCGCAGCAGGAAACCACCATTTAAGCTGATGTAAATTGCTGATATTTAGTGAGCCGTCCGTGTCAGCGGACCGCGTTTCCCTTGGTTTTCCTTTCCCCAATTAGCTCCGTCGTCAGCAGTGCTAATTAACGAGCACGAATGCCATGGCCATCCACGTACGTTTGAGCCAGTTTGTTTGGAAGCTTCTTCTCCTCCTCCACCGACGGATGCGTGCGTGCCTACGTGCACGCGCTTGCCGCCGCCGGTGCACCGCTACACCACCAGTGTGACGAGAGTGACTGACACCGACGCATGGGGGTACACGTACACGTCCCACGCCGCCCCGTCAAACGCGTCCCGGATGCGCGACACGTGCGCCTCCACCGCTTGTCCCGTCTGCCGCAATGCCGCCACCTGTCCAGCTGATCCGTCGTCAGAAAGCCCGCCTCGTTTCGTCTCCAGCCAGCACGGAAGGAGGAGTGGAAACTGGAAAGCAACCCCATCATTGATGGAGCGAGCGAGCGGAAGAATGCTTTCTGCTGATTATATTAATGGCAGCTTAGGCAGAAGAAAATTCTATGATCATGGTCGCTTGAACTTATGAACCATCATGCAATTTTTTTTTTCTCTTTTTAGCTAGAAATTTAGCTCACAGATAATCTGGAAAGTTCAATAAAGCTTTTTACGATTTTTTTTTAATCCTGATTTTCAATATAAACGCGGCTCCTTAGCTTATCTTGCTTATGCTACAGTTCTTGTAACATTCGCCGCCGTGACACCTGCGAACTGGCTAAGGTTTAGTATTTAGTTAATTATATAAATTAATTAAGCAATCGGTCATGGTCTCATGGATGAATTGAATTCCTGAGGCCGAGACTAGGGAGTCTGGAACGCGCAATGCGTATGTATCTCAGCTGAGTCACTTCACTTGGCGACACTCTTTAATCTGGAGCCGTTTCTTTACACACAAAAAAAAAAAAATGGACCCGTCTCTCTATCAAAAGCATTTTCTACTTAATTTGGAGCTGTCTCTGTCAAAATCACTCCTACTTAGTTGAACGGTACAAGTTCGTGCAAGCTAGCTATATAGTCCTCAGATAGGAATCGTTTCTCAACTTAATAATTGTATTGGGAGCATCTTGTGCCCCATTAGAACCATTCCATTCCATTAAAGAGTTAGAAAGCGCTGGAGCTTTGATCCGATCCGATCCGATTCGATTCGACATTTTGTCGAGCCTAACCAGTTGGTCTCAGAACCGGCATGGAAATTGAGCTGATGAATTAGAGAATTGATCCGATGCGATTCGATTCGACAGAGTGGCGGTTCTTTTTGTCCTACACTAGACGTTCCTGAGCGACGGTTGTCTATAGATTTGACTGGTCAACTGTAGCATTCTGCATCCTCATGAAGGAACAACGCTCACGAATTCATCTGTATGGAACGGTTGACAGCTTGAGAGCACACCTGATGGTTCACGGAGAAAACCCTTCAAGTATGTTGGCAGATTGATCGTTCATGCGCTTTGTCAGCTCCAGCTCCAGCTCAGCACGTAGCTAGGAGTACAGCAGGTGTCTCTGTTGCTGCGGTCTGCCGTGGCGGCCGCCGGGCAGGGGTTCCCGGTCCCGGTCCCGGTCCCGGTCCCGGCCAGGCCACTTGTCGATCGCATGCACATGCAGTAAGTGTGCAAACGCACCTCGACCGCGCCTGGCCCCGCGCCAGTCCAGGGGGGCGAACCGACGGAACGGGACGAGGCGCGTCGAGCGGTGGTTGGTGGGCGTACAAGTTGCAGTGGATGGAGCCAAAAACACCGCAGGAGACCCTAGAGCCTCGCAGTCGCAGGTCGCAGCCTCCGGACGTGGAGCCGGCGTGGGCGCGTGACGTCCTGCGGGTGCAGATGGAGCCGGTGAGCCACTGATGATAACCTCGCCCTTGCGGCGTGGGCTCACGTGGGGCGGACCCAGCCACGGACCGGACCGGACCGGACGCTGGCCCTGGCTGCGGCGGCGCCCCACCCTCTGCATGCTGACACGGCAACCGCACGGGTGTCACAGGTGTGAATGGACGCCGATATGTGACCACTGACCAGTGGATGGATGCCTGTCTGCGGTCTCCCCCCTCGGGAACTACCGAAACGCGAGTTTTTGTTGCCGTCGCCTCGCCCCGCCCCGCCCCTGGATGCATGGAAAATCACTCACTCGGCGAAAACCAACGTTTGCAAATCCCCTCGATGCTCTTTAAGTCTAGTTCTTTTAACAATTTTATTTGAAGATAAAAAATATTATCGTATTTTCTACAAACTTAGTCAAAGTTGAGAAATCAAATATCGTGCACGCACCCCATAACGCTATTCTTTTTGGGACGGAGGGAGTACACCAGATCAGCCGAAGAAGCCATTTCTGATCCCCTTTTTTCTTGTTTGGATTTAGATGTAATCATTGTCCGTTGTGACCAATTCAGGGGCTCTGAGATGCATGTAGCCAGCCCTGTGCACAAATTAAGGCTTTATAACAGTGTTAGTTGATAGGCTGCTCTGAGGTGGGTCAGGCACAGCTGAACATGCTTACGTAAAACTGAACCTGCAGGCATCCGGTGATGAAAGCCTTCCATTCTTCCAATTACTACCAGTGAGCTTCCCAGGCTGAACAATCAGAAATGAAGATGTCATCTCGAGTTCAGATGTGACGAATAAACTGCTGCGTCATGGCTCAAAGTTGCTGGAAAGTGCTACTATGTTTCTTTGTCACCGCGCGCACCAACAATCTGTATAGCTTTCAGCTATGCACCAACAATCTGAAATAATAACTCTCTCGCGGTGTTACCCAAGTGGGCTGTAGTGGAGTAGAGGCCTACCCAACCAAGTCGGTGATGAATGGGCTTGTGCCTGTCTTTTGTCGGCCCAACCCAACGAACCATAACTCTCCCCCATTCACGCTCGTAGTCCTAGGAGCCGCCGCCGCCGCCGCCGCCGCTCGCGCACCAGAGTTGCGACTGCTGCCCGTGCCCGCGAGGCGCTCGTGCGTTCTCTCTCGGCCCCCTCTCGCTCTCCGACGACTGGTAGCCCGTCGCCATGGCCGCTGCCCGCGCCGCCCTCCGCCTGCAGCGCCAGAGCCTCGCCGCCAACACCTTTCTCTTCTCCGGCCATGGCCTCCGCTACCGCAAGCTCGAGGTCATCCTCACTACGGTAAGGCCTTCATCTATACCTTCGTAATCATTTCGACTGCGCCAACTCTGTTTTGGTTTATTAATTTATTAATACTACTGTGGTGCGTGAGCCAAGCGGTCGCTGTGGTTCGGTTCGATTCTAGCGTGATTTCCTCATCTTGTTCCAGTTGTTGTAGCGAGATTTCCTGATCTAGTTTCAGTTGTGCTGTACCGTGATGGTTGCAACTCTCGGCAAAAGAAAAATCTTACTGTTGTCGAGCCATTTCGTAATTTGTTTGTTACAACTGCGTGTTTATTTGATCAACGCTTTACAGTGAGAAAATATGGCCCCAATTGTTAGTTCTTCTTGTGTTAGGTAATTAGCTGTCTGGGGAAATAAGTTATTTTCTGTCTTTCATTCCTTCCTGTTTTATCCTGCAGACGATTGATAAGCTGGGGAAAACAGGGGATGTGGTCAAGGTGGCGCCTGGCCACTTCCGCAACCACCTTATGCCCAAGATGCTCGCTGTCCCGAACCTGGACAAATTCGCGATACTCGTCCGAGAGCAGCGCAAGGTAAGCTCTATTTCTTATATTAGTCCTTCAAATGCTACCGCAAGCATGTCTGTTAGGGTGCGTTGTCGCTGCAAACCATGAGGTTTAGTGTTTGACCAGGAACAAAATGTATAGCTGTTCGAATCTGTATTGCACACTAGTATCGTTTGCGCGCGCCTTGGCGCGCCCGTACGCAGGTGCGGTATGCATAGTGAAGAAGTTCGATGTTATTATCTATCTGGTTTTACTCATTGGTAATTATGCAAGGGAGAATGAAATAAAAACATACCAGAAGTGCATTAGTACATAGAAGGCGGAGACTGTTTTGTTCTCAGCTACATTGCTGAATATTACAACACATATGTTAAGAGAGAAGCACTGCAAGATAATTAGTGGAAAAGCAAGTATAGGTGGGTTGTATTACCTGGAACATTCTAGAAACAATAATTCACATAAACATCTTCATCCACTACTCCTTGACTTTTTTTTTGAATGTTTATTTTCATTAATCATTGGGGACAGCCAAATCGCTGGTCACCAAATCCTCGACGAAATGAGATACAGACTCCCAAGCGACTAACTCATCACCAAGATATTTAGAACCATGAGCCGCAAAAGCATCAGCAACTCTATTAAAAAGTCTAGGACATAATTCGATTCTAGCTTCTATAAATTAAGACATCAGTAACATCCTCAATTCGGTGATAACACCGCTCATTGCTAAAAGCTTATAATCGTCTCCCTCAACAGCTACGTTGATAGAAGCATCAACCTCCTATACAATTCTTTGCATGCCTAACTGTGCTGCAACTTTGAGTCCAGCTAGACATCCTAGAAGTTCATCATGGAAGGCATCTAGCAATGCAATTTCTCTCATCGACCCTATCAAGATCAGCACCCCACTTTCATCTCGAATTATAGATCCCCATCCACCTGAGCCTGTGTTTGAATCGAATGAGCCATCCAAAACCTAGAACGAAGGTTAATCCCAACATCCATCAGGTAAGGCATAGTAGATGGACGAAATTCTTAAGGTCCTGTTCGGTTAGCTAGGAATATGGTCATGAATTCGTAAGGCTATGCAAATTAGGAAAACATTTCTGGTGGGAATTGGTCTAGGTTATCATTGCACCTCAACCGAACGATGCCGAGGTTTTTTTATTGGAAAAAGGAGGGGGCCTAAAATCTATTAAAAAGTCTGGAAGAGAAGAACTAATAGGGGTAAAAACGACATAACCTGGCCTGCTCAACCACTTCTGCTGGCCACTGATTCATGAGCACCTAGCACTCTGTTGTTCCAGCACCATGTGGAAACCTGCATAGAGCATCGGAACTGAGATGGATTGGCAAGTGAATAAAAAACAATAGAGAAGTTTGGCAAAAATGCCAACAATCTGGAATATGAAGCAAAGAGGCTCGTGAGTATAGTTGAATGAAAATTTCACTGCGCTGAAGCTGTACAAAGTAACATCCATAAATTGAACTGGAATTAAATACGATGTTGCCTAGCAAATAATTTTGTGAGCTAGATTGTATAATTCCTACAACTTACAATTACCAGGAAACCAAGGTCGGTTATAGAAAACAATGGCTAATAATCTTAGTTCTATTGTATTGAAGTGTTTCTGAATCTTGCATCACCAAAAAAGAAAAGGAAGTATGCCTGAATCTTGCATAAAAAAGTGATGTCTGAATCTTGCTTAAAAAAGAATTATGTCTGAATCTTCATGAATAATATAGCACCGAGAAACGTGACAGGCGCATTAGGAAATTCCAAAATGCAACAACAAGCGGCACTACATAGAGCTGTTGAAGAGATTTTCTCACGGAGCATATTATGACAAAAAAATGGCAAAATAAATTCATAAATATAGAAAACGAAATGAAGGAATCAGAGAAACAGATACCCAGGGATGCAGAGCCACTCTTGCTGACAAGAGCCTAAGAAAAAATCCTGATCCCAACGATGAAATCAGAAAGGCGAAGATTATGTCTGAGGTTCATCCATGAACAATGAGAATAGGACCTGGTGAGTGCAGGAGAATGTGCAAGATAAGAAAGCACTGCCCACCTGAACCAGACTTATAAATTAGCCAAAATAGCACCCAATGACTGCAGAAGAATATGAAACATAAGCAAAGTGCATGTCATCAAAATATAAGAGGTACTATAACAACGTTGGGCAATGCTAATGGTGACGGTAAAATAAGTTGTGCAGGGATTGGTCTTCATTTCATTTCATGTGGAATCATGGACACTTAACTGTCTAAGTAACACCTGGGCATGTGAAAATGTATAGACATTAGTACAGGCAGCAACTGGATGTTACTCAGGAATAGAAATATCAGTGAATCCTAATATCAATTGATTCAGGTAGCAACCGGATGCTACTCAGAAGTGGAAATAGTTGTGAATCCTATTTGGTCACCTACTGGTTGAGGTGGACGAAAATGACCTGGCCATAATCAATCGAGCAATGCTTTCAGCCAATCTGTAAGGCATTGTCTGAAAGGATATCTTTGTTGCAGATATCTTTTTAGTGTAAGAACCTTTGCGCCACGAAAGCATGTAGATCGTCATATGTCAATGGTATCTAGAATTATAGCCAGATATGAACTATAAATATCTATGCTTTTGGACCACATTGTATATGTTGTATTAGTTGAAATATACAATACATAGAATAAAAAATTATAAAGAGACTATATTTGGATAAATCAAAGGTACTGAACGTATAGGAAGCAATGAACTAACTGCGATGCATGATCCATATGTAGAGGAACCATCTGTTATGTTGTGGGAAGGCGTTATGAAGATCGATGCCCAAAAACACATGGCCAGCTGAAAACCTAAATCAAAAGCACAAAAACCACCCTGTCCTACATAGATGTATGAAATCACAAATGCAGAACCATATGATTGTATGGTGAATAGATAGGTACCAAAAGTTTTGAGAAATCAGCCCCCTTCTGAGCCTTGTAGGAGGTGTCTGCATGTTGCTTTTTGGTTGAATCGTCATCTTCATCTTTTGAAGAACCCATCCAAGACAGGAGGCTTCTCTTAGACTGAATATTTTAATCTGCAATCCTAAATGGTTTCAGTTCAGATTGGACAATACTATGCACACAGAACAGCATCCATGTACACCCCGATAGTTTTTAAGGAAATTAAAAGACAAAATTAATACATCTATAAACTTTAAACTTGCAATTAGATCATATCCAATTATAGATAGCCAAATATCTTAGTCAGGTTTTGGGTGCTCGGATTGGCACAGCAGGAAGAGACACGAAGGGGCCGGCATACCTGGGTGCTTGTTGCAGGGTACGGCAGTGACGAAGAACTGGGCACAACAGCGGCGGTGGCGGCGTGACGCCTGCACGCCATCGTCCCATTCACGCTGATGGGCCGCCAAACCCTAGGGCAGCCCGGCCACGCCGGGCCAGGGCTGTCCGTCCAGGTTCACGTGCCGGCAAGCCGCGCCGGCGAGCATCGGCAGGGCCGCTCAGCCGCGGCACGCCTGGGGGACGACGACTGCTGCCATCCGCCGCAGCTGCGCAACAACCAGTGGGGCCGACATTGGCCTGCCCGTGGCAAGGGAAGGGGCGAGGAGGAAGAGGAGGAGAAGGAGGGGGGCGCCGCCGCCGCGCCGAGGGCTGACCACCGCCGAGGCCGCCTTGCGCCGTCGCCACCACACCCCGGGCCACCACGCCGGCGCGCTAGGGACCACCACGCCGCCATGGAGGGGAGGAGGAGTAGGGCAGCTACTGCCGCAGCCGCGCCCGGCGGTGGCCGTGGCCCTTTCCATCGGCACGGGGAGGAGGAAGGAGAGAGGGTCGCGGTGAAAATGACGGAGCCCAGATCGGGTAGAAGCCGAGGTAGATATTTAGAGCAGAAAACGTGAAGCTGAAGCCAGATTCCAAGGTGAGCTGCATTACAGAGAGCGAGAAGCAGGATGTATCTTACAACAACGAGAGGCTAACTCTGTTGAAATCCGCTGCAGTAAATCTTGACCGTAAATTCCTAAATGTAACGGAGGGGTAAATTTCTGGGTAACGTGGAGGGTGGTTCTTTCGGAGAAGCCACCGCACTCTGTTGGTTTTAATTGGACTATGCACAGACTGTTCATGCAACATTCCCTGACAGTTGTTTCCTATGGCGATCTGACAAGTAGCCTAATAATTTGTTCATACTTGGTACAATCCACATTGAACGCATTGAAAGCATTGTGGTGCACTGGTGTCTCTACTTCATTCCTGGTTCCTACTCAAGTTTGCTACTTGCAGCCCCTTTCATCTGCAACCTTATAAGGTGTTGTTTTTTTAATCAGCTCTATCAACGTGAAGAGGAAGTCGTGGTGAAACAAGTCACAAAGGAAGATGACGATGCCCGGGTAGGTTGTACAGCTCAAAAGTTACAAATATTTTCTGACCTGCTTTATTGATAGAGCCCATAGTTGAAAACTTTGATTGCATCAACTGTTTATTTCTATCCAAGACCAGTTACCAGTTAGACAGTTAACATACCTCCAGTCGATTTTTCTGTTTTAGTCTAAGTTTGCTTTGATGTTGTCTACTGCATTAAGATACTGGGCTCTCACAGGTCTTCATTGTCATAACAGCAGAGAAGTCAGCATAGAAATGTACCTTTTTTTTTTAAAAAAAAAGAAACATGAAAATGTATGGGTTTCTGTTTTCTGAAAGTAATATTTTTGGACTTCTGTATTGAGAAGAATTATGACCATAGGCTCAATTTGTTTTCATGCTTGTCCAACTTATCTAATATATAAAATAGTGAATGATTGACTTGGAAATCTACTCTTTTCTCTGTACCTGCTAGTCTCTGTTTTTATCATGCTGCATAATTTATTTATTGTTTTAGAAGAATACAGCCACCACTGTTCTTCTGTGGCCTAATATAAGCTCAACAGCTTCTTTCTGGCTCTCAAAAATGCAATGTGCTTACTTCTGTGTTATAAATTAAAGCCCCTTTGCTTACTATAATCAACGTTTTCTTAACTGTAAGATCAAATTCTGGATAAGTTTAGACCTAAAAATTTCTGATCCTGCTTGAAGGCTGATATTGTGTGCTTTCCCCTGCCATATACTTCCTCTTCTTCTCTTCTGATGGTATTCCCCTTTTCTTACTGTAATCAACGTTTTCTTAACTGTAAGATCAAATTTTGGATAAGTTTAGATCTAAAATTTTTCGATTCTGCTTGAAGGCTGATTTTTTTTTTTTGAAGCAAGAAGGCTGATATTGTGTGTTTTCTCCTGCCATATACTTCCTCTTCTTTTCTGATGTGATTTACCTGTCAATTACCATTTCAACAGCTACAGGAAGAAAGACTGAAGCAGTACCAAGCAGCAGCAAAGCGGTTAGATAATGCACTCTTGGTTAGTCTGCTACCACTAAAAGTGGAAAGTTTACTGAACTATTTTGTTTTCATGTTTTCATCATTTCGTGTAGTGTGCATTCGCATGTTCCATTTACTGATAAAGTTTAGCCATGGAAGTATTGATCATCTCTGATATTGGTAGGTGTTGAGGAGGTTCATCTCGACTGGAAATGAGCTGCGTACTCCTGTAACAAAACAGGAAATTGTTTCCGAGGTACCTTTGAAGTTCTAAATACCCCATGTACCATCCCTAAATTTCAGCTTTCCCATGACCTGTCTACTTCACCTACAGGTGGAAAGGCAACTCAACATCTCCATCCATCCAGAGAATCTGCACCTGCAGTCACCTTTAGCGTCGCTTGGTGAATTTGAGCTGCCCCTCCGGTTACCTCATGACATACCACGACCAGAAGGTAAGCTCCAGTGGACACTGAAGGTTAAGATCAGGAGAAAATAAGCGCAGAAACTGGGGAAATTTCTTTTGCTCCCACAATCTGGCGCATGATACCCAGCCACTGTAGCCTCGTGGAATAGGTTTCCATTGTCTGAAAGTGGGGTGCTTGCTGGTTTTTGCTGTTCGAACACCTTGCCCGTGAGGCACATGAACAATAATGACTTGTTGAGCATATGTGGCAAATCCATGGGCAATAAAGCTATCTATAAGGTTGTCTTATATTATGTGGAATTATAGTTGGTGCTGTATTGTTTTTGAGTTTTAAATTAGAATTCTAAATTGGATTTGAAATGTTGTTGAACTGTGTATGTGACTGAATCACAAAAGTTGAAATGAGCCTCACAATCGATCTCGATCAACACTATGAAACCACAGCTGAAATTCTGGAAGCAAATCAAAAGTAGCGCATGGATGGTTGTGCTAGCTGTTCAGATAAAGACTACATATGCAGCTGCTTGCAATTGCATTGCACCACCGATGATTCCATCGGTAGCGACAAGACGACGAGTGGATCTCCAGCACCGTGTCGCTTCGGCTTCTTGTAGTCGTCGTGTCCCACCTTGCGTCTGTGTCCCTCCGCGGCGCTCTTTTTCCTCGCCATCCTCTCCCGCCGCTCCGGCATACCATCTCATCACCATGCAACATGCTGCCTGGCAGGCGGCGGAGCAACGACGTCATCGTCACCGCTGCCCGCCGCCGTCTTCTATGAATGGAGCCGGATCAGCCAGTGCTGACAGCGGCTCAATGGGATCGTCGTCGTCCACGTCGACAAAGCACAAGCACCTGCTGGCTCATCCGGAGAATACGCTGCCAGTGCCAGGCCAGCACGCACCTGCGAAGCTACGTTCACCAACTCGTGTCGACCGGAAGTCCGAAAACGACGGTTTGCAGCGAAGCTACGTCAATATCTGTCTACTTTAGAGTTTAATTATGTGACCAATTTGTAATTTTTGAAAAGCATACTACTGGAGCAATTTTTGCAAAAGGAGATATTTCAATGGAAACGAGAATAATGATGGAGATATTTCAAAAACACAAGAAGAGATGGCGCTGCATCAAATCCAAACCAGCATACTAGCCATCTCTCTTGGCGGTGTTTCACCAGGGCCTGTCCACATCCACGGCTGACTACGACACTGGGCTGGTACACTGGCTTCCACAGCTCGTCGACGTCGTGCTCCGCCACCAGCCGGCAGCGCGTTGAGCTCCACGCGTTGTGGGAAAATCAAACAAGAATACCAACGGGCTGTGGGAATCGAATCAGCCTACTTGGGCTGGGCTCTCGTTGTGTGGGTGTTGTGCGAAGGCCCGTGGGTTTGGGTCCCTCTCAACATCACGAGAGGCCATAGAGGACGACGGTGATGGTGACGATGGCCCGCGTCGCCCTCCTCGTGGGTCGGAAGTTGGATTAGCTTGTCGAGTACTCCCTCCGTCCTAAAACGCGTTGTTCTCGTTTCTGGATAAGTCAATATTTTTAAAATATTGATAATTATATATTAAAATATATAAATATTTATGTTAAGTAATTAGTATCATCGGAAAGATTTTAAAGTCTAGTTTTTTAACATATTATTTAAAAATAAAAATATTACATGTATTTTTTATAAATTTATTCAAAGTTGAGAAAATTTGACCGGCACGTATCCCATAGTGTCATTCGTTTTGGGACAAAGGGAGTCGAGTAATACTGTATACTTAGACTAATTGTCATCTTCCCGCCGTAGCCAATTGCGTGCCTCTTCCTTATACTAGATACTTTATTGGCGGTGGCAGCATCTACAAGCAAATTCATTATGGGCGTGTTGGATGTTCATGTATTTGCTTCGATCCACATGTGTTGAGGTGTATTTAAACTAACTTCTATTTCAATCCACTGTAACACACGGGGTTTGAAGAAGGTACATGTGCATCCAAATAAGGCTTAACGTGGTTTTTTTAAAACTGTATAGTTATTTTATTGTTTCATAGATATTTAATTACATGACTCATAGAATTAGTAATCATGTCAAAAGGTGGAACTCACTTCTTCTCTATCTTCTTAAAGACGTTGTCATATCGTCAAAAATGACTATGTGACAACCAATTAATATTCGAGCTTTGCTCCAATGGCCCCCTTTAAAAATATCTTTACAAATCTTAAGGCAACGGGCTAATTCACAGTGGGAATGCAGCGCGGCGAAGGAGTCGTCGTCCGCTTGGTCTGCCGCCGCCGTTCGCCCACACTACAGGACCATGGCCATACGGAGGATGCGCGGCACAAGGAACACACCGTGGTGGCTGGTGCCACCTCCGTCTGCCCTCTCGAGTAGCCGTAGGGCTGGGGTTGGGTTCGACATGGGTACGGGCTAGTCCAGATCCAAATAAAATTAATTATGATTAATTACCTTGATGCTTTAAGATCCATGCAACATTTTTAAAGGGGACCACCAGAGCAAATGAAACTAATATGAAAATCCCACTGAAACTGGTATAATTAAGAAAACGAGATGTAAAGGTAACAATATTACTAACTCTATTATGCAGTAATATACTCATCCATGCTTGCAAAGATAACTCTACCTTCTCAAACATATAACTAATGCCCTTTCACTAACGATCACCTAGCTCTTAGGGCATGTTTGGATAAACTAGGACTGTGAACTGATAAACCAACAACTAGTTAAGTTTTAGATTAGTTATTAGTCCATTTATCTGTTTGAATCCTCGTGAGACCAGTTAACTAGTTGTTAGTGCACAGGATCCAAACAATCTCTTCGACTGATGACGAAGAATGAAGGACCAAGCTAATCACCCAACCTTGTACAACGACTACTCATGACACGTACTCTAATCTTCACGTTGAGTTGAGAGTTTTTAATCAAGATCCTAAGAATAATAACAATTCACAATGTAGTACTTTAATCTAGAATGTAACAGCTCAAGCTGACCAGCCCGACAGGAGAGAGACGTCGTGGTACGCGAGCTCTGCCTCTGCTGCGTCATTTTCGCTGGCGTAACGGCGCTCACGGCATCGATGACCCATCAGTGAAACATCTGTTTTTGTCTCTTGCATGCTGTGTACCTCTTTCTCTTGTTGTTGTGATTGATAATGAATATCAGTGAAGAAACCTCTCTCTGTTGTTTTGAATGATCCTTTTTTTTTTATCTCTGTTGTTTTGATACGTGTTAGTTGATTTCGCCGGGCGAGGCGAGGCCGCCGCGTCATTTTGCTGGCGTCCGCATCCGCATGATGCATCGACAGACACGACCAACCAGAAGGACGCTGAAGGACTATTATATTCATTAAAGAATGCAATGCATTTAGCAATATTAGCGCGGCCGCCGCATGCTTAAAATGATGCACGCGTCGAGGACGACGACGTCGCAGGGAGGTGCAGCGTACGGGGTCTCATTCCGCTCATGGTTTCATTCCCCTCAAAACAACAAGGTCTTAGTCTCTTAGACAAGCATATACGTACTGCAAGATCTTCATTTTTTAAAAAACTAAGCTCGCGTTCAGTAGGTACTCGTCTCCTAAACACATCTTTGAGACGTCTTTTTTTTATAAAAATATTTATCAAAAAAATAATATATTTATACTTATATAAAAGTATTTTTCAAGACAAATCCATTCATATATTTTTTATATTTTTAAACTCAATAACTTAAAATTTATTCATCATTTATACTTTCAAGGTTTGACTCAAAAGCTTGTCTAAACAACTTGTTTTGTGGGTACGGAGGGAGTAAATACTTAACCGATTTAATTATTTGTCTTTATGTCTGGTCTCTTCCTTTGTTCATTGCCAATACAATGCGCCAGTGCACTAGCTAGTGAACATAATATTTATAGACTATCAAACATGTCCCTGTGTTACACACGTACATGTGTTCCTAACAACCTGTGGTTAGGAGTCTATGTGTGTTCCTAGCAACCAGTGCTTGGGAGATTTATTTACTTAATGATCCTGTCATACGTTTCAATTCATCGTAGGATCAAATCGTGTACTGTTCTAATTGGCATATATATAGGTATGCAAGCCTCAGAGATTTGTCCAATAATAATCACGTCATGCATTTGTTTGGAATCGGACTTTGCCTAAATTAGAGAGCATCTCCATCCACACCCCTACTTGACCCACAACTACTGATTTAGGTAGTCGGGAGAAAAACACACAACAACTCTAGTCTAGTGTCTATATATATTGCAATGGTTTTCTCATAGAATTAAACCACATGAGACTTGCGCGAGAGAGAAGTGACAAGGCAGCAGTAGTGTTAGGGAAAATATCTCCATATGCATCTCGACCCACACAACATAAGCACCGTGGCTTGGCAGCGGGTCTGCTAAGAAGAATGGGGTCCACGCCTGCTGAAAGCCGGACTAGGGACGGCGCAAGCTACGCCCGATGGCTAAAATAGGACAAAGTCACCCAATAACAACACCCTTTAAATGACGAGAAGATCTATGATTCACCCAACCATCCCTCTAGGAGAAGATCGGGTGAATACAGGCTTGTTCCCCGTGCGGAGGAAGCCTGACGATCCTCGGCTACTGTGTTGAGTACGGTGCCTGAGCACATGACAGTGGAGGACACCACACGAAATGCGGCTACTAGCCGAGCATCCTATGTCCTACGACGCTAGATGTTGCGACTAGCTGTGCCTTGTCCCCGGCACAACGATGTGCAACAAAGGGAGAAACCGTGGCCGCCATGGTTCCATGGAGGAGCCGTCGCCGCAAAGGAAGTCAGAGTCGACAACCACCTGAAGATGTCAACTTCTAATCCAAGATTACCCTTCAGATATAAAAGGGGAAGCCTTGGCCTCACTTGGAGGGACTGGATGAACTATCCTTCTGTTCATTTAGCACGTGCACACACACACACGCGCGCGCATACTCACATGTACATACGAACATCAACACTCTTTAACATTCCACTCCACGATTCATAAAGAGTCGGGCCTTCCTTAGAGGCTCTCTCCCGACCATGTCTTGGACACCTTACTACAAGCTCAATACACTCAAGAGTGGGCAATACACGAGCCCGCGACTGGATGTAGGGACATTTTGCCTGAACCAGGATAAACCCGCTTGTGCCCTCCTTAGCTCTACCATCTGTTTGCCTAAACACGCTCCATGAAGAATTACTATCACCTTGAATTCGAAACACCGACAGTTGGCGTGCCGGGTAGGGGATCTAGCGTGTTTGATCGTCATCATTAGGCTTTAGATGGCTTGCAACGACTTCGCATGGTTTCTCGAGGCGTGTGTGCACTTCGGGAGCCTGAATTTCATTGTCGCCCAAGAAGGGGATTTGGTCGTCGTTGGAGTGCTGACACTCTCTTGTCGTCACCGCCATCCACTGCCTCCCCTCCGCATCTGGGCACATGCACGCGGTGAGGCTGCCGTTGCCACCAAGAACGGGGATGGCCTTTGATGGCGCCCAGTCCGGGGCACGGCTTCTTCCGCGCCACCTCCAGCTCCAACATCGAAGACGGCCACCGACGACAGCGTCACAATGGTTGCCCAGCCCGAGAGGGCCTCCACCTCTGCCTCCTTTAAGATGGTGGCTGTCGATGAAACCTCGTCGGCAGTCTACCACGGGATACCCCGAGGTAGTAGATTGCGGTGAGAGCGCGCTAAGACCTATGATCTAGATGTGAGACACAAGATGAACACCAAGGTTTATCCAGGTTCAGGCTGCTCAAAAGCGTAATACCCTACGTCCTGTGTCTCTGCTGCTGGATTGATGAGCACCGAAGTACAAGAGATCCGACCAGATGAGATCAGATCCGATGAAAGAGAAAGGAGGTCCTCTTCTAGGGGGGTCCTTGCCCGCCTTATATAGTGGGAGGGCAAGGTTACATATCTAGGGTTTCCCCTATGGTCAGTTACATTGCACTGTATCCTTAGAGTACACGAACAAATCTAACCGACTAAGACTTCTTGCATGCTAAGTAGTCTTCAGCACCCGTGCGGCCCACCGACCTGATCGGTAGCGGACCACGGGCTCTGTCTTGTCGTTCAGCCCATTGATCAGGATGATGATGGACCAACCTTCGTCTTGTGGTCTGGGCCGTCTGGACCGAGCAGCCCAAAGTCTAGCTGCGAGGGTATACAGGGTCTATACCCCCACAGTGGTCCTGGCACCTAGCTCACAGCCGAGAGGTTGACATGAGGAGGATGTGCTGCTAGTCCTCATCGTGGATGTCATGGAGAGCAAGACGATGCCTACGAGGACCAATAAGATGATGTTGGTGGAGCTGTGCGGGCGTCCTCTCCGCCATCGACTAGTGCAAGCAGTAACCTCAACGCCTTCCTCATCCACTGTCTGCCCCTGCTTTGATCCCGTCATCCACCCTGTTGCCACATGCTGCCCCCTTCCATCATGGGGGTAGCACAGCGAGACGACCAAGGCTCGTCGTTGGGCGGATGGCAATCCTCCTCGACGGCCTCGATGCGAAGATGATGCCAACCTCCATGACACCCTACCTATATGCATTCGTCAGGAGTCATTGCTGCCGAGAAGGCCCACGCTGTCTACGACATCTCGTGGCTCAGACGACAACAACGGGCCATGGTAGTTCAGTCGGGTGTTGCTAGGGCACTAGTTGAAAAGAGGATGAAGCGCTGTCAGCCATGCGCATAGTTGGTGCACGGCATGCTGGCTCGGCCTGCGGAGGGTTGCATCCCGGCACATTAGCGCCTCAGACATCGCAGACGGGTCTTAGCCCTAACACTGATGGGTGCCAAGAGATCTTACATCGATAGGAGATGAGAGGGGCAGCCAGCAAGTCATCGACCATCGAGGCGCATCCTAGCCGGTCTTCACGGTAGGTACCTCAACTACCAATCTTTCGTGCATTAGGTGGCAACCTGCATGTTGCCCCAACAATGTCTGCTATGCAGGGGCTTTCGACACATCGCATGTGACTACAAGCAGCCAAGGCGTGTGGGCTCTAGTAGCTTGAGCAATGCTCGTGACACAGATCACTCTGAGGGGCTAGTGGACCTCACCCATTCGCAAGACCATGGTGGAGCCAAATCGGGCACCACTAGTCCTACCACCGGTGGTCACCGACAACAAAGACAGAGGCATCTTAGGCAGTCACTAACAACGCCATGGCCTTGGTCATTGAGCTTGCAGGCTACTTCCCTAGGCCAGACCCTCTGGCAGTGGGTTGCACGCATGCGAGGGGCCTCCTGGGTGGGTTGACCCTATGTTGGAAGAGCTTCCTGCCTCGCTCGTCATGGGCTCCACAGCTGGAGCACCAATGCCTGGGCACTCAACCACTTCAGTGTCAGCCCCTCAAGAAGTGGACGCATTTGCTCTACAGATGATAGATTCATCTCCATTATCGCTGGTGCTTCATGTGCCACCAGATCCGCCTACCAACGACGACACGACACCCACACCACACGAGGCTGCTCATTGTCTTGCTCGCTTCACCGAGGAGGTGCGGATCGAGCGACCACCGTCTTTGATTGCTAGCCTCCCATAGCACGCGGTGCCGATCAGGCGGCATCCCCTGCTAAAAAGGACTACACGGATTGATGTTGTCGCATGTACTGACGTTGAGGCAAGGCGAGGTATTGCTCAACATGAGGATAGACTTTTGAAAGGTCCCTATATGATTTTGGCAATTGAGTGACAACTTTAGGTTGGACTAATGTGGATTATGTGAGATACATAGAAAATTAATCTATAGGTGAATGTGAAATGGAGGAGCTTAATTACATATGTGACATGACATGGAGTCATGTGACCGAGATGGAGAAGATCAAGATGATGCTTGGCTCGATGGACCGGTGGATGTGTGAAGGGCAAGTCAAGGCTTTGAAGCGATGGACTATGAGACGGTGAAGCTTGAGCAAGACTTAGCACCGATGGACTACGAGACGGTGAAGAGCAAGGGAGGTCAAGATTGATGGACCAAGAAGGTTGCATGATGATATGAAGTGGATCATATCATTTGGTGATAGTGTTGGTGCATGTGTTGCATTGGCACATTGAAGGAAGATGGTGGAAACAGAAATGCGCAAGACAAAGGTATAATCTAGGGCATTTCATTTCACCGGTCATGAGGCGTGTAGAGAAGTTGATGACCAAATTTAAGATTGATAGTCGTACTATCAAGAGGGGCAAACTTGTTTGCATATCGGTCATCTAGTGCCACTTGAGTGATCTACCTTTATGACTTGCTAGGATCGAGTGGCGTTGTGAGAGCAAGAGAAAATCCTTTGAAAGTGATTATGAAAATGCTAACACACATGCACATGGGGATGTACACTCGGTGGTGTTGGCACATTTGCAAAGAAGAAGGAGTTGGAGATGTTTCCGCGAACTCTTGAGTTGGAAAAGAGAGATGATGGTTCTTGGATTGGAAAACTGCTTTGATCCTTTCTGATATAGATCAAGAATATTTGTGGGTTGTGTAGTCCTCTGAGTAAGCTTTCCAACGAGTCCAAGATCATCAAAAACGGAGTTCGGAGCTAAGAGATATGTCCATTTTAGTGTGGGGTAGTCTGCTGCTCTGTAGAGCGCAGGATGCTGAGCGCTGGATGCGTCCATACTATGTGTTGAAAGGAGCGCCGGACGCGTCCAGACACCCCCGGACATGACTCAGAGAGGTCGTGCAGTCGGGCAGAGCACCGGACACGCGGTGGCCGCGTCTGGAGGTGTGCGTAGGACGCGTCCTGAGGTGTAACATCTAGTTTTCTTCAGTTTCACGAAATGAACACGCCGGACGCTGCATAATAACTCGCGAGTGTCCGGAGAAGGGCGCAGGATGCGTCCACAACCCAAGTTTGAATTTGCTTGTCTCCCGCATGGAATTTACACCATAGGACGTGTCCTGCGGTGAGCCTTTGACGCATCCGGAGCTTGCATTTGAACTCCCGCGCAATAACTCAATGCTACGAATGCCGGGGCTGGGCGTCCGGCGCTAGGCGTAGGACGCGTCTGGACAGGTCCCTTTCAGCTGGCCTGAGGCATAACGGTTTGATTTCATGGGCAACTGCTAGTTTTGTCCCTTAGGCTTATAAATAGGCCTTTGGCCAGTGTTGGTCGGGAGGGGAGCACACTTTGGCCTTGGTGGCTTGTGTGGTAGTTCTTGGGAGCCCTCTAACTCATGCTTGATAGTGTTCATCCGATCGAGTGAGAGAGTGATTCTAGTGCGTTGCATTGAGAGATTGCATCAAGTAGCACTAGGTGTTCGTGTTGCAAGCCGGTGTGCTTGTTACTCTTGGAGGTTGCCATCTCCTAGACGGCTTGGTGGCAAGAGACTCCATCGAAGCACGTAAGGAGATTATGTGGTGCTTCGGAGAAGAGATTGTGAGGGGTTCTTGAGCCTTTCTCGCGGGAGTTGCAAATTGGCTACTCTAGTTGAACTCGTGGCTTGGAGGATCCTCATCTTGTGTTGGTTCATCACACCCGAGGCTGTGGGTTTGGCTTGGTGATGCCATTTAGCGAGTGAATCTCCAAGTGGGTGAAGGGCCACAACAGGACGTAGCTTGGTGGCATCCAAGTAAACCTGGTGAAAAATCACTGTGTCATCTTGTTCCACACTTCATGGTGGTTTGCATCTCCTTTCATAAGCTTGTATTTACATTCATATATATTGTGCTTGTGTTTTTGCTCTTGCAATTAGTTGGCTTGTGTAGCTATTTAGTTGCCTTCTAGCTTGTGTAGCTTAGAAGTATCTCTTGTGTGGCTAATTAGCTTGTGTAGTCTAATTAGTTGCTTTGCTTGGCTTGTGTAGTTAAGTAAGGTTGAGCTCTTGGGTTCAGTTTGTGTAACCTTATCCTTGAGTATTAAGTGAGCTTAGGTTGGCTTTGTGCTTTGCTTATTAGAATTATGTAGGTGCTCCCTTGTTTGCTAGAGTACTAGTTGCTTAGGTTTGTGTGACCTTACAAGCTAGACTTGTTTAGAAGAGCACTAGCTAGGCACCTTGCTTTCTTGTTTAGGATATTTTACAAGGTGCGTTTAGAGTCATAGTTAGAGGGTTAAATTCTTGATTAGACCAATAGTTTTAATTCCGTATTTGTTTCGGTTAGCCGATGCAATTAGTTTTAGAAAGGACTATTCACCCCCTCTAGTCCGTCATCTCGATCTTTCACGTGGTATCAGAGCCAAGTCTCTCATTTGTGGTCTTCACTGACCCGGGAGGATGGCAGCTAAGGGGATAGATGTTAGGTGTACTTGTGACACACATATTTTTGATGGCACACACTTTGCACGGTAGAAACACCATATGCTTGATCATTTTCATGCCTCGGGACCTAAGGTTTGGTGGGTTGTCATGAATGGTCTCACCTTCATGATGGACCATAAGAATCTCACTAAAGCTCAAAAGGCTCTCTTTGATCTTGATGCAAGTGCACTCTAGTGTATTCTTTGAGCTTTGATGTGTATGAGAAGGTGAACTCTAGTGTATCCGCACATGTGATGTGGGAGTCCATCAAGCACACCTATGACGATGCCTCCACATGGGATGATGGCAAGTACAAGGAGGATGAGCCAAAGGAGGTGTCACATGAGGATGTTGAGCATGACCACAACAAGGTTGTTGTGGAGGATTGCTCCCCCTCATGGTCAAGTGAATAAGATGACTGATCTACCACAAGTTCACTTGACAAGATGGATAGTGATGCCTCAAGTGATGCAAGTGATGTTTCTACCCCAAGCACACTTGATGGTGATGATGGTTCATGCTCCAATGATGATGCTACTGCAAGCCCATCCACTACGTCACATTGCTTCATGTCACAAGGTGACACCAAGGTATCAAGTTGCAATGTGATTGATCATGCTTCCTATGATGAGCTTATTAGTAGACTTGATAGCATGACCATGTCTTTAGCAAATGAGAAAGCTAAAACAATAAAATTGGAAAAAGAAAACTCATTTTGAAAGACAACATGTGAACAACAAAAGCATCTACTTTATGTTAATACTTGTTCACATGATGTGCTAAAATTGGCTCATGAGGAACTTAGTGTTGCTCATGATAACTTGTTACAAGAGCATGCTTTTCTCACTAAGATGATTTCCAATGAAGAATCTAAAACTAGTGAGAGCTCATCACATGGGTCAAATGGTCAATCATAGATTGTTGCTAACCCTTGTGATGTAGGAAAGAAGCATGTATCCACTTATGATGATTTACTTGATATGCCATGTTCTTCTCAATTAGATGCTTGTTCTACTTCTATGTCTTGTGAGACTAACCTTTTGAAGGAGAACAATGAGCTTCATGAACAAGTGAAAAATTTGACTAACAAGTTAGAGAGGTGTTACAACTCTCAAGTCACCTTTGAGCACATGATGAAGAACAAAAGAAGCTATGGTCACAAGAGTGGCATTGGCTTCAAAAAGGGCAAGGGAAAGATAAAGAAGAAGCAAGAAAAGAAGCTAGCTCATTTCATGTGCTACCGGTGCCATGAAATGGGACACCTTGCTAAGTGTTGCCCATCCAAGAAGCCTCAAGTTGAGCCAAAAGCAAAACCCCAAGTCTTTCAAGTCAAGATCAATCATGAAGCTAAAGTTGATTACTTGAAGAAGAAGAATAAAACAAGAAGGGGTGGAAGATCAAGGCATCCAACTCGTATCCAAGATGCCAACATGATGATGAGCAAGATCCAAGAGAAGAAATATTTGGCTCACATCAAGTGCTTCAAGTGTGGTGACATGGGACACTTTGCCTCGAAGTATTCAAACAAGCTTGAGAAGAAGGCTCAAGCAACTCTTGAGAGGCAAGACAATGAAGAGCATCAAATGAGCAATGAAGAGAAGGCTCAATCAAAGAGAAGACATTATTCATGCTGGGAAAGGGGACACATGGCTCATTCATGTCCCCTAGATAACTCTTCTAAGCCTATTTCAATTGATGCAAATAATATGCTTAGAAAGGATGATAATGGTACCTCATTGGTTGCTATTGCAAAATATCCCGCTATCCATACTAAGGCTATGCCTAAGTATGTTGCTCCTAACTTGAGAAGACCCAAACTAGTTTGGGTACCATCATCAAGTGGATGATTGTGTGTAGGTACCATGGCATTAGAGGTTTGATTCAATTGATTTCATATTGTCCATCATTTGATTGAGTCAAGTATTCAAGCTTAGTGCTATTCTCATCCCAATGCCAAGTCATAACAAGTGAAGTCCAAGTGCTAAAACATACAAGTGCAAAATTCAAGTTGTGGTGAACTATTGGTTATATTTGATGGCTTACAAATATATTGAGTTGAAACTTTCTAGTTGAATGATCATGAGCTACCAAGTTATATCTTTAGTTGATCTAGTTCATTTGGGTGCATATGAGGTGATTGAAATGGATATATATGCATATGTTGCTTGCTATGAAATGTTTGAATGGACTAAATACTTAGTAGTCAAATTTGGTTTGATTTGGATGGATATGATCACAAGATTACTCTTAGTAAGTTGTGTGAATTTATATATGTCTTGTGGAAGTATTCAAACATGTTAGCTTCAAGTATGATTCACTTTGAAGAAGCATAGCTCAATTGCTTAAATCTGTCCAAAATTTAAATTCTGAGCTAGCAGTGTTCAAGTCTGAGTTTGATGGATCAAATCCATTTGGATTGGCTTGAAATTTGGTATACATGCTCTACGCATATTATACAATATTCTTTACAAATCTCATGAGTATTGGATGAGAATTGCTACGATTTTGGAGTAGTTCTTGTCAGCTATAGTACAGCAATTTTTAGCATGAAGCAGTGTGGGAAGATATGAAATCTGGTAGCAAACTAGAAGGCCAATGAAGCTTAAATTTTTATAGATTCTAGAAGACTTTGTGTCACACATCTCCACCAAAATTCGTGGCATTTGGAGTTGTACATTTAGAGATATGAATTATTCTTTAAAGTGTACAGAATCTGTCAGAAAAGTGACTAACATTGGATATATCTAGAGTCACTCAAATTGAAAGGTCCTCAAGTTGGAATCATGATTATAAGTGATTGAGGAACCTATGTTAGTTTATTGAAAATCAAGATCAAGCTCAAGATCAAGAAAGAAAAGAGGCAATTCAAGTGATAATACTAGTGGTATTCTCTCTTGCAAGCAAAGTTCAAAAGAAGAAGCAAGCCAACCACAACTAGAAAGTGCACTTGATCATTAGTGCTTCTCATTTCATATGGGTGAAACAACATGAAACTCAAATTGATATCTATTTGGTCTTCATCAAGCTTATAAGTGGACTTCACATTACTATTGGAGTAATAAAATCGGAATCTAATGACCACCCTCTACTCTAACATAGCAAATGTATCATTGTAATGTGCATGATCATTTCATCCCTTACTAGTATGCAGTTAGTGCATTTAGTACATGCTTACTAGGATCATGCATGTCAAATGAAATATTTATAATTCATAGTCTACCACTATTGCTTGAATGATTGAATGATCTAGTGGTATGAATATGGATTTGTTCATGAGCTAGTGAACCCAAGTACTTGATCTATGTTGGATTGCATATAAGTGACAGGTACAACATTGGCAAGATAACCCTTCTAGCGAGGTGTGAAGAAGCTTGTCATTGGTTCAAATCGGACTTGAAAGCTTATAGGCAAAACATGGTATTTCAAGTCAAAGAGAAAGAAGCTCATGGAAACAATCTAGTTCAAGAATTGAGCATAGTTGATAAATCCAACAAGTGGTGACCCAATGCTAGTACATCAAAATATGGTTTCCACAAGTGATCCTCAACTTTAAGTGATCAATGAAAATCAAGAATAGCTACCCTCATCTTCAAGTTGGTTGACCCATGCTTTGACATAGGGGGAGTTGCCCCAACTCATTGATATCAAGGTCAAAGAGCTTACAAGTGACCTACATGTGGTATTTCTAGTGCTATGATAAAGGGGGAGTACCCTATTCATATTCACACGTGGTATTCATGCGACTACATGTGGCTCTTACACGTGGTATCATTACAAGCTATGGTAGTGTCCATCAAAATGAAGATTCAAGAACATCAACATCTACCCAAGTCCAACTCTTTGCATCAAAGGACTCACCATACACGTGATACAAGAGGCTAATCTTCACGTGGTATCACATTTACATGGCATCAAGAGACACATCCATATGATATCTTCATGTGGTATTGGGCTATCATACCTTTATAGTAATTGATGACAAAGGGGGAGAGAAACGTGCAAAGATATGCAAGAGGCATATTACAAGGGAGAATTTGGACAAATATGGGAGAAGAAATAGATGGGGACCAAGAGGGAGCAATATTTAAGAATGGAGGAGGATAAAAAATTCTTGGACAAGAGATGCACACAAGTAGGGGGAGCAAGCTCATGAACTTGGTTGATTGCATTTGATATGTGCATATTAATGTGCTTGCTTGCATTTGAATGAGTATTTAGATTCAATATGCAATGCTTGTGTGGTGTATGCTAGTCATAAAACTTTCTTGATGATATGATAACTAGCATGCATAGGATGGTAAGATAGATGCATGTGTTCTTTCTCGTGGTACTAGAGCCTTGTTTATAATGTTGATCTCATGAGGTATCTAGTTGTTTTGTATGTGATATCTAGCTAACCATGATGCTAAGGATGAATTTAATGGTGCAACTCCGATTGGTATCACACTTCAAAGGTTTATCCTATGCACCTTAACATCACTTAATAGTGCTAACTCTCCCAAAATTTTTATATTTATGCATGTGTGCAAGCTTGAATTCAAACCAATTGAGCACACATGTAGGGCACTTATGCATGTGTACCAAGTTGACTTTGTGGTACTTATCCAAATCATGACATTGAGTTTAAATATTGGATAAGTGGCATAAAGTCCAATTACACTTAATTTTCATATCTTTGTAGAGTTGTCATCAATTACCAAAAAGGGAGAGATTGAAAGGTCCCTATGTGATTTTGGCAATTGGGTGGCAACTTTAGGTTGGACTAATATGGATTATGTGAGATACATAGGAAATTAGTACATAGATGAATGTGCAATGGAGGAGCTTAATTACATATGTGACATGACATGGAGTCATGTGACCGAGATGGAGAAGATCAAGATAATGCTTGGCTCGATAGACCGGTGGATGTGTGAAGGGCAAGTCAAGGCTTTGAAGCAATGGATTATGAGACGGTGAAGCTTGAGCAAGACTTAGCACCGATGGACTATGAGACGGTGAAGAGCAAGGGAGGTCAAGATTGATGGACCAAGAAGGTTGCATGATGATATGAAGTGGATCATATCATTTAGTGATAGTGTTGGTGCATGTGTTGCATTGGCACATTGAAGGAGGACGGTGAAAATGGAAATACGCAAGACAAAGGTACAATCTAGGGCATTTCATTTCACCGATCATGAGGCGTGTAGAGAAGTTGATGACTGAATTTAGGATTGATAGTCGTACTATCAAGAGGGGCAAACTTGTTTGCATATCAGTCATCTAGTGCCACTTGAGGGATCTAACTTTGTGACTTGCTAGGATCGAGTGGCGTTGTGAGAGAATCCTTTGAAAATGATTGTAAAAATTCTAACACACATGCACATGGTGATGTACACTCGCTTGTGTTGGCACATTTGCAAAGGAGAAGGAGTTGGAGATGTTTCTGTGAACTCTTGAGTTGAAAAAGAGAGATGATGGTTCTTGGATTAAAAAAATGCTTTGATCCTTTCTGATATAGATCAAGAATATTTGTGGGTTGTGTAGTCCTCTGAGTAAGCTTTCCAACGAGTCTAAGATCATCGAAAACGGAGTTCGGAGGTAAGAGATATGCCCATTTTAGTGCGGGATAGTCTGCTGCTCTATAGAGCGCAGGACGCTGAACACTGGACGCGTCCATAGAGGAGCGCAGGATGCATCCTACGTGTTGAAAGGAGCGTCGGACGCGTCCAGACACCCTCGGACGTGACTTAGAGAGGTCGGGCAGTCGGGCAAAGCGCCGGACGTGCGGTGGCCGCGTCTGGAGGTGTGCGTAGGACGCGTCCTGAGGTGTAACGACTAGTTTTCTTTAGTTTCATGAAATGAACACGCCGGACGCTGCATAATAACTCGCGAGTGTCCGAAGAAGGGCACAGGATGTGTCCACAGCCCAGGTTTGAATTCGCTTGTCTCCCGCACGGAATTTACACCGTAGGACGCATCCTGCGGTGAGCCCTGGATGCGTCCGGAGCATGCATTTGAACTTCCCACGCGATAACTCAATGTAGGCGTAGGACGCGTCCGGACAGGGCTTTTTCAGCTAGCCCGAGGCATAACGGTTTGATTTCATGGGCAATGGCTAGTTTTGGCCCTTAGGCTTATAAATAGGCCTTTGGCCGATGTTGGCCGGGAGGGGAGCACACTTTGACCTTGGTGGCTTGTGTGGTAGTTCTTGGGAGCCCTCTAACTCATGCTTGATAGTGTTCATCCGATCGAGTGAGAGAGCGATTCTAGTGCATTGCATTAAGAGATTGCATCGAGTGACACTAGGTGTTCATGTTGCAAGCCGGTGTGCTTATTACTCTTGGAGGTTGCCACCTCCTAGACGGCTTGGTGGCAAGAGACTCCGTCGAAGCACGTAAGGAGATTGTGCGGTGCTCCGGAGAAGAGATTGTGAGGGGTTCTTGAGCCTTTTCCGCAGAAGTCGCAAATTGGCTACTCTAGTTGAGCTCGTGGCTTGGAGGATCCCCATCTTGTGTTGGTTCATCACACCCGAGGCTGTGGGTTTGGCTTGGTGATGCCATTTAGCGAGTGAATCTCCAAGTGGGTGTATCGCCACAACAGGACGTAGCTTGGTGGCAACCAAGTAAACCTGGTGAAAAATCGCTTTGTCATCTTGTTCCACACTTCGTGGTGGTTTGCATCTCCTTTCACAAGCTTGTATTTACATTCATATATATTGTGCTTGTGTTGTTGTTCTTGCAATTAGTTGGCTTGTGTAGCTATTTAGTTGCCTTCTAGCTTGTGTAGCTTAGAAGTATCTCTTGTATGGCTAATTAGCTTGTGTAGTCTTGGTTGCTTTGCTTGGCTTGTGTAGTTAAGTAAGTTTGAGCTCTTGGGTTCGGTTTGTGTAACCTTGTACTTGAGCATCTAGTGAGATTAGGTTGGCTTTGTGCTTTGCTCATTAGAATTGTGTAGGTACTCCCTTATTTGTTAGAGTACTAGTTGCTTAGGTTTGTGTGCCTTGCAAATTAGACTTGTTTAGAAGAGCACTAGCTAGATTGGTACCTTACTTTCTTGTTTAGGATTTTTTACAAGGTGCGTCTAGAGTCATAGTTAGAGGGGTGAAGTCTTAATTAGACCGATAGTTTTAATTCCGCATTTGTTTCTGTTAGCCGGTGCGATTAGTTTTAGAAAGGCCTATTCACTTCTTTCTAGTCCGTCATCTCGACCTTTCAATTTTGCACTGCTGGCGCCACTAGCTTCTCCAGTAGTCCAGCTCCTATGGGATTACTTGATGTTATTCTCAGCGGGAACTTGATGTAAGCCAGATCAAAATTGTGGACGGGTGTTTCCTGACGACCAATAGGGTCGGTGGAAAACTCTTTCTCTGACATCGGAGTGGCCTCATACGATGAGCAGCGGAGGCGCACTATTTCGTAGGTTGCGGCGCTAGCTGCTCCTCGCTTGGTTGTAGTCTTTTGTGTAATATGGAGTCTTAGATTTGTTTACTAGGATGGTCCAATCTAGGATTGTACGACGACCTCTGAGGGTGCTCCTCATAAGTGTGTTGTTTGTATGTTTAAACTCTTGTTTTTGATGTAATGATGTGTAAATCTTTTATGTATTCGAGAGAAAAAAAACTTATGGGCCAGGAGACCCCATTTCTTTTGATCCTTTTCTCCCTTACTTCTCCAAGAGTAACCTAAACAAATTTATCTGTGAGACGCAAGCAATGACACGGGCACATCCTGGTAACAGTAAGATTTCATATAAAATAAGCCGGGAGTACGTTCTCGTTTGGGACCGCCAGTACAGTACTGCACGCCTAAAACACCGGCTGCACGCCTGCCTAATGCATTGCACGTGCTGCTCGCTGTCCTGCTGCACAGCATAGTACCAACAACTAGCCAGCAGCCAATTTATGGGCACATGTATCATGTGTACTACGTGTAGATACCCCACGTGAAGGACATGTCCTAGCGACGGAATCATCCATCGCCCCGGCGCCGTCTCGATCCGGCACAGTCGTCAGTCACTACCTAACAGTACCCATGGTTGCTGGGATGCACCATTCAATCTTTTTTTTCTCTTCTTCGTTCGTGTGTCACCATATATATGCACTAGCTAGCTAGCTAGAGTCTAATTTTGCTTTATCGAGAATCGACTGATGATGCAACGGCTGTCTGATCACTACACTATCAACAGCAAATTCTTGTTCAATGCATTGATATTATTTTGCACGAGTCTTGTTCAAGCGATTCACACGTTGTTTTTGTTTACTTTAAAAAATATACTTTTCAAGTGTTTTTAATTAGGCGTAGTTCACCGTTTAGTTAAAAAAAACACGCCCAGCATACATCTAAAATTCTCGGAAGCTAGCTAACAGCCTTTATGTTCAATATATATGTACTATTCCTATCATCCAAAATACGGTTATTGTTGTTTACGATGGACTTTTTTTTTAACGGAACGAGGGGTTTTTTTAATAAAAACCCACACAACTGTTCATCAATTTTTGTTTGATTTTTTTTTTCCTTTTTTCTATAAACTACTAGGAAGTGTGCACATGCATTGTAGCCGAATGTACTTCTTTCACACCGATTTGTGGCTCAGAGATTTATCCAACGATCATATGTCACACATATCTGTTTCAGTATGTATTGAAACCGGACTCCATATTGTCACTTGATGAGTCTTGGAATCACACTTTATACCATTGCTACGGTTCCCTGGTCAATACTAGAGAGAGAGAGACGTACGTAAGGGCATTATATATATATATATATATATATATATATATATATATATATATATGGTAATAAGTAATAAGAAAACACACTCGAAATAATCACTTCTCTGTTTTAACACCTGCATCACACCACCACACTTATATATATCTAATTATAAGGAAAGATTGGTCGCACGATTATGGTCAATCCTAAGTGAGACCAATGCCATCTCCTGTTCACACACGGCTCGTCAACATTGCAACATGTACATTTCCTTGGATAATATATGGAAGGCATGACGAAGCTACATCTGGTTTGAACGCAAACACGTAGGATGGACAAACTGGCCAGGGGAAAGTTAAAACCTAAACCGACGCCAGTTTGGATAGTTAAGTGCAGCAGATGAGTGATTAGTTTCAGCTTGTGCTGAGTGGCTGCCTGGGGCCTGGGCCTATAAATTGAGATGCTCTCCCTCTCCTGCTCTGCAAACTACCACGGCGGAGGGATAAGCAAGCAAAGCTAGCTTCTCACTCGTCATCAGCACCTGGCCATTACTAGCGTCAGTGAAGGTAGCTAGCTAGCTAGCCATGAAGGTAGAGCGCGACCTCCACATGAGCCGGGGCGACGGCGAGGACAGCTACGCCTCCAATTCCAGGCTTCAGGTACCGTACCAGCTGTACTGTGCTTCTTCTACATCATGTCTCTGCCGATCCGCTCATGCATCTGGCCATTGCATTAACATGCGCATGACCTGTATGTATGCATGGCCGCATATGCATGCTCGTCTCAACACTCGCATATTCCTTATCAGGAGAAGTCCATACTGAAGACGAGGCCGGTGTTGCACAAGGCCGTGGCGGCGGCGCACGCTTCGTCACTCTCCACCGGCGGCGGTGCCATGGTCGTCGCGGACCTCGGCTGCTCGTCAGGGCCCAACACGCTGCTCGTCGTCTCCGAGGTACTCGGAGCGGTGGCCGACCGCAGAGACGAACTGGAAACGATGTGCGCCGGCGCCGGCGCCCAACCGCAGCACGTGCAGTTTTTCCTGAACGACCTGCCCGGGAACGACTTCAACCTCGTGTTCCAGTCCCTGGAGCTGTTCAAGAAGCTGGCCGTCAAGGACAGGGGTGACGCGCTGCCGCCGTACTACGTCGCCGGGCTGCCGGGCTCCTTCTACACGCGGCTGTTCCCGGACCGCTGCGTGCACCTCTTCCACTCCTCCTACTGCCTCATGTGGCGCTCCAAGGTCCCCGACGAGCTCGCCTGGGGCGCCGTCCTCAACGAGGGCAACATGTACATCTGGGAGACCACGCCGCCGGCGGTGGTGGCGCTGTACCGGCGGCAGTTCCAGGACGACTTCTCGCTGTTCCTCAGGCTGCGCCACAGGGAGCTCGTGGCCGGCGGCCAGATGGTGCTGGCGTTCCTCGGTAGGAAGAATAAGGACGTGCTCCGTGGCGAGGTCAGCTACATATGGGGCCTCCTCGCGCAGGCTCTTCAGTCCCTCGTCAAACAGGTCTGCAACACCATCCATCGATAGAAATCCTGAGCTGAACTGATGAATCCTAGCAATATAATCTGACGCATTGCATGAATGACACCATTGGCAGGGCCGTGTGGAGAAGGAGAAGCTGGACTCGTTCAACCTGCCGTTCTACGCGCCGTCGGTGGACGAGGTGAGGGACGTGATCTGGCAGAGCCAGGCGTTCGACATCACCCATATCCAGCTCTTCGAGTCCAACTGGGATCCGCACGACGACATGGAGGACGACCTCGTGCTCGACGGCGTCCAGAGCGGCGTCAATGTCGCCAAGTCCATCAGGGCCGTCATCGGGCCCCTCATCGCGCACCACTTCGGCGAGCACCTACTCGACGACCTCTTCGAGCTGTATGCCAAGAACGTCGCCGTGCACCTCCAGAAAGTGAAGACCAAGTACCCTGTCATCGTCGTTTCACTCAAGGCGATTAGTCGCGCGCCAAAGAACCAAGCCACCAGTGACAAGTATTACTCAGGTTTCACGCATGGACAGTTTATGTAGATCGAATCTGGCGACAAGCTGGTTATTACCGGTAGTACTATTTGCATGCTGAATTAATCTCAGAAATAAAGTAGTTCAGGGACTGTTGGTGCGGCAGAACGAACATTTACTTTCCTCCACTACTTCGCTTCAGATGTTGTAACAGGTTCAATTAATGTTTCCACAAACCGATCTAGAGATGGTATCTGGTTAGTTATGTACTGTATGTATTGTAATTGTAACGGTAAATGGAACAGATTGTTTGGATAAAGGAAGATACAAGTTCGTCTGAGCCTCTGAGGCTAACTCTCTCCCTCTAAAACTCTGATAGAACAGTGGTGTTTCTTCTTTGACTCTGTAATGTAGATTCCATGAGCCTCCTTTCCTTTTCCTTTTATCTTAAACCATCTCCTAGAGACTTTGTGAATCAATCATCTGAGCATGAAAAAAATTCAGGTGTCTCTCTCTCTCTCTCTCTACTGTTAAAAAAGGACTAAGATTCTCGATGCTGGAGTGTGTTTACTAATAGATTTTAATCCTGTCACTAGGAACCTTATTATTTGTGTGCTCTTAACCAAATTGAGGGTCCTAGGACTCAATCTTAAACTATATTTATGATCATATTAGTCCTAGACTTTAACCAAGCAATTTTTGCATACCCTATGGTTATTTCTTCATTAATTTTTTAGATCGAGCCCATTTAACACTCTCTTGGCAATTTTGTCATTTCAAATATAAGTGTTGGCGTGTCGAGAAAGTCTTTTCCTTGCAGCACGCGGAATGGCGTAGGAACCGGCAATCCTTGAAACAGACTCTTTTCCTTCCAAAGTGGTGTGCAATCCTTGAAACGAACTCTTTTCCTTCCAAGCTGGTTGCGACAACATATACAAGATGGAGTAAGATCATTTTCTTTTTTTAGATAATGGAACAAAGTGGATGAAGATCACATATGTGGTTCTTCATGGAGGAGGACATTGAAATGAAAATAGATTATCTCCACATAAAGAGAGAGTACAATTGTGTAGCCAATGAGATGTCACGACTCGCGAAGTGTTCTAGACATATTTTTTTTGAGAGCAAGTTGTGTGTGGAGCAAGTTATTTTTTTTTACGGCAAGATCCCCACCTGCAAATTTCATTTCACAGGTGTCCGGGAGGAATCCTGGATGGTGGAAGGCAAGAGCCTTACACAGTTTTACAAAGATTTACAATAGAAGGTGGGGGAGGATTAGATTAAATATCCATGCATGGTCTCCATTTTTGGGCTAGGTCCGAGTCTCTTCTGGGAATTCGACAGCTTCAATTTTTGAGAGCAAGTTATTTCTCGAGATTGCAATCCAAAATTGAAGTAACGAATAAACTCTCTTGCTAATAAAAAAACACAATGTGCCGCACTGAAATTAAAATTTAGTCTACTTCAGATTTGATGCGCAAGATGGGACATCGGTGAGTTCGATGAAAATTAGGACATGAGATTAAAATAAGCTGTGTATTAGTGTGGTACTAGATTTTAGCCGTGGCCGAAGTCAACGATGCGACGTCCTGCATGCGGTGGCTCTCTCGTGCACCACCTCCACGACGTCGGCGAACTCGTCGGCGCCGCTGATCGCGGCCCAGCTGTTGAAGATGTCGTCACTGGGGCCAACTCCACGCACGACGATGTACCTGTACCTGTAGAAGAACATGACGGTGCAGGGCGTGTTGTGGAGGTCGTACATGGCGATGGCGTTGAAGTCCTGCACCTCGTCGATGTCCACGGCGATGAGCGCCGCCACAGGCCCGACCCGCTCGGCCGCGCCGGCCATGGCGACGTCGAAGCGCACGCAGTCGCCGTGGCCGCTCCGGCCAAACCGGACGACCGCTAGGCGGCGGCCGCTCTCTCCCTCGAGGTCGATGGCGTCCTTCACGGCCTCCGCCGAGTGCAGGTGCTCAACTTGGTACGCCTATCACTGCACAACAACGAGGCCGGTCGTGTTAGGTCCTCTTCTTGTGCTATGAGCACGTCTCATCTTAGCTCCTCCTCTTGTGTTTTGGAGGTCGGAGGCCTAAATTGCATATACAATATTGTCTCGTGCAAACAAATATGTTACAATCATTATCTTTTTGAGGAAAATACAAGCATTCAGTAGCACGCACTTCAGACCTCAGAGTCCGCAGGTAAATAAACTTGACCCCCTCATGAGCACTGACAAAATTTTGGCCTGGTCATCTAAACGTCGCCTGCACTGCACTGCTGCATCTCTCGCGTCGAGGAGAAAAGACAGAAGAGGTGGACCATCCGTTGCTGGCAATGGCGATTTGGCCCGTCCGTCCTCACGCTGTCTCTGAAACCTCTGAACATCTACGCACACCTAAGGCAGGCCTGCCATTCTGAGTTCTGACTCTCTGACAACGTTCGATTCGGACATTCCTGCGACGCCAACGTTTCCTGCATCGCGTCACTCTGATTCTGAATCATCCGCCGGAAGCAGTGCTGGTTCCAAGGCGCATGACCGGCGGTGGCGCGTTCATCGTCCCAAGGAGACCTGCATGCCCGATCAAAGCGTCCGTCGAGGCCCTACGTACCGCAGGCAAGGCATGCAATGGATTGTTCAGTTCAGAGATGGTCCTGATGCACGGCAGCTCAGCAGTAGGATTCGGTTAAAGTTGTTCTTTGCCTTTACCATTTGTGGCCCTAATTTCAAGTAAAAAAATGTGAATGGTCTAAGCTTCCCAAGCAGAATGATAACTGGAATGCACATTCAGGCACTCAACGCGCCTGCAGAAATGCATTATATACAAATACATCTGCAGGCCCTACTATAACTATAATGCTCCATAATTGTGTCTGATAGATGGCAAATTACAAATTCTGATGATTATCTAAAGAAACATCCAAGCCTGATAGGTTCGAGTTTTGTTAGTTAATGCTTCAGCCTTAGACATCCTTTTGCACTTGCAAATTCTGAACTGCTCATTTGTATGTATGTTCGGTTTCTTTGTTTCAGCTGAATGCTACAAATCTCGAACCTTTTTTTTTTAAAATAATTCACTTGATTTTGTTCAGTTATTTTTCTCTCTAGTGCCCCCTCCTAAACTCTTCTGCAAATATAAACTACTCATCAAAGCAATACAATAACCGTGCATAATCACACCCAACTGCAACTGATGAGCCTGCTGTGTGACCCACATCACATGATAACCAACTCCTGATCCAGAAGACCAGAAATAGCTAGATTAGTGCCCAGATGCGTAAAAACTGAAGACAATGATGTGGGCGTTAAGCCAACAAAATCTTGAAAACCTGGGAGCACCAATCGTCTCCGACCACTAGGTCTAGCGCCTAGGGGTCACTGAAGACAGGATCCCTTGCCCTGCACTGCACTGTAATCTCTATGCATTTCCATATGACTTCTTCCGAACATCACATTGAGCAAGCTAGAGCAGGTCTTCGAGGCTAAGGTTGCATAACGAGCTAGCTCGGCTCGTTAGTGGCTCTGCTCGTTATAACTTGGCTCGTTATGGTCGACTTGTTATATCTCGTTATACAAACGAGCCAGAAAGCTAGCTTGGCTCGGCTCATTGTGGCTCGAGCTAACTCGTTTGGCTCGCGAGCCAGAGAAAAAAATATATACATTGAGATTGTAATCGCAAATCCGCAAAAGACATATCACATGCATATTTAAAATGGAAAAAATAAAATACATTTGAACTTTATAATGGAAAACGTAAGTATGCTATCTTCTATGACCATGATCCATCAATATTCGTTGATCAATTTCACTAATTCATACAATATTTGTTATTTATCTTGGCTCATTATGACTCGCGAGTAGCTCGAGTTGGCTCATTATAAAACGAGCTGACTTATTATAAAACGAGTTGGCTCACTGTAGAACAAGTCGAGCTTGAGTCGAGCCATTAATTAACGAGCGAGTCGAGTGAGCTAGCGAGTTATGAGTTTTTTGTCCGGCCTTACTCGAGACACGCTTCAACTTGTTTTTCTGAATCTTCTAAACACTGCAGATTGTTGTATACCTGAATAATTGCATCAATTTTATTATGAAAAATAATAAAACAGCGCATATATTTCACAAAGATAAAAAGAATGTTGATCTTAAACTTCTTTTTCACACATTTAAGATCCATCATCAATATGTCAATTTGTTGTTCTTGTTATTGCACTTCTCCTAAAAAATGAAGAACAATTAAACCCAATAGTTATGCATAACAATATAAAACTAAACTACAAAACTCAAGTTGCTCATAAGCATCTTTAACGTGCTTTAACTCAAGTCTAAGACACTCCACTTCTTTCTAGAACTGAGCCTTTTTCTAAAACTAAATAAGCATGTTCTGAGCTTAGCATAAACAGTTACTTTTCAGCTTTCAATAGAATTTGGCAATTGTCTTTGGTTAAAAAACAATAATAATACAATATTACATAGTTTAAGTTAGATTCAAATATTTAATTAGTAACTAAAAATTGAAATTTTGGATAACAATTAAAACTAGATTACAGTGACTAATCATACAACGACATGACATCTAATACACGCACTATATAATACATTTATACAAACTAGGACATGAAAAGATTGAACGAGGAGGAGGGGCGGGGGAGCCGAAAGATGGCGACTAGCAGATATAAGGAAGACAAAAACCACGACTAGGGTTGCAAGCGGAAGCACCGAGTTTATATAGAGCCTAGAGACAATGTTGACCAGTAGATCAAGAGTCGATGATTAGGAGATTATGGGCTAGGTGGACAGTGGGCTGTTGCACTTACCAGTTGGGTTGTTCGGCTACATGTCAGTGAGCTGAATGGTAATAAATTGGAACTACATTTAAATTCTAAAAAAATAGTTGCATTTTTCATTAAATTATTTTCAGAAATTGAAGCTATTCTAACTTATATATAAGGTACAAATCATAAATTTGGGTGACGGATAGGACCGCGAACCAAGTAGAACTGTTATTTAATTCATTCAATCACATACTACATTCTTAAAATTGGTCAATACGTACGAATCTATCTACCATGTTACAAGAGAAGAGATCGAACAATGATCATGAATCTAAGCATCTTTATCCAAGGAGGCCCTGCAGACCTGCATGCCCGATCAAAGCGTCCGTCGAGGCTCTACGTACCGCAGGCAAGGCAGGGATGCAATAGATTGTTCAGTACGTTCAGGATGGTCCTGATGCATGGCCGCCCAGCAGTAATGACCTTTTCTCCTTCACCTCCTCCTCCTCTTTTTTTTCATCAGAAGCTAGTACTAGGATTCGGTTAAAGTTGTTCGTTACCTTTACAATTTGTGGTCCTATTTTTGTAAGTATAAGTAAAAAAGTCTAAACTTCCCAAGCAGAATGACAACTGGACTGCACATTCAGGCACTCAACGCGCCTGCAGAAATGCATTATATACAAATATACATCTGCAGGCCCTACTATAACTATAATGCTCCATAATTGTGGCCGATAGATGGGAAACTACAAATTTTGATTATCTGAAGAAACGTCCAACGCTGATAGGGCAATCATCGTATATAGAGTTGGTAATCGAATCAGTCGAATCAGTCTTTTCCTCTAATTTGGTCCACTCGATCCATGTAAGCATGCACATTCAGTTAGTTAATGCTTCAGCCTGCAGACATCCTTTTTGCACTTGCAAATTTTGAACTGCTGATTTGTATGTATGTTCGGTTTCTTTGTTTCCGCTGAATGCTGCAGATCTCGAATACTTCTTTAAAAAACAACTCACCTGATTTGTTCAGTTATTTTCTCTCTAGTGGCCCTCCTAAACTCTTTTGCAAATGTAAACTACTCATCAAAGCAATACAATAGCCGTGCATAATCACACCCAACTGCAACTGATCAGCATGCTTTGTGACCCACATAATAACCCACTCCCTGATCCAAAAATAGATTATTGCCCAGAAGCATAAAAGCTGAAGACAGTGATGTGGGCGTTAAGCCAACAAAATCCTGAAAATCTGGGAGCACAAATCGTCGCCAACCACTAGGTCTACCGTCTAGGGGACACTGAAGACAGTGACCCGTTGCCCTGCACTGCACTGTAATCTCTATGCATTTCCATATGGCTTCTGATGAACATCACATCGAGCAAGCAAGAGCAGGTCTTCGAGACACGCTTCAAAACAGAAAAGGGCAGGCAGGCAGGCATAGAAAATTGACATGACAGGCCCTGTGCTCCAAAGTGCATCACAAAACACTCTTTTCTTGGAAGTTTTTATATAGAGAGATAGAAACATGGAGTAGTGCCCGCTGAACTACCATGGTGGCATTCCACATCCTGCTGATAGAAAGCGTCCTGGTGATCTTCATGGTTTCAATTTGGGGGAATCCCTTTTAATCTTCAATTGTGTTCAGAGATAGATCAAGGTCTTTCCAATGAGGATCAGATCGAAGTTTGGATATGTGCTCTCCAGCAATTGCATGCATTATGAGATTGCTCGTGCAAATTATGAATTATTATGGGCTCCTAATTCGCTTTGCGGCTAATCATCAGTGGCATTACCACGTGGAGAACAAAAAAGGAGTCACGAGAATTAGTTGAGATGTGTGTGGTTTGATCCTTAAACTTTGGCTTTCACTCAATATATCATGGCCCATTCGGATCCCTTACTTTGTCCTGCTGTGGTTGTATGTGGAGCTCCTAAATCTCCAAAAAGTACTATGTCCAAATTGAAGCATTATTGCTTTTAGGAAGTGTTAAAACATTATGTACATTAATTCTTCCTAGATAGTCCGTTAAAGTTCCATTAGTTTGAGCTCAGTCTGTTCTTGTTCTTGTCGTGTCCTGACAAAAATTGAAGCTTGGGAACCATGGCAAGCTACCATCAGATCAGATAGACATAGACTGAGGCAGACAGAACACCCCAACCTCAGCAATTTGGGGCAGTAGTTACCAGGCCAGAAACCTTGGATTGCTGTATCTACTCTCTAGTATCCCTTTAGGCATAGGCACTTTGGAAGCAAGAAGTGACTTGGAAACCTTTACCGTTCTGCAGCTATCTTTAACGGTTGCATTTGGTAGTAGTAGAGTGCACCCATCTTTACAGAAGTCACCGGGGTAAATCAGTAAATTCTAGTCTGTCTTTTGACTTAGAGATGTTTAGCTTGTACAATTTTGATCAGTCAGGTCTAGCATTTTAGGCATATTAACTTGCAAACAAGAGATTCATGTCCACCAGCCGTAGTAGTTTAGATACAACTGAAATTGACTGCATTTGTAAATATCTAGTAGTTTGCCTTCTGACAGAAGTAGTACTGCTCGGCAAAGAACACGTTGGAGGAAGCGTCTAATGACAGGTAATTAAATGTTAATCCTTCTTTCATCATTGTTTAACCTTCTGCAGCTTCTTTGCAGCAGAATGTTCTGAACTGACAGAGGCCACATTCAGTAAATGTAATACCAACAATCATAGCCTGCTTTTGATCACTGTACCTACAGGAACTCATCAACTGGATCTATCTATCCATCCAAGTACATAAACAGTTTGGCCATATTCTGTGAAAATTTTAAATTACTACAAGATCAGATCAGATCTTGGCAGCAAGCAGAGCTGGAAAATGCTCTGGTGTCAGAGAACTAACGGAAGAATGAGATGTAAAAGAACATGCATCACAGCTCGAACAAGGTACAAGTTTCAACTTATTTAAACTAGCGATAAGTCCTCCCTTATAACTTAACCATGTGTGCTCCATGTTGTGATCACATCACCACTAGGTCACAGCACCTTGATGGGATCTAAATCCAAAGCCATCTCTGTATTCCCATGATGCTTCCATCCCTCTTACTTAAACCTTGTGAGTCATGTGTGACACCTAACATGTTTGGCGTCACTCATGTGATTGCATTTTTAACCTAATAAGGTTTCTATTTTTCATGCACTTGTGGTCTGTTTGTTGGATGACATTGACTTAGTACATACTACTACTAACACAAAGCTAATTTGAGATAATTTGAACTACAACCTATTGCCAAAAAGGAACCTTGTTCTATTTTTTTTAGTTTAGGTGACTAACGTATAAATTCAACTAGACCATATAGCGAAACATTATATTATTAACACAGTAGTTCTAATTTCTTTTTTGTGAAGTAAATTGGCAAATAATAAGAACATAAAAGTTTCATATTTTCACTAGCACCTAATCTTTTTTTGTTACTTTCCAGCGGTGTTGCCACCCTTTTGCACGGTTAAGTTGGTATAATATTTTATCTTTCTATAGGTATTATACTAACCTACACTCCTTTACTGCATGTGCCCCTCCCCTAAGATTCCTATCTTATTCTACCTCACTTGTTCTTACGTATTCTTTAACCCGGACACTCCTCTGGTGCCTATGATTGAGTTCACAGACAGTAATAAGAGTTTGCCGGTCCTTGTATTTTATTGGACTCCTTTCGGTTTCTCTGGAAAGTTAGGCATGTGATGCGAACATGCATGCTCTCTGAACTTTGGAAATTTGTACCACACAGAAGAAGGAAGGTACAGAAACAGTAAATTGAGCATATGTTTTTTTAATGAATTTGCATATGGTAGATGTACCACCGTCTTGCAGTGTTTTAGTTCTCATCCATGTGAATTACTAATAGAGAGAAGTGTAGTGTTGTGTGGCTACTGGCTAGACGCTAGACCTCCCAAAAGTTTAATCCTCTGTCCATGTGCAAGAGCACAATTCTCTTGTCGGATGATTACAGTGATAGTACTCAGTAGTAGAATTATAGGAGAGAAACACTTAAAGTTTTGTAGTATAACATGCTGCTTGAAACTATCTTCTTAAAACATTATCTCAAGGCAATATATGTACAACTACCTGTGGCAGACTGCTACCGTAAGTTTGTGCAGATCTGAGACGTGCAGGGAAAGATGAACGCAGGCTAGATCTAAGAGAGATTGATTTTATATAGGAAATGTTAGCCAGATCATCGGTGTCAGAGAGGTTGCATTACCAAGATCACAGAGCATGTTCACCTGCAACACTACTGCATGATTTTTCTCTCATTGTTCAGTATCTTCCTTTTCCACCGTTCTTAGAGAGCAGAGCATGTTCAGTGTCTTCCTTTTCCATCGTCAGAAAGTAATACGACGGCACAACAGTAAAGTTCAAGAAAAACATGAGTTGAGGTGTAGATTTGATAAAGCTTGAGAAATGATGATCCAGCTTTGACTTCGGTAAAACGAAGGAAATGTAATTTGGTGTGGATATCATTTCTACTGCTCTCACAGTACAACAAATTTATATTACTATTTTCACAGAAGCAGCTCTGAAATCTGAATCACTGCAGATGGACAGACAATCAGAAACATTTGGAAGATAAACACCTAGAGCCCAGAGGAGAGCATGTGAATTAAGTAGTAAACAAACACCAGCAGCAGCCGCTGTTAACTTCTGAATACTGACCACCCTGCATCAGTGCCGTACAAAAGACAAACTTTCACAGGCGCTAGAAACACCGTACTTAACAAAGAATAAAGCTCAGAACTTTAGATTACCGAGGGAATTACGATTAGCATTTCCCGGAACCCGAGGAGGAAGAAATGTTCATGTTCTCACTCACCTTCTCAACAGAGCACTGAGCACAGCAGCAAGCAAGTAATATATATTTTTTTGAACAAAAAGCAAATAACAATTCAGGATCACCCAATGGCAATAATGAGTACATCAACTAGGGATAAACATATCCAAATGATGGCATCAGCTGGGCTCCATCCATGCCATCTTCCTCCCATCTTCTTTCTCCCCCACACCAATTGAAAATTGCCAATATTCCTTTCTGATCTGAAACTTCAAGAACCAAATTTTGGACATGTATTCCAAGTAGAAGTCACTCACACACATCACTGCATCTAGGAAATGCGAGACCGTTTGCGCTATCGTCGCCGTTGAAACGGCTTCAAGATTTGGGCCGGAGTAAAACCACACACTGCTGATTTTGCGTGTTACTAGCAACCAAGCACAAATATCAAAGACAAATCAACGGTATAGCACACTAGGATCTATGGCCAGAGAGTAGACTAGTAGAGACAGTAGAAGGCATGTACCTCATCAAATCTGTTGTTTATCGAAAAGAATATCCTGCAAAAGCTAAGCTATTGCTTCATTATTTCATTTGGATCCAGATCTCTAAACCCTTTGTGTGCTATAAACAAATCCTGGGGTCTCCCCCTCTACAATCCCAAGGCAACGAGGAGGTGCCAGTGCCACCACTCACCCGCGGCCTCGGCCACTCTCCGCTCCACCACCAATGCCTCCGCGCCTGCGCGCCACCGCCGCAGCGAGGCTGGTCGCGCTCCTCGCGTGCCTCTCCCCGGCGCTGCTCGCGCCGTGCTGCGCCCTCAACGAGCAAGGCCAGGCGCTGCTGCGATGGAAGGGACCGGCGCGCGCCGCGCAGCTGGACTCGTGGCGCGCGGCGGACGCGACGCCGTGCCGGTGGCAGGGCGTGGGATGCGACGCGCGAGGCAACGTCGTGTCGTTGACCATCAAGTCGGTCGACCTCGGCGGTGCGCTCCCGGCGGGGCCGGAGCTGCGGCCGCTGAGGCTGTCGCTCAAGACGCTGGTGCTCTCCGGCACCAACCTCACCGGCGCGATCCCCAAGGAGATCGGTGACCTCGCCGAGCTCACCACGCTTGACCTCGGCAAGAACCAGCTGTCCGGCGCGATCCCGCCCGAGCTGTGCCGGCTGACGAAGCTCCAGTCGCTGGCGCTCAACTCCAACTCGCTGCGGGGCGCAATCCCCGGCGACATTGGCAACCTCACCAGCCTGACGTCGCTCACGCTCTACGACAACGAGCTCAGCGGCGCCATTCCGGCGAGCATCGGCCGCCTGAAGAAGCTGCAGGTGCTGCGCGCCGGCGGGAACCAGGCGCTCAAGGGCACACTGCCGCCGGAGATCGGCGGGTGCACCGACCTCACCATGCTCGGCCTCGCCGAGACCGGCCTCTCCGGGAGCCTGCCGGAGACGATCGGGCAGCTCAAGAAGATCCAGACGATCGCCATCTACACCGCGATGCTAACCGGGTCCATCCCCGAGAGCATCGGCAACTGCACCGAGCTCACCAGCCTGTACCTGTACGAGAACTCCCTATCCGGCCCCATCCCGCCGCAACTCGGCCAGCTGCGCAAGCTGCAGACGGTGCTGCTGTGGCAGAACCAGCTCGTCGGCGCCATCCCGCCGGAGATCGCCAACTGCAAGGACCTCGTGCTCATCGACCTGTCGCTCAACTCGCTCACGGGGCCCATCCCGAGCAGCTTCGGCACGCTGCCCAACCTGCAGCAGCTGCAGCTCAGCACCAACAAGCTCACCGGCGCCATCCCGCCGGAGCTCTCCAACTGCACGTCGCTGACCGACATCGAGGTGGACAACAACGAGCTGTCCGGCGAGATCGGCATCGACTTCCCGCAGCTGCGCAACCTGACCCTGTTCTACGCGTGGCAGAACCGGCTGACCGGCCCCGTGCCGGCGGGCCTGGCCCAGTGCGAGGGCCTGCAGTCGCTGGACCTCTCGTACAACAACCTCACCGGTGCCGTCCCGAGGGAGCTGTTCGCGCTGCAGAACCTGACCAAGCTGCTGCTCCTCGACAACGACCTCTCCGGGTTCATACCGCCGGAGATCGGCAACTGCACCAATCTCTACCGGCTCCGGTTCAACGACAACCGGCTTTCTGGGGCGATACCTGCGGAGATCGGAAAGCTGAAGAACCTCAATTTCCTGGACCTGGGCAGCAACCGCCTTGTCGGGCCGTTGCCGGCGGCGTTGTCCGGCTGCGACAACCTTGAATTCATGGACCTACACTCGAATGCCCTGTCCGGCACTTTGCCAGACGAGCTGCCCCGCAGCCTAGAGTTCGTCGACATCTCCGACAACAAGCTCACAGGTCTGCTGGGCCCCGGCATTGGGCTGTTGCCGGAGCTGACGAAGCTTAACCTCGGCAAGAACCGGATCTCCGGCGGCATTCCGCCGGAGCTCGGTTCCTGCGAGAAGCTCCAGCTGCTGGACCTTGGAGACAACGCGCTCTCCGGTGGCATCCCGCCGGAGCTCGGCACACTTCCCTCGCTGGAGATTTCGCTTAACCTCAGCTGCAACCGTCTCTCCGGCGAGATTCCAGCGCAGTTCGGCGAGCTGGATAAGCTCGGCAGCCTCGACATTTCGTACAACCAGCTCTCCGGCAGCCTTGCGCCCCTCGCGAGGCTGGAGAACCTCGTCATGCTCAACATCTCGTACAACGCGTTCTCCGGTGAGTTCCCGGACACGCCCTTCTTCCAGAAGCTTCCGCTGAGCGACATCGCGGGCAACCACCTGCTCGTCGTGGGCGCCGGAGGCGACGAGGCCTCCAGACACGGGGCCGTCTCGGCGCTGAAGCTGGCCATGACGATCCTGGTGGTGGTGAGCGCTCTCCTGCTCCTGACGGCCACCTACGTCCTCGCACGCTCGCGGCGCCGCAACGGTGCCATCCACGGGCACGGCGCCGACGAGACGTGGGAGGTGACCCTGTACCAGAAGCTGGACTTCTCCGTGGACGAGGTGGTGCGCTCGCTGACGTCGGCGAACGTGATCGGGACCGGGAGCTCGGGCGTGGTGTACCGCGTGGCGCTCCCGAACGGCGACTCCCTCGCCGTGAAGAAGATGTGGTCTTCCGATGAGGCCGGCGCGTTCCGGAATGAGATCTCGGCACTGGGCTCGATCCGGCACCGCAACATCGTGCGGCTGCTGGGGTGGGGCGCCAACCGCAGCACCAAGCTGCTGTTCTACACCTACCTTTCCAACGGCAGCCTCAGCGGGTTCCTCCACCGCGGCGGCGTCAAGGGCGCCGCCGACTGGGGCCCGCGCTACGACGTCGCGCTCGGCGTCGCGCACGCCGTGGCGTACCTCCACCACGACTGCCTGCCGGCCATCCTGCACGGAGACATCAAGGCCATGAACGTCCTCCTCGGCCCCCGGAACGAGCCGTACCTCGCCGACTTCGGACTCGCGCGCGTCCTCTCCGGCGCCGTCACGTCCGGCTCCACCAAGCTCGACTCGTCGTCCAAGGCGCCACGCATCGCCGGTTCTTATGGCTACATCGCACCTGGTAAATGTCACAGCCGTCGTAGCATCGATTTCCTCAACAAAAAAGGGTGCATTTTCCTGACATTTTCTTGCTGTGCTTCAAATCAAAACGAAACAGAGTACGCGTCCATGCAACGGATCACGGAGAAGAGCGACGTGTACAGCTTCGGCGTGGTGGTGCTGGAGATCCTGACGGGGAGGCACCCGCTGGACCCGACGCTGCCGGGCGGCACGCACCTGGTGCAGTGGGTGCGGGAGCACGTGCGTGCCAAGCGGGCCACGGCGGAGCTCCTGGACCCGCGGCTGCGCGGGAAGCCGGAGGCGCAGGTGCAGGAGATGCTGCAGGTGTTCTCGGTCGCCATGCTCTGCATCGCGCACCGCGCGGAGGACCGGCCGGCGATGAAGGACGTCGTGGCGCTGCTCAAGGAGATCAGGCGGCCGGCCGAGAGGTCCGAGGAGGGGAAGGAGCAGCCGGCGTGCAACGCCGCGGCTGCAGCCGCCACCGCCGCTGCGCCAGCGCCACTGGACAAGCAGGCGCAGCGGTCACCGCCCCGGAGCCCGCTGCCCAAGGGCGGCTCGTCGAGCTGCTCGTTCGCCATGTCCGACTACTCTTGCTGATGAATCATGCTCGCTCGCTGAAATGCTGCTTGGTAGGTATCACCGATTAGCAACGCACTGGAACGGTGAATTTTGGAGGTGTAATAAGAATAGTGTGATTAGTGTATCAGTAAGTAGTTAAGTAGTTAATTTGTTAATTAATCCAGATTATAGCTTGTAATTCTGTGCTCAGATGTATTTTGTACTTGTAAATTAATTAATCAATTAATGGGTAAATTCTCGAAGAAAAACATGAGAAAAAATGATGACATGATGATGAAAATGACCGGAAACAATACTATAACGTGATGAAAATAAAAAAAATGGCTCGTATGGACTTTCCCAATATATTATGAATAACTATAATGAGAAAAAAAATTGTCAACAAAAAGAAAAAGGACACGCTAAAGTCATAGAATGGCCACTTTTATGTTTTCGAAAAAAATGAAAACAATAACTTGCTCATGGATTCAAGTATTCATATTAATCATTCAGAACCCCCTAACAAGGACAAGCTAAGTATCACCAACACACTTGTGTTTTTTATGAAATAATAATGGTGTTTTTGAAGTTCACCAGTACAAATCGATACATACGTTTTTTTTCTAAATTAATAAAAATTTCATTCCCAAAAAATAAAATAGCACAAACAAAAGTTGCAACAATAGTTCCACTTCCATGAAATAATAATGGTGTTTTTGAAGTTCACCAGTACAAATCGATACATACGTTTTTTTTTCTAAATTAATAAAAATTTCATTCCCAAAAAATAAAATAGCACAAACAAAAGTTGCAACAATAGCTCCACTTCCATGTTTGGGCCGTGAATCATGAAGTGACAAAGGCTAGGGCCCAGATTATAACTGTTTGGGTTTTCTGTGTATTGAGCCCAGACCGTGGGATCACGGCCCAAACAGATCTTCTTGTGAAGCAACCCTACTACTCTCACTCGAGCAGCCCGCCGCGCCCTTCCCAACGCCACGCTTTTCTCCGGCCCGCTCGCCGCCACCGCCGGCGCCGCCGCCGCCGCCGCCGCCGCATCTCCACTTCACCAGCCCCCGCGCCGCTCCTCATCCTAGTTGGTCTAGCTCCAGCGAGGACACCTCCAGGGTGGCGTAGTCTGATTGCTCCCTGGCCTTCTATTGCAGCCCTAAGCGCTGTTCCCTTCCGGCTCCGCTGCCAGGAGCCTTGGTTCCGCTCGTGATGTCGCCGGCCGCCGGAGAGCAGCTCTCTGGAGCCCACAGGGAGGGCAGGGCCGTGGAGGCGCGGAGGGTCTTCATAGGCGCTGGCTGCAACCGCGTGGTGAACAACGTCTCGTGGGGAACCTGCGGTCTGGTCGCCTTCGGCACCCAGAACGCCGTCGCCCTCTTCTCTCCACTGGTCTGCCGCCTCGTTCCTTCACCATTTTCTATTTCCTGCAGTTTTAGTTAGCTGATAAGTATATCTCGCTTGTTTGTGGCACACAATTCGTCCAAACTCGTGTTCGTGCGTGCAGAGAGGTGATATCGTGACAACGCTTCCGGGGCACAAAGCGCCGGTTAACTGCACGCTATGGCTTCCCACGAAGAAGGATGTGCTCCAAGGTGCGTCACTTTCTTTACATTGTTTTTTTTGTTGGCTAGATGTTTAGGAGTTATAACTACTGTATGTACAGCACTTTGGAGCTTGCTGAAACGACTCTTCGTCTGATAGTTTTCTTTTTTGTTAGCTTTATGTGGAGCAAAGTTATATATGTTGACCTTGCAAGCTGATCCCCAGTATCATCAATGATTGTCTAGAGCTGACTGTAGATTATTGCTATTTCGTCATTCCTTGAATTGTTCTAGTTGGTAACTGAGAGGTCACAGTTGCAGATATACAGCACTAGATTAGATATGTCTGATCCTGAACGGTGGTTTTGTTTTCTCCTTGGTGAGGCCTAGTGCTGCATTTTGTTGACTGTTTTTCCTTCATGGTTTGCAGTTCGTGGCAGGGAAACACACTATCTACTCTCAGGAAGTGCTGATGGTACTATCATGGCTTGGAAGATCGGTTCTGGCAAAGGAGAGGTGACTTTATTATTATGTATTCACCTTATTTAAACTGCATTCTGTGTTCTGTACTTACATGGGCAATGCTCACTGCTATGTTGTATTAGAATTGGTTGCAACCTTGCAGTGTACTTGTTGGAAAACATCTGCTTGATAAACTTAAAAATGGACTCCAATGGTTTCCGCTGATGCCTAAATTCTCTGATTTACTGTTTACTCCTTTGCAGTGGTCTCATGCATTGCAGCTCCCAGGGATCCATAAGAAAGGGATCACCTGTCTTGCTGGAAGGATGGTGTCTAATACTGTTGCAATTTTTGCTTCTACTTCTTCAGATGGTATTGTGGTTATTTGGGAGATGGTAATTGAGCCCACCCCTGGTGGTAAGATTACTTCCTTGTGGATTAGCAATTTTACTGTCAGAAGCCTAATCTTTTGTCATGCTGGTTTACTATTCAGACTATTTTTTATTTTATTTTATTTATGATTTTTACGGTTCTGGGGAATGTGCACTGCATTTGTACTCAAGTCATTTGCTTTCTCTTCGCAGGCGATTGCAAAGTGTCTTGCCTGCATTCTCTGTCTGTTGGTTTGAAACCAATGGTTTCACTTTCATTAGCTGTATTGCCAGAACAAGGAGGCCATCTCATCTTGGCAATGGGCGGTTTAGATCACAAGATCCACATCTATTGTGGGGATAAGGCAGGCAAGGTTTGTAATTTAATGTTTTTGCAACATCTTTTTTTTGTCCATTTCTCTATTTCTTGATACCCTAACTACATAATTTTCTGTGTGCAGTTCATTAAGGCCTGTGAACTTAAAGGCCATTCTGATTGGATCAGAAGTCTAGACTTTTCTTTACCTGTGATGATGGGTGGTGGAAAGCACAACCTTTTCCTTGTTAGCTCATCTCAGGACAGAACCATTCGGATATGGAAAATGACTTCAGAAGCTGCTTCTTCTGGATCCTCAGCCCAGTTGAGGAAAGGAATTATTGAGATGATCTCCTATATTGAAGGACCTTTATTTGTGGCCGGTAGTACAAGATACCAAGTATCATTGGAGTCTCTTCTTGTTGGGCATGAGGATTGGGTATATTCAGTAGAGTGGCAACCACCTACACTGCTAACTGGGAATGAAGCTCATCAGCCAATGAGCATATTATCTGCATCCATGGACAAGATGATGATGATATGGAGGCCAGAGAAAAATACTGGCCTTTGGATTAATTCAGTGACTGTTGGTGAATTAAGTCACTCCGCACTTGGATTTTATGGTGGACATTGGCAGCCTGATGGCAGAGCAATTCTTGCACATGGTTATGGTGGATCCTTTCATATGTGGAGAGATGTTGGACTGGATTCTGAAAACTGGCAGCCTCAGATGGTCCCATCTGGTCATTTTGCACCTGTGTCTGACTTGACATGGGCAAGATCTGGCCAATATTTGCTATCAGTTAGCCATGACCAGGCAAGTTCCTCTACTTAATATCAGTTTTGACTCATACTGCTATAACTCATATAGTTTAGTTGTTGTGTTTCTCTTCTACTTGCTAATGCTCTTTTACATCAATGCTAAACATGCAGACAACACGCATATTTGCTCCTTGGAGAAATCAAGTTAACCCTGGAGACATGATCTATTGGCGTGAAATTGCACGTCCGCAAATTCATGGCCATGATCTCAACTGTGTGACATTCATTCAGGGTAGTGGGAACCATCGCTTTGTTAGTGGTGCTGATGAAAAGGTATCTAGAGTTTTTGAAGCTCCCTTGTCATTTTTGAAGACCCTACAACAAGCAACTCTGGTGAAACCTGACATCTCTGAGGATTTTGACAATGTTCAAGTCCTTGGAGCAAATATGTCTGCTCTTGGGCTTTCACAGAAACCCATATATACGCATGGTCAGTGTCTCTCACACCTACCGTGTCTATTGTAATTGAACAATAATGCCTCCTTTTATTTGGCATGAAAAAAGCAATATATAATTCTGTTTTTTCCTTTTATTTGATGTTAGGAGTCAGGGAATCCCCAAGCGGTAATTCTAATGATGGCCCAGATTCTATGGAGACAATACCTGATGCAGTGCCTACTGTATTCACTCAGCCTCCTGTGGAGGACCAACTTGCATGGAATACTCTATGGCCTGAATCACACAAACTGTATGGTCATGGAAACGAGCTCTTCTCGATATGCTGTGATTATGAAGGCAAGCTTGTTTCATCATCTTGCAAGGTATTGGTGCTGCATGTTTCCTTGTGCTAATTGTGAAATTCGTTAATAGAACAACAGCAACAATACCAATAGTCAAAAGCAAGTTGTGATCGCATTATAACAAATAATAAATTACTACATTATTTCATAAGAATTGCTGGATGCCATTGAGAAAAAAATGTCAATTCAGATACCAATCACACCACCACTGTGCTGTGACCATGTTACAATAAGTACTTTCTCTTAAGTGAGCTGATTGGATATGAATTCACAAACAAATGCTTGTTTTTCATCTCAACATGAACAAGGGGGTGGGATGAAATTCTAGTATTCTTGGAGCTTATTTCTGGGGATTCATGAAACATTCATGTAGGGCCACTGTCCGAAAACATGACATATTGACGCAATTAGTCAATTACATTAGTTGATGCTGAATATGCTTAATTGTTAATGGTTTTGTTTTACTGTACGCATGGGAAATCTGATGGAATTTCACTCCCATTCAGGCTCAATCAGCAGCAGTTGCTGAGATCTGGCTATGGGAGGTTGGAACATGGAAAGCTGTTGGCCGCTTGCAATCTCACAATCTAACAGTGACACAAATGGAATTCTCTCGTGATAATGCATTTCTTTTAAGTGTTTCGAGGGATCGCCATTTGTCTATCTTTTCAATCAGGAAAACTGGTAGGCAATGATTCTTATGATCATGTAGTTCCTTTGAAGTTATTGCTTTGCATTTGTCTTTCCTGCCATGCTGTTTCATTAGTGCTGGAATTGTTGATATGAAATCACTTGTGTAATTCTAGAAGGAGGAGCAGAGCACCGACTAGTTGCAAAGCTTGAAGCTCACAAAAGAATTATATGGGCATGCTCATGGAATCCCTTCGGCTATGAATTTGCAACTGGATCTAGGGACAAGAGTGTCAAGATATGGTGTATTGAAGACGCATCTTCTGTCAATCTACTTGCAACATTGCCTCAGTTCCGTGACAGTGTTACTGCATTAGCATGGATGGGCCATGACCGTGCTTCTAATGCTGGTGTCCTTGCTGTTGGCATGGATAATGGATTGATCGAGCTCTGGAGCGTTTCAGGTGGAAGAGCTTCTGCTGGCAGTACTCCACACTCTCCACTCAGCGTGGCATGTGTGCTTCGATTTGACCCTGTCTTGTGTCATGTGTCAACTGTTCATCGTTTACGGTGGCGGGAACCCAGTTCCACCAATGAGAAATCGGCACTTGAACTCGCTTCTTGTGGAGCTGACCACACTATAAGGGTGTTTGAGGTCCACGGCACCATATAGGCCTATGTCCAGACCTAGTAGACCAAGCTGTTATGTGCGTGACAGTTATTTTTTTTACCAATATCTGACAGGTGTTGTAAAACTAGTGCTGATATGAGAATTGAGAAAAGAGTGTTAGCGTGTGCTGTGCATATGTAACACCAGTTTTGTGGTAAAAGATGCAGTGTTGCCCTCATTTGAAAAACTATTGAGATTATGGTTATATATGGATGGTGATGTATTGCTGAATCACCTATATCCAAGCTTTGTGTATCATCTCAATCTGCAATACAAATTCGATAAAAATCCACTATATTGCTTACATTCAAACATCGAGTTCCATGCTGTACATTACACACTTTGTTGAACTCTATGTTCAGGTTGCTTACAATCTAAGCTACTGACCTACAGTGTTGCAGCTAGCCACAAGGACACAGCAACAACTGAGCAACCAAGAGATCAACAAAGATGGAGAACCAACTCCAAATTCACATGAATCAATAGGTATGTTTTGCTGTTCTGAGGCCATTTTTCATCACCAGTATGTAAAAAAAAAAAAACCTAAGATTTGATATATAGCAAAAGAAAACAAGAGGAATTTTCTAAAGCTAGTCATTTTGTTGTGCATCTCCGGGCAACAAGAACTCCACTAGGAGGGGCAGTGAGCTCCAGCTGACATATTGTATACATCCAGTATGAGTAGTGGCCAAACCCGAACCTGGCCTCCACTTTGAAGGCGCCTCTGATTGTGTACACCACCCTGTTGCTCCTCACCTGGTTCACCATCTTTACCGCCACCTCAGGCGGCAGCAGAACTCGGCTGGACACCAGGTGCATGTTCAAGACCTGGGATTGGCCTCGCCGCTGCAGGAACGGAGGCAGTGCCTGCACGGCCATGGGCCTGTCCTGGAAGAAGAGCTCGATGGTGGCGGACCGGAACACCAAGTCGATCTTCTGGTTGGGGTTGGAGATGTTGGCCACGAGCGTCATGTCGTTGTTGAAGTAGGGGGCTGGTGAGTCCACGTAGATGCTGTTAAGGATGGCGTTGGCGGTGTCGAAGGATGGCGGCCTCGGCTTCACCACCAGGAAGATGATCAGGATGACGACGCCTGCAACGATGAGGATGATGCTGAAGGCGAAGCAGACGATGGCCGCACACCACATCGCCGGCGAGGTACGGTGGCGCGGCTGCAGGATTATCTTCGAAGATGCCCGCGCCGGCTGCCGCAACGCCTGTGGCTGCTCCCTCATCTTGGATGGATCCACCAGCCGTGACTGTAGCTGCCCCGGTGGCTGCTCGTTGGACTGATCCACCGGTGGCGATTGTGGCAGCACCGGTGGCTGCTCGGTTACCATGGTCGGATCCACCGGCGGCGGCTGTGGCAGGGCCAGTGGCATCTGCTTCATCTTCAGTAGCTTGCTTGTGATGGTTCCTGGGGATTGGAGGTGGTAAGGAGTGCCCATTTCTGCAGCACCACCACTACCAAGTCCAACAAGGCAGGGCGAGGAGCTCAAGAGTGCAGAGGCCTAATGGGGAAAACAAGCTAGAGAGCAAGAACAACAACGAGAGCCAGGGAATGTCTGATCGAGCCTAGTGGTGGCACCTCCTTCCAAAATTAAAGAGGGAGAAAAGAGAGGCTTTTGAAAATTGGGCGTGGGGCCACTGTCTCGTGTTCCTCCATTGAAAAAACAAGAGCTGCTTCGAGCAAAGGTGTGGAGTGGGGCAACGTTGCCGGCTGCCGGCAATTGATTGGGGTCTGCTTTATCTCAGAAAAGCATATTTCTTGAGGTGGACAAAGGTAAAGCTTGGGTTATTCTTCGCACTAACTAATACTAGTCTGATGCTCAATGTTTCATGCTTCTGGCTTGGCATGTTCAGACAGCGGCTTCGAATGTGCTCTTCCCACTAATACATATATTGAGTCAGTGGTTCAGTCTGCAGGAACACCTGCCCATGCTTTCCTCGTGCAGTTTTTATAATTGAGCAAGGTGAGATGGATGTGGTAATAACATGCGTCACGATCATTCTAGTTCATGCAATCTTCCTGTTAATGGAAGTTCGAAGATGTGGAAAGCAGAGGTGAGGTGAGTTGAGAAGCATGCTGTATTGCTGTGGGAGGAGAGCAGAAGGAAGGAAACAAAAACAAGGACAAGTTGCTTAGCCATGGAAAAAAGGCGCGCGCTCCTGGACCAGCTTCGTCCCGTTTCGAAATAAAGGCAGGTATGGGGTTAATTCATGACTAAGGAACCCATCCGTACGTGGTGACAGAAAACCGGCCTGGATTTGATGCGAGATCTCCAACAGCAAGGAACATTCCTGAGTCGTCCGTCCATGCTTTTCTTTGGTGAGGTGTAGCGCCCTGCTTTTTTGTCAGAGGCGACGGCGAAAGCTGACAGACGCAATGCGCGGCTTTACATGGATCTTCGCTTCCCGCACTGTGCCGTGTGTCGACTCTCCTGGCTTCTGTACTGCATTCTTCAGGTGCCATTCGGATTCGAGAGTTGGTAGTGAGGAGGAGAAAAATGAAGAATAATCGTCTAGTCGCCTGTATCTGTGAAGAAACTTCTGAGAACAATTCGATCGTTCCTTCTGATCTGGCTAGCCAAGTGCGTGGCTATGCTTTATCAGCAGATCGCATGATCTTGTTCTTGGATTTTACGGGTGTGCGCGCGCGTCTGAGTCATCTTTTTGTTTTGTTTTTTCTTTTCTTTTTGGGAGCACAGGTGCGCCACTGGCTCAATTATTCGCTCTTTTGATTCTGAATTTATGTATATACATACTTCACTGATTACTGTCAACACATGCAATCTAGCTAAGTCGTGTCAGGTCGGTCGACGTCGGCCGGTAGCAAGGCGCTGTCGTAGGCCATCGGCTGTCGCTGGGCACGTAGGAGCAGCTCGCCGACGCCGATGCCTCTACCTGCTCCCCTGATGCCCGGTCACCATGCTGCCGCCGTAACCTCCAGGGCTCCAGGCGTGTCGTGCTCCGAGGTCCTTGTGCCGGAGGATCATCACGTCCTCCACCTGCAATGCAATGCATTTTTTTTTCCACAAGCACGAGCACATCACTGCATCAGCGACAGATCGAAAGAGGGTGAGCTAGCATGTGCAATGCAATTCATGGTGGATATATATGTAGATTGTGGACGACTACCGCCCGATTGATGGATGGTAAAAGCTAAGCTCGTTAGTATTACGGAGAAGTGGGCGATGAGGCGTGCGGAGGGGGAGAGAAGATGAGATGAGGAGATCGAATGCATGGGGTCCTGGTCATCAGGTGGGAATAATGGGAAGCGGGTGGGCGGGAGCGCTCGTCGGAGATGGAGCGGGACTGGCGCCATGCCGTGCGCAGCGAGCTATTCCCGGTGTTGTGTGTGTGTTTGGCCCCGGTGCTGCTACTACTGCCTGCTATATATAAAAGGGCCTGCTGCGATGGTATTCGAGGAACAGCAAGACAGATAAATGAAGGCCATGCCATGCGAGATGCCATGGAGGGATTAGCTGAGTAGTAGGTGATTTGTTCCTCTTTCAGTAGCTTTGTTTGCTTTGGTGTTTCATTTTGGCCGGCCCGCCGCCCTTTCATTTCTCTCCTTATTTTAAGTTTCTTTTTGATGATTTCGCTTCAAGTGCGGCGTAGGGATGGATGATGGATCAATTTCGGTTCCTGGCTCGCGCGAGCATCAAGTCCGTGAAACATGGCCCGGCAGTCCCCCATCCGGCCCAGGAGATCAGGATTCAGGAGAGACACGCTGACGCACAGCATCGAGAGACCGAGAGCGAAAAAAAATATATAGAACGCATCAAAATCTTTGGTCGGAACCTCATCAGTCCCCCATCCTGTAAAACAGACTAGTTTCATTCCCTTGAAAAAGAAAAAGGAAAAAAAAACAGACTAGTTTCATCTTTTCACGCGGACCAGCAGGTTCCTTAAATTACTTCACCACGCGTGTGTAGTATACGATACGTCCCAAAACCCAAAACACGCACCATCGGCCGGTAACAGTATGTCGGATGGAGCATGTCGCCACGGCCTGAATCTGTGAGCCCCCAACCCCGGGCCGGCGATGGAAGCGGAAGGGACAAAAGCAGCGGTGACCTGCAAGGCAGTGGAGGAATCGTCGCCTACCTAGGCAAGCCTGCGTACCGGCCCTACCTGCCCTACTACCTTTGCATTTTGCACTGACCGGTGACCGGAAGCCAGCCCCGCCCCC